>JAVIAB010000124.1:18379640-18839640 GCA_032433765.1 Megaustenia siamemsis
TAGCTCCTGTGCTTGTTTCTTTCGAATTCACCTTACCCACTCGCATCATGTTTGAGTGTTCTCACTCCATTGTTTGCATGTCCTCTTGTTTGCACCTTTTGAGCTATTTCTGTTGTGTCCAAAATATTTTGAGAATCCTCCTCAAGCAGGTTGTAATGAGAAGCTGACAGTTAGAACGTTGCTTTTTTCCGCTCTTCTCCAGCATTCACATCCTTACCAACGCACAGAAACTATGCAGCCACCATAAATTCGTTGTTTATGAGTACCTTAGTCAAGCTAAGCCTTTTAAAACGTATATAACGTGAACTAATACTTCATAAACGTATGTGACGAGAACTAAGACTTTAGCTTAATTAAAGATGGGTGTAGTATTGTCCTTCTATTTCTAGAAGCAAAGCAATCTGAGCCTCTTGTAACATGAGGAACGAAAAGGATGTGCCATTCCAATTTACAGATGAAATAATGGCAAAGAAACGGCGTTGCAGGAATCATCAACCATCCCTTATCTACCTTTCTCATCGTCGAACTAGAAAATTCAGAGAGATTGCTTGTTTCTAGATGTGGGGAAGTGAAACAAAAGTCCCACCAGAGAGTTGTTAAAAGGATGCGCCACTTCAAAAAGGGATTCTAGAAAGATAGAGCACTGTGGTGAAGATAAAGGTGAGCAGGTGATCCTGGAGAAAAAAAGGGAGGGCTGGGCGCGAGGTTCTAATAAGCGGCTCAATTTGAAGTAGATTCAGTTGAGTTCGTTTATGAAGATCTGACATGGCCGCTTCCAGTTCTATTTACTGTGTGATAGAAAGGGCAACGGTTGGTGACGTGACTCAAGTTCTGTTTATTGTGTGATAGAAAGGGCGTACGTTGGTGCTCTGACTCGAGTTCTGTTTATTGTGTGATAGAAAGGGCGTAAGTTGGTACCGTGGCTCAAGTTCTGTTTATTGTGTGATAGAAAGGGCGTAAAATGGTGGGGCGACTCAAGATCTGTTTATTGTGTGATAGAAAGGGCGTAAGTTGGTACCGTGGCTCGAATTGTGTTTATTGTGTGATAGAAAGGGCGTAGGGTGGTGCCGTGACTCGAGTTCTGTTTATTGTGTGATAGAAAGGGCGTAAGTTGGTGCCGTGACTCAAGTTCTGTTTATTGTGTGATAGAAAGGGCGTAAGTTGGTGCCGTGACTCAAGTTCTGTTTATTGTGTGATAGAAAGGCCGTCGGTTGGTGCCGTGACTCAAGTTCTGTTTATTGTGTGATAGAATGGGTAGCGGTTGGTGCCGTGACTCAAGTTCTGTTTATTGTGTGATAGAAAGGGCATAAGTTGGTGCCGTTACTCGAGTTCTGTTTATTGTGTGATAGAAAGGGCGTAAGTTGGTGCCGTGACTCGAGTTCTGTTTATTGTGTGATAGAAAGGGCGTCGGTTGGTGCCCTGACTCAAGTTCTGTTTATTGTGTAATAGAAAATGCGTAAGTTGGTGCCGTTACTCGAGTTATGTTTATTGTGTGATAGAAAGGGCGTAAGTTGGTGCCGTGACTCAAGTTCTGTTTATTGTGTGATAGAAAGGGCGTCGGTTGGTGCCGTGACTCAAGTTCTGTTTATTGTGTGATAGAAAGGGCGTAAGTTGGTGCCGTGACTCAAGTTCTGTTTACTGTATTATAGAAAGGACGTAAGTTGGTGCCGTGACTCGAGTTCAGTTTCTTGTGTGATAGAATGGGTAGCGGTTGGTGCCGTGACTCAAGTTCTGTTTATTGTGTGATAGAAAGGGCGTAAGTTGGTGCCGTGATTCAAGTTCTTTATTGTGTTATAGAAAGGGCGTAAGTTGGTGCCGTGACTCGAGTTGTGTTTGTTGTGTGATAGAAAGGGCGTACGTTGGTGCCGTGACTCGAGTTCTGTTTATTGTGTGATAGAAAGGGCGTACGTTGGTGCCGTGACTCAAGTTCTGTTTATTGTGTGATAGAAAGGGCGTACGTTGGTGCCGTGACTCAAGTTCTGTTTATTGTGTGATAGAAAGGGCGTACGTTGGTGCCGTGACTCAAGTTCTGTTTATTGTGTGATAGAAAGGGCGTACGTTGGTGCCGTGACTCGAGTTCTGTTTATTGTGTGATAGAAAGGGCGTAAGTTGGTGCCGTGACTCAAGTTCTGTTTATTGTGTGATAGAAAGGGCGTAAGTTGGTGCCGTGATTCAAGTTCTTTATTGTGTTATAGAAAGGGCGTAAGTTGGTGCCGTGACTCGAGTTGTGTTTGTTGTGTGATAGACAGGGCGCAGGTTGGTACCATGACTCGAGTTCTGTTTATTGTGTGATATAAAAGGGCGTAGGGTGGTGCCGTGACTCGAGTTCTGTTTATTGTGTATTAGAAAGGGTGTAGAGTGGTGCCGTCACTAGAGTTATGTTTATTGTGTGATAGAAAGGGCGTAACTTGGTGACGTGACTCAAGTTCTGTTTATTGTGTGACAGAAGGGGCGTAAGTTGGTGCCGTGACTCGAGTTCTGTTTATTGTGTGATAGAAAGGGCGTAAGTTGGTGCCGTTACTCGAGTTATGTTTATTGTGTGATAGAAAGGGCGTAAGTTGGTGCCGTTACTCGAGTTCTGTTTATTGTGTGATAGAAAATGCGTAAGTTGGTGCCGTTACTCGAGTTCTGTTTATTGTGTGATAGAAAGGGCGTAAGTTGGTGCCGTTACTCGAGTTCTGTTTATTGTGTGATAGAAAGGGCGTAAGTTGGTGCCGTGACTCGAGTTCTGTTTATTGTGTGATAGAAAGGGCGTAAGTTGGTGCCGTTACTCGAGTTCTGTTTATTGTGTGATAGAAAATGCGTAAGTTGGTGCCGTTACTCGAGTTCTGTTTATTGTGTGATAGAAAGGGCGTAAGTTGGTGCCGTTACTCGAGTTATGTTTATTGTGTGATAGAAAATGCGTAAGTTGGTGCCGTTACTCGAGTTCTGTTTATTGTGTGATAGAAAGGGCGTAAGTTGGTGCCGTTACTCGAGTTCTGTTTATTGTGTGATAGAAAGGGCGTAAGTTGGTGCCGTTACTCGAGTTCTGTTTATTGTGTGATAGAAAATGCGTAAGTTGGTGCCGTTACTCGAGTTCTGTTTATTGTGTGATAGAAAGGGCGTCGGTTGGTGCCCTGACTCAAGTTCTGTTTATTGTGTGATAGAAAGGGCGTCGGTTGGTGCCGTGACTCAAGTTCTGTTTATTGTGTGATAGAAAGGGCGTAAGTTGGTGCCGTGACTCAAGTTCTGTTTACTGTATTATAGAAAGGCCGTAAGTTGGTGCCGTGACTCGAGTTCAGTTTATTGTGTGATAGAATGGGTAGCGGTTGGTGCCGTGACTCGAGTTCTGTTTATTGTGTTATAGAAAGGGCGTCGGTTGGTGCCGTGACTCAAGTTCTGTTTATTGTGTGATAGGAAGGGCGTAAGTTGGTGCCGTGACTCGAGTTCTGTTTATTGTGTGATAGAAAGGGCGTAAGTTGGTGCAGTGACTCAAGTTCTATTTATTGTGTGATATAAACGGCGTCGGTTGGTACCGTGACTCAAGTTCCTTATTGTGTTATAGAAAGGGCGTTAGTTGGTGCCGTGACTCAAGTTCTGTTTATTGTGTGATAGAAAGGGCGTCGGTTGGTGCCGTCACTCAAGTTATGTTTATTGTGTGATAGAAAGGGCGTAACTTGGTGACGTGACTCAAGTTCTGTTTATTGTGTGATAGAAAGGGCGTAAGTTGGTGCCGTGACTCGAGTTCTGTTTATTGTGTGATAGAAAATGCGTAAGTTGGTGCCGTGACTCAAGTTCTGTGTATTGTGTGATAGAGAGGGCGTAAGTTGGTGCCGTGACTCAAGTTCTATTTATTGTGTGATATAAAGGGCGTCGGTTGGTACCGTGACTCAAGTTCTGTTTATTGTGTGATAGAAAGGGCGTCGGTTGGTGCCGTGACTCAAGTTCTGTTTATTGTGTGATAGAAAGGGCGTAAGTTGATGCTGTGACTCAAGTTCTATTTATTGTGTGATAGAAAGGGCGTCGGTTGGTGCCGTGACTCAAGTTCTGTTTATTGTGTGATAGAAAGGGCGTACGTTGGTGCTGTGACTCGAGTACTGTTTATTGTGTGATAGAAAGGGCGTAAGTTGGTGCCGCGACTCAAGATCTGTTTATTGTGTGATAGAAAGGGCGTAAGTTGGTGCCGTGACTCGAGTTCTGTTTATTGTGTGATAGAAAATGCGTAAGTTGGTGCCGTGACTCAAGTTCTGTGTATTGTGTGATAGAGAGGGCGTAAGTTGGTGCCGTGACTCAAGTTCTATTTATTGTGTGATATAAAGGGCGTCGGTTGGTACCGTGACTCAAGTTCTGTTTATTGTGTGATAGAAAGGGCGTCGGTTGGTGCCGTGACTCAAGTTCTGTTTATTGTGTGATAGAAAGGGCGTAAGTTGATGCTGTGACTCAAGTTCTATTTATTGTGTGATAGAAAGGGCGTCGGTTGGTGCCGTGACTCAAGTTCTGTTTATTGTGTGATAGAAAGGGCGTACGTTGGTGCTGTGACTCGAGTACTGTTTATTGTGTGATAGAAAGGGCGTAAGTTGGTGCCGCGACTCAAGATCTGTTTATTGTGTGATAGAAATGGCGTAAGTTGGTGCCGTGACTCGAGTTCTGTTTATTGTGTGATAGAAAGGGCGTAAGTTGGTGCCGCGACTCAAGATCTGTTTATTGTGTGATAGAAATGGCGTAAGTTGGTGCCGTGACTCGAGTTCTGTTTATTGTGTGATAGAAAGGGCGTAAGTTGGTGCCGCGACTCAAGATCTGTTTATTGTGTGATAGAAAGGGCGTAAGTTGGTGCCGTGACTCGAGTTCTGTTTACTGTATTATAGAAAGGACGTAAGTTGGTGCCGTGACTCGAGTTCAGTTTCTTGTGTGATAGAATGGGTAGCGGTTGGTGCCGTGACTCAAGTTCTGTTTATTGTGTGATAGAAAGGGCGTAAGTTGGTGCCGTGATTCAAGTTCTTTATTGTGTTATAGAAAGGGCGTAAGTTGGTGCCGTGACTCGAGTTGTGTTTGTTGTGTGATAGACAGGGCGCAGGTTGGTACCATGACTCGAGTTCTGTTTATTGTGTGATATAAAAGGGCGTAGGGTGGTGCCGTGACTCGAGTTCTGTTTATTGTGTGATAGAAAGGGTGTAGAGTGGTGCCGTCACTAGAGTTATGTTTATTGTGTGATAGAAAGGGCGTAACTTGGTGACGTGACTCAAGTTCTGTTTATTGTGTGACAGAAGGGGCGTAAGTTGGTGCCGTGACTCGAGTTATGTTTATTGTGTGATAGAAAGGGCGTAAGTTGGTGCCGTTACTCGAGTTATGTTTATTGTGTGATAGAAAATGCGTAAGTTGGTGCCGTTACTCGAGTTCTGTTTATTGTGTGATAGAAAATGCGTAAGTTGGTGCCGTTACTCGAGTTCTGTTTATTGTGTGATAGAAAATGCGTAAGTTGGTGCCGTTACTCGAGTTCTGTTTATTGTGTGATAGAAAATGCGTAAGTTGGTGCCGTTACTCGAGTTCTGTTTATTGTGTGATAGAAAGGGCGTCGGTTGGTGCCCTGACTCAAGTTCTGTTTATTGTGTGATAGAAAGGGCGTCGGTTGGTGCCGTGACTCAAGTTCTGTTTATTGTGTGATAGAAAGGGCGTAAGTTGGTGCCGTGACTCAAGTTCTGTTTACTGTATTATAGAAAGGCCGTAAGTTGGTGCCGTGACTCGAGTTCAGTTTATTGTGTGATAGAATGGGTAGCGGTTGGTGCCGTGGCTCAAGTTCTGTTTATTGTGTGATAGAAAGGGCGTAAGTTGGTGCCGTGATTCAAGTTCTTTATTGTGTTATAGAAAGGGCGTAAGTTGGTGCCGTGACTCGAGTTCTGTTTATTGTGTGATAGAAAGGGCGTCGGTTGGTGCCGTGACTCAAGTTCTGTTTATTGTGTGATAGGAAGGGCGTAAGTTGGTGCCGTGACTCGAGTTCTGTTTATTGTGTGATAGAAAGGGCGTAAGTTGGTGCAGTGACTCAAATTCTGTTTATTGTGTGATATAAAGGGCGTCGGTTGGTACCGTGACTCAAGTTCTTTATTGTGTTATAGAAAGGGCGTTAGTTGGTGCCGTGACTCAAGTTCTGTTTATTGTGTGATAGAAAGGGCGTCGGTTGGTGCCGTCACTCAAGTTATGTTTATTGTGTGATAGAAAGGGCGTAACTTGGTGACGTGACTCAAGTTCTGTTTATTGTGTGATAGAAAGGGCGTAAGTTGGTGCCGTGACTCGAGTTCTGTTTATTGTGTGATAGAAAGGGCGTCGGTTGGTGCCATGACTCAAGTTCTGTTTATTGTGTGATAGAAAATGCGTAAGTTGGTGCCGTGACTCAAGTTCTGTTTATTGTGTGATAGAAAGGGCGTAAGTTGGTGCCGTGACTCAAGTTCTATTTATTGTGTGATATAAAGGGCGTCGGTTGGTACCGTGACTCAAGTTCTGTTTATTGTGTGATAGAAAGGGCGTCGGTTGGTGCCGTGACTCAAGTTCTGTTTATTGTGTGATAGAAAGGGCGTAAGTTGATGCTGTGACTCAATTTCTATTTATTGTGTGATAGAAAGGGCGTCGGTTGGTGCCGTGACTCAAGTTCTGTTTATTGTGTGATAGAAAGGGCGTACGTTGGTGCTGTGACTCGAGTTCTGTTTATTGTGTGATAGAAAGGGCGTAAGTTGGTGCCGCGACTCAAGATCTGTTTATTGTGTGATAGAAATGGCGTAAGTTGGTGCCGTGACTCGAGTTCTGTTTATTGTGTGATAGAAAGGGCGTAAGTTGGTGCCGCGACTCAGGATCTGTTTATTGTGTGATAGAAATGGCGTAAGTTGGTGCCGTGACTCGAGTTCTGTTTATTGTGTGATAGAAAGGGCGTAAGTTGGTGCCGCGACTCAAGATCTGTTTATTGTGTGATAGAAAGGGCGTAAGTTGGTGCCGTGTCTCGAGTTCTGTTTATTGTGTGATAGACAGGGCGCAGGTTGGTACCATGACTCGAGTTCTGTTTATTGTGTGATATAAAAGGGCGTAGGGTGGTGCCGTGACTCGAGTTCTGTTTATTGTGTAATAGAAAGGGTGTAGAGTGCCGTCACTAGAGTTCTGTTTGTGTGATAGAAGAGCGTAGAGTGGTGTCGTGACTCGAGTTCTGTTTATTGTGTGATAAGAAGAGCGTAGAGTGGTGTCGTGACTCGAGTTCTGTTTATTGTGTGATAGGAAGGGCGTAGAGTGGTGTCGTGACTCGAGTTCTGTTTATTGTGTGATAGGAAGAGCGTAGAGTGGTGTCGTGACTTGAGTTCTGTTTATTGTGTGATAGGAAGGGCGTAGAGTGGTACTGTGACTATAGTTATGTTTATTGTGTGATAGGAAGGGCGTAGAGTGGTACTGTGACTATAGTTATGTTTATTGTGTGATAGGAAGGGCGTAGAGTGGTACTGTGACTAGAGTTATGTTTATTGTGTGATAGGAAGGGCGTAGAGTGGTACCGTGACTAGAGTTATGTTTATTGTGTGATAGGAAGGGCGTAGAGTGGTACTGTGACTAGAGTTATGTTTATTGTGTGATAGGAAGGGCGTAGAGTGGTACTGTGACTATAGTTATGTTTATTGTGTGATAGGAAGGGCGTAGAGTGGTACTGTGACTAGAGTTATGTTTATTGTGTGATAGGAAGGGCGTAGAGTGGTACCGTGACTAGAGTTATGTTTATTGTGTGATAGGAAGGGCGTAGAGTGGTGTCGTGACTCGAGTTCTGTTTATTGTGTGATAGGAAGGGCGTAGAGTGGTACCGTGACTAGAGTTATCTTTATTTAAAGATGATCAAAAACTGAGTTGTACGAGTTAAACGACTAGGTTGTTGTATAAGATCTATAACTATCTATCACAAAATACGAAATTCCCATACATTAAACTATCAGGTTGACTCCCTTCTCTGGACAATACTATTCAAAGGTCGACGCTTCCCAACGCCAATCTTGGCTCGACGCTGTCGACGTGGCTCTACATACATTACAAGTACAATACATGTACTACAACTGTTTTACAGCAACTGTGGTATAATATAAATTTAAGACACTTAGGTTGAATGGACCGTGCTTCGGCGAGCAGCCAAAAACCGAAGTTAACAACGACAGCACATCTGTGCTGTTATGAAAACATCACAACTTCGATTGTGCACATTGCACAATCATACTACTGTAACAAGCTTTGCAACGTGACAGAAAATTCATTGTAAGATCATATTGTGCGCAAGAAATGCATCGCATGAAAATTCTTAGCAAGATCCACACAAATTCCAACTGCAACCACCCACGACTTTAATTAGAAAAAACATTACAAGTATGCTCAGCAATATTAATAATAAATAGCTTCGTTAGGAATTTCAATTATTTTTTTTTAACTTAACGCAATTATACTACTATATCGCTAGACACTCATTTTTGAATAGTGAACATAAAGAGAGTGGATATAAAGGGAGTGAATATCATCATCATCATCATCATCATGTACCGAGCCTGCTGGCGCAGATGATCATGTCTCTCCACAACTTTTGATCTCGACAGTTATTTATCATTTCTGTTGTTGACCATCTGCCAAGCCATTCTCTTGAGCTGTCTGGTAACGTTTCTCTTTGCTTCCCTCTATCTCTTCGTCCCTCAATTTTTCCAGTAGTTACAATATATTACATCTGCTCTCTTCTCATTATGTGGCCAAAAAAATGATAATTATTTCTTCCTAATAATGGAAATTAGCTCTCTTTTTGTTTTTGCAAAGGCCTCTTTCAGAACGTTTTCATTACCCTTCTTAGCTGCCCATGGTACTCTCAACATTCTTCTGTAAAACCACATTTCTACAGACTCCAGTGATTTTCTTGTCTGTTGTCCTATTGTCCATGATTCACATCAATATGTTAAGACTGGCTCTACATAACATTTAAGAACTCTTTTTCTTGTTTCTATTGTCAAAAATGGATTGCATAGTACCTTCCTAATTTTTTGGAAAGCTGCTTTTGCCTGAGCCATTCTGCATCTCACCTCTGTTGTACATCTTCCGTCTGAGGTTAACAACGTTCCCAAATATTTAAATCATTTACCTGCTTTAATATTGTTCCAATTGTCTTTATTTTGCACTGAGGTGATGTCTTCTTCTTTATTGTTACCATTACTTCTGTCTTTTTGCTATTAAGGCTGAGTCCTTATTTTTGCTTTCTTTCACTATAATGTCTAACATTTCTTGTAACTCATTTTCACACTTAGCTGACTTAGATGACTGTATCATCAGCATACCTTAGATTATTTATATTATGACCTCCAATTGTTATTCCGGGCATGCCCCTTACGGATCTTCAAATAATCTCACTATAAATATTAAACAAATCTGGTGACAGCACACAACCTTGTCTAACACCCTGTTTTATTTGTTGAAACATTCCCAATTGATTTCTAGTTTTTATGGCCGCTGTTTGTTGCCAGTACATATTCTTTATTATTCTTAGATCTTTACTGTCTACGTTTATGCCTTCTAAAATGTTGATTATTTCTTGGTGCTTTACTTTGTCAAATGCTTTGGTATAATCTATGAAACATAGGTATAGATATGTTTTTACCTCTATGGCTATTTCTACTAAAGATCTTATGATTTATTTGGCATTGCTTGTTCCTTTACCTCTAACAAAACCACACTGTTCATCGCTAATTTCTGGACTGATTTTGTTTCACACTCTTCGCATGGTGATATTCGCGTGACTATAAAGGACGCGAATACAAAGGAAGTAAAAATGTCGGGATTGTATAATTAGACTCAAACGTGTAGTGTGTTATTTCCGATGCCTATAGAGGTGTCGAACATTATCTCATACAGTTTTAGAATATTTTTAACACACTTTGTATTATACTTAATTGCGAAAATTTATATATATATATACATATATATATATGTTATTGGTTTCTGTAAGTGTTATTAATACGCGTATTTCCTATTAAAAGATGCTTTTATTACGGTCGATCTATTATTACTCTTGTTACTCATTTATGAGTCATCCTGCAATTATGGCATATTTTGTTTGTTGTTTTGTTTTATTTACACGTTTTATTTTTTATTAAAATATATAGAATATTTCATTAACAGATTTAAACATTGCTCAGTTTGAGACATCCAGAATATCTAATTTTTTTTTTTTTTTAGATTACATCCCAAGTAAGTAGCTATATCATCATCATCATCATCATCATCATCATCATCATCATCATCATCATCATCATCATCATCATCATCATCATCATCATCGTGTGCCTTCTCCGCAACGAAGGTTGGCTACCACGGATCGCCATTCTACTCTGTTTCTTGCTTTGATGGTGCAGGCTGTCATAGATTGACTTGTCCATCTTTTGATGTTACTCGTCCATGTTAGTCTTGGTCTGCCTCTGCCTCTTTTACCTTGTATTTTTCCTTCCAATATTGCTTTTAGTAGGCTGTTGTGTCTTTTAACATGCCCCAAAAATTAACAAAAAAAAACAAAACAAATAAAAACTATTGGTTTCAAATAATTTCCTCATGACTTCAAAATAACTGAAACACTTTGTGCCAAGTATTTGTAAAGTTAAACACTTCTTCTTTTTGGGGAACAGGCAAATAATTGCAGTGTTGCGGTAAAGCTAGTACCGAGTAGCAAGTGGTGGGGGTGTAACGTACACTCTCTACAAGGTATGGTGACAGCTTTACAAAAAAGGAACACAACAAAATACTGACGTTTGGGCCTACACACGGCACTCTTCAGAAAATGAGAACACAAACAGACAATGGAATCAACTCTACCACATCTAGAATGAGTGGGACAAGACCTTTCCTTCCTGATTTGCCTTCCACAGTTCAGGAGAGATCTAGTTAAAAATATTACGGCAGTTCACGAAGAAATAATATTATTTTAATAAAAATCAGGACCGTTATGTTTCCTGTCGTGGGTATCCCTGTCATCACCTGAAGGTGACGTCTAAATCAAGCTGTAGCTAGTCGCCAGAAATAACACCATTTATATGAGACACCGACATACGAGATTGAATTTTAAGAAGAGTTGCTAGTGTAGATGTGAGAATAATTTTAATATGTTTGGTATGCTAAATATTTTGTGAGAGTTCTCCCAACCCGACGTAACGTTATCACCTATTATCAATTACCGAACCCGTCTCGCTGTACCTGATTCCCACATGACAAAAGCAACGTGCATGTGACTGTATATATAAAGGACGTGACGAAATACAAGCCATAATAGACTGCTGCCATAGCGAAGAGGACATCAATGTGCTAGTCTAAGACTGTCGTGCGCGACGCGGTGTAGACAACAGGTTCGATCAGAAGAGGACATCAATGTGCTAGTCTAAGACAGTCGTGCGCGACGCGGTGTAGACAACAGGTTCGATCAGAAGTGTTGCGCAGAATCATCATTGAGTGCCGTCTCAGCATCGAAGGTTAGCTACCATGGAGCGCCATTCTATTCGTCTCTTGCTTTGACAGTGCAGGTTATCATAGGCTGACTTGTCCATCTTTTGATGTTACTCGTCCGTGTTATGTTACGCAGAATAACTGTCAGTATTTTATTTCGTGCCGAATATATTGTAAACTTTCGAGTTCAATGCAGCAGGAGGCCAAGGCATGCGAGTCATGACCCAGGTGGATCCATCTATTTGAGAGTGTCAATGAGCTAAATGGCCACAGCATCTGCTTGATGGCGGAACTACTTCAGTGATCAGATTACCTCCCGATTCGAAGTCCAAAGTATTATATATATATATATATATGTATATGTCTGTCTGTCTCTCTCTCTCTCGTGTGTGTGTGTGTGTGTGTGCGTGCGTGCGTGCGTGCGTGTGTGTGTGTGTGTGTGTGTGTGTGTGTGTGTAATGGAATGTAGGTATATAATGTAGTAATTCAGCATAATAACCTCAGTATAAAAAGTTTCCTATTACAGGCTTTGTGGAGTTGAACATAAGCTTTGTGTGTTTTATTCCTTGATTGCAGGACAAGTTGTATTCTGTCAGTTACAGGTACTGATAAGGCGTTTGTACTATTATAACCAGCTAGCTACAGAAACGATTAGCATACACATTGTACTCCACGATGAGTTCACATCTTATGGTCTGTGTTACTTTAATCAGTAATATGAATGAGGCGGCCACCTGTCGTTTGTGGGATTTAGGTCGATTTACGGGTGGGTCAATCGGGAGATGAAATAAAACGTTTACTTACACAATACGTGGCGACAGCTATGAGAGTGAGCCGTCTATTTCTAGTCCCCCAGCTACCACCCCTTCTCCACATCCAGCGTCGAGATAATGCCGTATTCGATACGCTTTAAACAATTAATAATTATAGAAACACATTTTATATTTATTTATTTATTACCCAGATAATCTACGTCATCTCGATCTATTCACGGCGTCCTCCTCGCCCACGCCCTTCCTTATTAAATTCAAGCCGCCTATCAATCGTCCAGAAATCTTAGTAATTAAAATTCCACACGGCAGGGGCCCAGTACCGCGATAAGTCTATTTGCCGAGTTATCTTTCTTCAAACTACTCAGAGATCCAAATTTGTGACTGGCCTACCGAGGGAAATCACCTGGACCCGGCAGTTCGCACATGGAGCCATTAGTTTCCAAGCAGTGAGTCATAAAGTCACGCCGTCGTCTATTTACAGTACTACGAGTAAACTAGGCAAAAAATAACCATCACAAGCTCATATCGCTATACATCGAAGGTCTTCAAACTATGATTAGTGGGTCAGCAGTATCCACTCATCGGGCTCCTCTGGTCAACTACAGTGTTGGTAGCCTGCTAATCTTTAGCTACAGGAGAAATGAAAACAAAAAATTAGAAAAAAAAAATGGCTTTGTTAAAGCTATTGGTTATTGGTTATGGAAGGCCTCGGTATCACAGCAAACGAATTAAAATCCATAATTGCTCAACCGCCCGTGCCAGTGGAATCATCCGAATTACTAACTCATCTCCTAAACAAAGAAAGGTAACTGTAGTCCCCATCGTAGCAGTCTCAGCACACGCCCAAAGACATAAGGCGAAACCGCGCAGAAAGTGAACACAGCCAACTGTTCCCTGTCATACAATATCATCATTCATCATAAACAAGCGGGATATCGAAGCAGGATCAAAACGGATGAGACACACAGCTCACGGTGTGCACAGAGCACTTAACTCAGTAGCTCCTGCAACAAGCCGGACTTGGAATATGAGGAAACTGCAAGAAGGAACACTTTTCAGACATAGCCTTCAATGGTTCCTGCCGCCTATCCACCATATACCATGGGAGTTCACGTCCTCCCGAAAATGATGATCGTCATAGCACTTGATGATGTTAGGCCATCATTGATGACTCCAATTCCAAACATATAGACACACAGTGGTGGTAAGTTATCATTTCCAATCCAACAGAAGCCACATGACCTGTAGTTAGTAAAACCACAGAGAGAATATGATTTTGTGACCTTCACTGATTCACTCTTAGATGTGAATGTGTAGTTTACACAAGAGGAGAAGTTTTCAACTACAGTGATCCCATTTAAGGCAATTCTGGGATAGCAAGGCAAGTCTCCTTTATAGCAGCAGAACTTGATGTTCTCCGCTCCCTTCTTGTAGCTGCCGCCACACGATTCTGATGTCTCATTAACTTGGACATCATTCAAGAACAATGTCAGATTAACATTCCATAGATATGGCTCTGCTGATGAAATGCTTGGTGCAACAGTTGTATCAATCATACTGGAGGCTCCTGGTCTGTGGTCATTAATATCACAGACGGCACATGATGTTGTTATATTCAGTGTTTCTTTCTGGAGTGTAAATATGTGGCACACACATGGAGAGTGGTTTGTGGTCACAGTAATCCCATTAAAGGCAATTCTAGGGTAGCATGGCATAGCTGTTTCAGAACAGCACAATCCTGTGATGTTTTCTGTGTTCGCTATAAGGCTGCTGCTGCTACACAATCCTGACCAATTATAGGTGTGGACATTATTAACTTGCAATGACAAAACTGCTTTGTTTACATCATAAACCTCTGGAAGCGAATCAGTTATGGGACTAATAGTACAATTTATTCTTCCATCGGGGATATCTTCATTGAGTCCCCAAAAAAAGGTCTTTGGTTAAAAACCACATATGCTTTTGAGTTAAACACAAAATGAGCCCACTTAATAGATTCAAAATGATCCTTGCCAATGCCATCCGTTTGCACAAGTTAGGTCCTTAGCTACCAAACGTCCGAAACGAAGCCATCGAATTAAAGACTTTATCTACAGCGAAGGTTAACGAACTGTGAACAAACATTTATGTCCAAACCCGATAAAAAAATTTTCAAAAATCTGCCAACTCGCTGCAATAACATATATCGTGGTGTTCAATGTAAACATTGCTTAGTCCATAGCTCGAATATAAATAAGCTGGCATTTTTGTGCGTTCCATCCATTGTTAAAGCTTCGCGTCACATCGCCACTCCGAGGTTTTTTTTCATAATTTATTTCCGGTTTCTTGTTAAATTAGTCCGTATTTTGACAAAATATTTACTATTAATTTATAAGCTGTTGTGAAGTGACTACTTGATTTTTAAAACTATAAAGAGAACTTCATCACTATGCAAAAGGTAACTGTGTTATTGTACAGGCACTCTAATAGAGGTCTATAATATTACGATATTTTAAAAAAAAAAAAAAAAACAGAAAACAGAACACGAGCAGCTCTAAATATAGATAGAAAGTCTTTCAATCGATAGATAGGACATAACTTTGACTCGGCAGAGGTGACGGTGAAGCAAGGAAGAAAAATGAAAGTTGCTGATTTTGACCAAGATGTTATTAGACGTGAAATTTTGAATATGTTTGAATCGAATCAACTTGTTACACTGCTGAAACTTACAGTTCGACTGCAATTAGAATGTGATATTGAGATCTCAAAAACGACTCTTTGGAAGATCGTAAGAGGCGTTGGTTTCACTTTTCGAAAATCTGCTAGTAGTAGAAATATTGTTTGGGAAAAACCACACCTGATAGCTGCCCGAAGCAAATACCTGAGGCCTATATGTGAGCAACGAATGGAAGGCTACGATATAGTATATTTGGATGAAACGTGGGTCAATGCTCATCATACATATGAGAAAGAATGGCAATCAGTTAATACAGAAAATAAAAGAAGCATTCACAGCAGCAAAGGACAACGCATTACATTGATACATATTGGCAGTAGAGAGAATGTTCTTGTTAATGACACACAACTTATTTTTCAATCAAAGTCTACAGACAATAGAACGTTTCAAATGTGTGATGTTAAAGAATTGACACGTGATGCCCTCTCAACGGTAGACATTGAATATTGGAGAAAATGTTCAGGCCATGTGATCAGAGAAGAGGAACAATACCAACGAGATGGATTGCAGTTTGCCCAACCGATAACAGTTATTAACCTCTTAGAGACTTCTGATTCGGAATGACATATGTATGACATGTGCACAATTTTGTTGATGACACTCTTACTATTTGCTGACTATGTGTGTTTGATGTTCTGCTTGTTCCATATATTCTGTTGATGACACGCCTGCTATATGGCTAATATGTGTGTTTGATACTATGGTCAACGGATACCAAACTCTATGACGAAGATTTAAAATCAAATGAAAAATTTTGCCCTCTTCAATATGATACGGATATGCTCTTGGCTTGCATTGTTAGAAAATTAACATAATTTACAGTAAAATCTAATGTTTAGAGCACGCGGTTTGATATTTTCCTAAAATTATATAACAAAAAACGATTTGTGCAAAATTCAGACTACCTTTGTACTTAAATGTTATAAAAATCTGAAGGCCGGTGACAAAATAAGTTTTCATGAAAAAAAGAATTACAGAAATTCATCAAACAGTTTCCGAGATAATTGATCAGCTCTGTGGGCACGAATTTGTCAACGAACTATAGTTCATCATCATCATCGAGTGCCGTCTCCGCAACGAAGGTTGGCCACCATGGAGTGCCATTCTGCTCAGTCTCTTGCTTTGATGGTGCAGGTTGTCATAGGCTGATTTGTCCATCTTTTGATGTCACTCGTACATGTTAGTCTTGGTCTGCCTCTGCCTCTTTTACCTTGTATTTTCCCCTCCAGGATTACTTTTAGTAGGCTTTTGTGTCTTTTAACATGGCCCAAAAATCGCATTTGTCTTGTTTGAATTGTGCTTATTAGTTCTCTTTTCATTTTTAGTTGTTTTAAGACTTCATCATTTGTTTTCTTTTCCTTCCATCCAATTGTACCTATTTTTCTATATATCCACATTTCAAAGGCTTCAATTCTCTGTTCTGTTTTCTTGTCTAATGTCCATGTTTCGGCACCATACAGGAATATTGAGAAGATGTAACATTTTGCTACTCTTAGTTTTAGCCATGGTGTTATTTGTTTTGATGTTAGTATGTTCTTCATGGCATTAAAATTACTTTTTGCCATTCCTATTCTTTTGTTTATTTCAGTTGTACATTTTCCATCACTGGTTATAGTATGTCCAAGGTAGTTGTAGTTCTGAACTGTCTCCAGGTCTATTCCTTCAATTTTGATATCCATTTGTGGGTTTTGAGTATTTCCTTTGTTTATGATCATAGTTTTAGTCTTTTTGATATTCATATCTAGTCCATATTTTTTGCTTATCATGTTTATTTCATTAAGTAAATGTAGATCTTTAGGATTTTCTGCTAGTAGTACAGTATCATCAGCATATCTTACGTTATTGATTATCTTTCCATTAATTTGTGGGCCTGGCATCTCTGTGATGTTTTTAAAGATTTGCTCAGTGTATAGATTGAACAAGCTTGGTGAAAGGATGCATCCCTGTCTTACTCCTCTTTTTATATCAATGGGTGTAGAGTTCTCTTTGTTATATTTTATTATTGCTGTTTGCTCCCTGTATAGATTACATATTAGTTGTATGTCCATGTCATCTACATGTATTTCTTTTAGGCATTCTATAAGTTGTTTGTGGTGTACTCTATCAAAAGCTTTGGTGTAGTCTATGAAGCAGGCATATATTGGTTTGTTTACTTCTGTGTACTTTTCGATTAATGTTCTCATGCAGAATATGGCTTCTTTTGTCCCGCTATTTTTCCTGAATCCAAATTGCTGCTCATCTAATTCAGTATTGATTTTATTATGAATCCTTCCTTGTATAACTTTTAGCAAGATTTTTGTAACATGGCTCATTAGGCTTATTGTTCTAAAGTCACTGCATTCAACTGCACCATTCTTTTTCGGCAATGCAATGAAAGTTGATGTTTTTAGTTCATTTGGTATGTATCCTGTGTGGTATATGTCGTTGCATATGTCTGTAATCACTTCAATGCCAAAATCTCCTAGTGCCTGTATCATCTCTATCTGTATGCTGATACGGGCACTAGAAGATTTTGTCATTGAATTGATTACAGACATATGCAGCGACATATACCACATAGTTGTGTATAGTTAAACCATTTATGCTCAACAAAGAAAGAGTCTGTGTTGCATACCGAGGGGGTGATGTTGCAAAGGTTTTACCAGTCGGATATACTCCTACCATGTGACTCTGTACCGCGAGACAGGAGGAGAAATAACATCACTGTTGATGATATATGAAAGGTAGTAAATTAGAGAGAAGAATTGTGGAAAAGGTGGGGGGGGGACCGTAGAGTGTTGAAACAGCTTATAAAAGAGGGGAAGGAGATGACGAGTGAATTGATCGGCAATGATTGTACAACAGAAAGGGAAGGAGATGACGAGTGAATTGGTCGGCAATGATTGTACAACAGAAAGGGAAGGCAAAGAAAAATTAATTAAGGGCTAGATGACAATTTTAGCAGATTTAGAAGATAATCGGATACGGCAAATATCTTTCGCTATTTTCTCAAAGAAAAGACGAAATATGATAGGTATTCTGGGAGACAAGAAATTATTTCAGTGAGTGAAATGGTAACACCATGAGCCTTGAACACCATGGTTTTAATTTAGTTCAAGTAAAGGGGTCACCAACATCCCATCATCATTTCATCTGTAAATGGGAGGAGCCACATGGACACAGAGGCGCTGTGTTGCGGTTTATGGCAAGCTACAATATCTGTATTTTTTGGCCCAAAACATCAGACTTCAGTGTGACATTTTTGGGTACCGGTTTGCTTTTCCTCTTTGATCCCCGCCAGCTTAGCCTGACAGAGTTAATCTGTTTCCAGACCCACTGCAGGAGGTAGAGCTGGATTTGGATGAATTATGGTTCATTGATCCTGACGTAGGCAATCAGCCAATGACAGATTTGAGCCCAGATACTGCTGATCGTCTTAGGTCAACTACTAGATCGATAGTCTAGCTGATATGGGTTTCATTGCAATCGTCAGTCAAGACGATATAGATTTCATTGCTATCGTCGGTCTAGATGATATAGATTTCATTGCTATCGTCGGTCTAGATGATATAGATTTCATTGCTATCGTCGGTCTAGATCAGGGGTGGCCAAATGGCAGGCCCGCGGGCCGGATCCGGCCCGCCAGCCTAGTTTTCTTGGCCCGCGAAGCTCCACGGACTTACTTCATTTTTTACCCCTAATCGCGGATTTCTCCTGGTTTTAATCCGTGTCGGAGTTAACTCTTCTATCGTTCAAGAATACACAATTTGAAAATCTCTGTCAATTTCTCGCAACAGCTAGATTGGCAACATAATTTCAAATAACACACACACACACACACGCGCGCGCGCGCACGCGCACACGCGCACGCACACGCACACACACACACACACACACACACACACACACACACACTGCACAACTAATGGTGCCGACAATATTCAAAGTCTTTGCTTCGAGTTGGTACCGCAAAGTTGCTTTATTGTCAGTGCGGTGATAGCGTCAGATCTTTGGCTCAACATTTGTCGTCTGGACTTGTGGTGGCTCTTTCATTTCGCGGTAAGGGGTTAATGAGGTTGGGAGGGACAGGGGTGAGGGGACTTCGTAGCTCTAATTCTGTCTTTGAAGTTACATTCAAAATGTTTCACTGTTCGCCTTCATTCCCTTTGATCCCATCGTCTTGTCTTGTCCATAAAATGACTGCAACGTGTTTATTTGGTCACAATCTTTTGATTTCATTGTCAAACACAAGTCTGTGTATAACTGTCAAATCTGGACTTATTTTCGATAGTGGACCAACATTCTGTGACTTTTAACTTTGATGTGAGATTTTGTATTAAATCATGTTAAAACGTAGAAAAGTTGATTGTGAAAATCGCATATTTAAACCTGAATGGGAATTAGATTATTTGTTCATCTTCAATAAGGATAGTAAACCTCAGTGCTTAATTTGCGTTCAAGTGTTAGCCGTTTTGAAGGAATATAATTTAAAACGGCACTATGCCACACATCATCAAAACATGTATGAGAAACATAGCATTGAAGCTAGGAAGCTTTTGGTTGAACAGCTGAAGACAAAGTTGAATCAACAGCAAAGTATGTATACAAAGGGCAATAAAATTAAAGAGTCATCGATCATTGCATCATATACAGTTACCTATGACTATGAGCTTGCAAAATCTAAAAAACCCTTTACTGGCGGAAATTTTGTGAAGAAATGTGCGATTCAAATGGCAAAGGCATTCGGTCAAGAAAAAAATAGCCAAAGAATTTGAATCTGTGCCTCTTTCAAAACAAACTGTAGCCAGAAGAACAGAAGACATCAGTCTGCAACTGTCTCAAAGTTTAAAATCTTGTATTGAAAACTGCTCATATTTTTCGCTCGCGATTGATGAAAGTACTGACATCACTGACACTTGCCAGCTTCTTATTTTTGTTAAAGTTATCCAGGAGGATTTTACTGTTATTGAAGAATTGTTGAAAGTTTGCTCTTTGCATGACACTTGTAGAGGGACAGACATATTTTCTGCAGTTCATAGTGCCGTAGATGAAGTAGGTGGTTTTGGAAAGTTGTCTGCAGTGTGTACTGATGGTTGCAAAGCTTTTATTGGTTCAAATACTGGTTTTGTTGGACTTCTAAAGCAAAACAAAATTAACGTACCTACATTGCATTGCATAATTCATCAAGAGGCCCTTTGTGCAAAGTCCATAAATCTAAAAGACACCATGGCTACTGTTGTGAAAATAACAAATTTGATAAGAGGAGGACACCAGTCTTTAAATCACAGGAAGTTTTTATCATTTTTAGAGGAAGTAGATTCTAGCTACGGTGATCTCCTGCTTTATACAGAAGTAAGATGGCTTAGTCGAGGGAAATGTTTAATAATATTTTTTGAACTGAAGAATGACATTTATGACTTCCTGCGAGAGAACTTACCATGCTCCATTGATCTTCAACATGCACTCAAAGACATTAATTTCCTTCATAATCTGGCATATCTCACAGACATCACACAACATTTGAACATATTGAATTTGCAGCTACAAGGGGAAAAGCAAACCATTTTTCAATTGATGGGATATGTTGATGGTTTTAAAAAGAAGCTGAATCTATTTAGACTTTCTTTGCAAAAAAATGATCTGTTCCATTTTTCAAGTTGTAAGCAGTTGTTGTCAGAGATAGAAAGTGCAAACTTCAGTAAGTACGCAGCTGACATTGAACATTTGATTTGTGAATTTGATCGACGATTTCAAGATTTTGAAATGTTTCGTCCGCAAACGGAACTTTTTAATAACCCAATTAAGTGCACAGTGGAGTGCCAGCCATCAGATCTTCAACTAGAGTTGTGTGACCTTCAGTGTGACCCCTTCCTCAGTACTGTAAAGGCATTAGGAGCTGACTTCTGGAAATTGCTACCAAATGAACGTTACCCGTGTCTGAGAAAATGGGCACTAAAGATGTGCTCTATATTCGGCAGCACATATCTCTGCGAGACAACATTCTCTTCCATGAAGTTAATTAAATCTAAGACCAGGAACAGAATGACCGATTCGACATTGTCCCATACTCTCCGAATCGCCACGTCAAAAATGGAAGTGGACTTCAAATCTCTGGTGGAAAGCTGTGACAAGTCACAATCGTCGCACTGAGACATTAAATGTAATTTTAAAATGAATAATTAATGGATTTGTTACAAATCAAATATGTAGTCAAAGTGCAAGCATTATTTATATATTACTATATCGCATAGGTCCCTACTGTCATTTTTGACGATATTCTTAAGTGTGGCCCGCGGGTCTTGGCCTTGGCTTTAATCCGGCCCTCGGGCAACCTCAAGTTGGCCACCACTGGTCTAGATGATATAGATTTCATTGCTATCGTCGGTCTAGATGATATAGATTTCATTGCAATCGTCAGTCTAGCCGATGTAGGTTTAATTGCAATCGTCAGTTTAGCCGATATAGGTTTAATTGCAATCGTCAGTCTAGCCGATATAGGTTTAATTGCAATCGTCAGTTTAGTCGAAATAGGTTTGATTGCAATCGTCAGTCTAGCCGATATACGTTTAATTGCAATCGTCAGTCTAGCCGATATAGGTTTCATTGCAATCGTCAGTCTAGCCGATATAGGTTTAATTGCAATCGTCAGTCTAGCCGATATAGGTTTAATTGCAACCGTCAGTCTAGCCGATATAGGTTTAATTGCAATCGTCAGTCTAGCCGATATAGATTTAATTGCAATCGTCAGTCTAGCCGATATTGATTTCATTGCAATCGTCAGTTTAGTCGATGTAGGTTTAATTGCAATCGTCAGTTTAGTCGATGTAGGTTTAATTGCAATCGTCAGTTTAGTCGATGTAGGTTCAATTGCAATCGTCAGTCTAGCCGATATAGATTTAATTGCAATCGTCAGTCTAGCCGATATAGATTTAATTGCAATCGTCAGTATAGCCGATATTGATTTCATTGCAATCGTCAGTTTAGTCGATGTAGGTTTAATTGCAATCGTCAGTCTAGTCGATATAGGTTTAATTGCAATCGTCAGTTTAGTCGATGTAGGTTTAATTGCAACCGTCAGTCTAGTCGATATAGGTTTAATTGCAATCGTCAGTTTAGTCGATGTAGGTTTAATTGCAATCGTCAGTTTAGTCGATGTAGGTTTAATTGCAATCGTCAGTTTAGTCGATGTAAATTTCATTGCAATTGTCAGTCTAGCCGATATAGATTTAATTGCAATCGTCAGTCTAGCCGATATAGATTTAATTGCAATCGTCAGTCTAGCCGATATAGATTTAATTGCAATCGTCAGTCTAGTCGATATATATTTCATTGCAATCGTCAGTCTAGCCGATATAGATTTCATTGCAATCGTCAGTCTAGCCGATATAGATTTCATTGCAATCGTCAGTCTAGCCGATATAGATTTCATTGCAATCGTCAGTCTAGCCGATATAAATTTAATTGCAATCGTCAGTCTAGTCGATATAGATTTTATTGTAATCGTCAGTCTAGTCGATATAGATTTCATTGCAATCGTCAGTCTAGCCGATATAGATTTCATTGCAATCGTCAGTCTAACCGATATAGATTTCATTGCAATCTTCAGTCTAATCCGATAAAGATTTCATTTAGGTCGTCAGTCTAGCCAATATAGATTTCATCGCAATCGTCAGTCTAGCTGATATAGATTTCATTGCAATCGTCAGTCTAACCGATATAGATTTCATTGCAATCGTCAGTCTATCGATATAGATTTCATTTCAACGAGGACACACTGAGAGCGTAGATGGTGCTTGAAGGCCATGCAGGAAAACCATTCCCTCGAGACATTGTTCAGATGCAGCTAGATGTGTGTAAAACACACCAGAGCATATCATACATGCATGTCATTTGTAATGGGATGCCGCAGATGGGCTCTAATTCTGTGGTCCTAGTCAGCAAACCAGATGCAAGATAAAATGAGCATACTTGATGAGAGATCACAACACATAGGACTGAAAATAAATAGAGATAAGACCAAAATTATGAGAATCAATGCAACTGGCAATAACCAAATAAAAATAGGAGACATACCTCTACTAGACGTACAATCTTACATATATCTGGGCATTAATATAGGCAAAGAGAGATGAACAGAAAATGATACAAAAATAAGGATATCAAACGTGCTGAAGTCGGATGTGTTGAGCCGAAAGGCGCAAATATCACAGTTATAGTGCAAACCACAACACAACGCAGACACACCCACTTAACGTCCTTTTACGGCGGATGATGAAGAGGAATTCTATAGTCTACGAATAGTCTAGAATACTTTAGTCATCGGGCGAACGCAAGCAAGGATATCAAAAGCAAGAGGAGCATTTGTTGCACTGGGAGCCATATGGAAGTCCAAAGAAATTAGGTTAAATACTAAAATAAAAAATGTCAACTCCAATGTTAAGTCAGTCTTATATGGCTGTGAAACATGGAGAACAACAAAAATGATAATCATGAAGATACAGACTTTCATTAATGGATGATTACGCAGAATAAAAGGGTGGAAATGGCAGGACAAAATCACTAACATAGAATTATAGAAATGTACCAGTCAAATACCAGTGAATAAAGAGACACAGCGAAGATTATGACGCTGGATAGGACACACACTGTGGAAACCAACTGAGAGTATTACACAACAGGTCCTTTTTTGTAATCCCCAGGGAAAAAGACAAAGAGGAAGACCCAGGAATTCTTGGAGAAGACAGATGGAAGCAGTGAAGAAGATGATGGGGAAGGCATGGAATGATCTTAGAAGAATAGCAAGAAACAGAACGGTTTGGAAAGTGTTTGTTGAAGACCTATGCTCCACAGGAAGCTGAATGGGAGAGTCCAGCGCCTGGCCTCGAGACCAACCAATTCCTCCCACCCCTAACGACAATATTAAGTAACACAGAGGACACGCCCCCATTCCCCTTAAAAAAAATCTCGTTAACTTGTTTAAGTCCCATAATTAAAAAAAAAGCCATTGATTTTGGCTTCCAAAGTTCAATAAATAGAATGTTATTTTGGTTCACAAAGCTCTGTAAATTACCTATTTTGGTCTCCAAGTCTCCATAGATTACCCATTTTGGTTCGTGAAGCCCCATAAATTATATATTTTGGTCCCTAAAGCTCTATAAATTATCAATTTTGGTCCCTAAAGCTCTATAAATTATCAATTTTGGTCCCTAAAGTTCTATAAATTACTTATTTTGGTTCGTGAAGCTCCATAAAGAATGTATTTCCGTCCAGTTTGGTCCCTGTACTGATTAAATAATCCACCCCCCCCCTCCTTGATCTGTCACCAATTTGTATTGGTCCATCTGGCATACATAGTGGTCCATGACGCTCAAGTCTTCGTGCATGAATTGACTTATTCTGGTCCATGCCATTCCAAAATGAAATTTTCACAAATTAAATGTTGGTCCCTGAAGTACAATGTCTAATTTACGTTGTTTCCTGACGCCCGGTGGTAAGTACATGTTGTATGTGAAGTTCAATACACGACTGATTTACCTTGGTTCCTGATGCCCCATGAATAGTTTTTTTTTTAGTCCCTTAAGCTGCACATAAAATATAATTTAGTCTTTGACATTCCATAAACAATTTATTTCGGTCCACAAAGGTACTGTTCTATTAGGTCTCCCTCCCCTTCCCTCCTTTTTCATTCTTCTTGAGCGTAACAGCGCTATAATATAATAGAAAAATTGAGTTTTTTAGACGAATCATTTTTGTATAACAAATAGTAGTATATATAGTTTATGTGATGTTTCTACCAATCCGCCATTTTGAAGGCTTAGACAAATTATTTTGGTAGGAGAAGCTCCTTTAATTGTTTACTTTGGACCACCTCTCCAAATGCATGAAGACCTCTGCTGCGTATAATAAACGAAACTCTCAGGCTTATTTCCAGTGCTCAGACTTCTCGTTGTTTCTTTGTTTTATTCACGGCTATCACACAAAACTGATTACAGTGGGGTTTCTCGACACCTAACGCCGGGGTAGCTGCCGAAATAGCTCTCATATCTGAAGACCACGAGATGGTAAAATAAGTACCCGATAGTTAATTGTGAGAGGAGAACAGATCCGATAACAGGTGAGTGAGTACCGTGGGGGCACTAGCTGGTTGGGGTTAACTTAGTGTTTGTGATACGAGTCGGCACGCGAAAACCTACAAGCAAATATGGCGAGCGATGCACATGTTTGCTCGATCACATGGCTGCAGAAAAATCTAGTAAGATATATCTGAAATGTTAGTATTCGAGAAACCAAACTGCACGAAGTTGAAAAATAGTCAATAATATAAAAAAAAAAAAAGTAAAGTACCCTGGTCACGCCAAGTGGCGTATAGGGAATATGGTGTTAGTGGCCATAAATTTTACAGACCTTCGGCACATGATTTTTGGGGTAATGTGGTCGGTATTACGCCCGTGCCGCTTTACTTTCCCAGAAAAAAATCCGGTACCCATTAAAGGCTGGGTGAACCCGGAAGCCGTCGGTTGGGATCGAACCCTACCTCTTGTCCTTTGTAGTCTAGTTCACTAACCACTGAGCTATCGCGGCTCCCAAAAATAGTCACGGCAGTCCAGAAAATTTATGACACCAGCTGAAGATAGCGTATTAAGTGGAATGCCTAGACAGTAGTCCTGTAAGGAGGAAGGTAAGGAAGCTGGTTAATGAGAGCTTTTGATGTTGAAATGAGATTTTGGAAATTGCGTTTGACCATCTGACCCTTGAAACTTTCTTACACTCTCAAACCCGAAAAGCGCATATGTAGCTAAAGTGAGTCTATATTCTCAGAGCAAATCTTTAAAAACATCATAGAGATGCCAGGCCTACAAATTAATGGAAAGATAATCAATAACCTAAGATATGCTGACGATACTGTACTACTAGCAGAAAATCCTAAAGACCTACAACAATTACTTAATGAAATAAACACAACAAGCAAAAAATATGGACTAGATATGAATATCAAAAAGACTAAAACTATGATCATAAACAAAGAAAATACCCAAAACCCACAAGTGGATATCAAAATTGAAGGAATAGACCTTGAGACAGTTCAGAACTATAACTACCTTGGACATACTATAACCAGTGATGGAAAATGTACAACTGAAATAAACAAAAGAATAGGAATGGCAAAAAGTAATTTTAATGTCATGAAGGACATACTAACATCAAAACAAATAACACCAGAGCTAAAACTAAGAATAGCAAAATGTTACATCTTCTCAATATTCCTATATGGTGCTGAAACATGGACATTAGACAAGAAAACAGAACAGAGAATTGAAGCCTTTGAAATGTGGATATATAGAAGAATAGGTAGAATTGGATGGAAGGAAAAGAAAACAAATGACAAAGTCTTAAAACAACTAAAAATGAAAAGAGAACTTCTGAACACAATTAGAACAAGACAAATGCGATTCTTAGGCCATGTTAAAAGACACAACAGCCTACTGAAAGTGATCCTGGAGGGGAAAATACAAGGTAAAAGAGGCAGAGGCAGACCAAGATTAACATGGACGAGTAACATCAAAAGATGGACAAATCAACCGATGACAACCTGCACCATCAAAGCAAGAGATAGAGCAAAATGGCGCTCCATGGTAGCCAACCTTCGTTGCGGAGACGGCACTCAATGATGATGATATTCTCAGAAAACGGTCAAACTAATTTATGTCTCTTTTTTCAGCTGCACATTGCTATAATGTGCATTTAGTTTAAGTGCGTGTGTGTATGGTGGGAGAGATGGTGAGAAGAAAAGAGTAAAGGAGATATTTTTTTTTTTTTGGGTCAGATTTTTATTTATTTATCTACTTATTTATTATATAAAGGAATATCGCTATTAAGCCACACAGGGAAGTTGTATGCCAAGATAGTCGAAAGAAGACTGAGACCAATTATAGACTCACAACTAAGCGATGTTCAGATGGGCTTCAGGAGGAACAGAGGTTGCACTGATGTCCTATTTATCATAAAACAACTAGCGGAGAAAACAATAGAGCATAATAAAACACTATATACAGCTTTTATTGACCAAGAAAAGGCGTTCGATAGGGCGGACAGGGAACAAGGGGTGAATAGGCATATAATTACAATGTTGCGATAAAGCTGGTAACAAGAAGGCAGTAGTAAAAAAAAAAAAAAGTAAAGTACCCCCGTCACGCCAAGTGGCGTATAGGGAAATATGGTGTTAGTGACCCTATATTTTACAGACCTTCAGCACATGATTTTTGGGGTAATGTGGTCAGTATTACGCCCGTGCTGCTTTACTTTCCTAGAAAAAAATAAGAAACCAGTAGTGGGGTGTGATAAATACTCCAAGGTATGGTGACAGCTTTACCAGGAAGGAACACAACACAATACTGACGTTTCGGTATGTGGCCTTCTTCAGAATACAGGGACAACGACAACAAACGGTGAAGTACAATTATCTATAACTATATGTTAGATGATCAATTGGAGGGAGAGGAAAGTAGGATGTTGAAATAAGAAAGGAGAGAGAGAGAGAGAGAGAGAGAGAGAGAGAGATGTGTATGCTACATGAGGAGAGGTAGGATGAGCGTCGAGATATATAAAATAGAAAGATGAGGAAGAGCTCGAGACTACAGAGTAGAACTAAAATAATAAAAATAGAAAAATGTATCATAAAAAGAATATGAAAATGAGTTAGCTCGAACAACAACCAAATATAATATGATACATTTTTACATCATACATACATACATTTTATAATAACGCTACTAATACTGGTCGCCATCTAATAATAGTGACTAAGCACATGAGTCGTAAACCAGATTGTGATGAACTTTTCTCTGCCTATTAGTCGAAGCAATCAACATCTTGAGATACAATGAAGACGATGATGCCGGCCGGATAGGACACACACTGCGGAAGCTAACTGAGAGTATTGCACGACATATCCTTTTTTGGCATCCCCATGGGAAAAGACAAAGCGGGCGACAAAATATTCTTGGAGAAGACAGGTGTTGAAGCAGAGATGAAGAGGATATGGAAGACTTGGAATGATCTTAAAATAATGGCAAGAAACAGAACGTCTTGAAAAGTGTTTATTGAAGACCTATACTTTACAGTGAGGTGAAATGAAGAATAATCTACATATTTATATAGTGGGGTCACAGACGTATGAAGTATAACTCTAAACCAGTAGCAAGTCGAAGTTTTTGAAGATGGTTACTGATTTTCTTCTTTGTCTTACTTCCACGAACTCAGCGCATTTGAGATATATATATATATATATATATATATATATATATATATATATATTTTTTTTTTTTTTTTTATACACCAGCGCTGACTACAGCAAGAGAATAATTAGAAGAGAACCTTTTAATTGATAACCCAGCGTTGTAAACACCCTGCTAGCCCCACATTCTTCCCGCTGTGAACCAAAAGTAGCAACAACAGGTGTGCACATGGGTTTAGTCTTTGGGTGTTCGCCAGAGGTCACAACAATATCGATAGTCGTTATCTATCCCAATGACGACAAGTAACGTCTGAAGCATTCTCTAGCGACGGATTCTCACAACTTGATATCAGATCTAGTGAGATAACGATTTCAGCCCCTGAGATTTAACTAAACCCTACTTTCCTCTACCCACGTTGACTTTCATGCTTTGAAAGTAAACATCTCTTCTCGTGCGTGGCACTAAACGTAATTTCTGCTATTTCATTAATCCATCGACTTGTAAGTCTGTCTTTTCCTATTTTTTTTCTTTTCATTGCTTTTGAGCGTTAACACTCATACTACTTATACATGTTTTCTTTTACTATTATGTCTATCATACCTTGTAGTTCATATATCACAAATTGTTTATGGTGTGACTGTTGACTTCAATTCCTTTTTTGTCTATTGATCTCATAATATTTTCGCTGTAAAGTGAAAACAAATCCGGCGACATAACACAGCCTTGTCTGACTTCTTGTTTTATAAGTTTAAATTGTCCATCAATGTTTAATTTCGCCAGCATTTTGATTATTTCCACATGTTTTACTTTGTCAAATGCTTTTGTGTGGACATATATATATATATATATATATCTCAAGCACATATATAGATCTTTCTTTACCTCTATAGCTCAATCTATGAATGCCCTCATGATGTATATTGCATTATTGGCGCCCGTTTCTTCCACATTGTTCCTCACTTATTTCTGGTTTTATTTTGTTTCTTACACGTCCAACGATGACTCTTAGTAATATTTTCGTCATATGGCGTCATTACATTTTGTGTCTTATATTGTTTTTTTTTCCATTTTTTAACATTTCTGCTTTAACCATCCTTCCTTTGTTTCTCTGCATTTGTTTTGGATCTTTTTCTGCAAAATTTTGTATGTCCGATCTATTTTCTTATGTGTTTGTCTCTCGTCCATTAGTTCTAGTATTTCTTCTGTCATCCATTTCTTTTTGTTGATTCTTGTAGTCACTTGTATTACTTCTTTTGATGCTTGTTGAATCGATTGTTTGAACATTTCTCACTGCTCTTTGATGTTCTGTATTTTCTCAATAGCATTATATCTATTTTGTACTATCGTGCTGTACTTATCACTCATCTGTTTATCTACTCTAAGCATAGCTAGTTCTAATTTCATATATCTTGGGGATTTCTATGTCTTCAGAAGTTTTATTCTTATTTTTCAAACTGCAAGTACATTGGTTACTATTGCAATCTGCTCCTGATCTTGATTTTAACAGATGGTAGCCCATTCCTGAATGTTTACTGCCCAGTACAAAATTGATTTAATTGTGTACTTTGTTGTCTTGGATTTACCATGTCCATAGTCGTCTAGGGTGTTGCTTGAATCAGGTGTTACCTATGATCATTTCATGTGTCTTTGCCCAATCTATCAATCAATCCTCTGTCATTTGCCTCTCCTAGGCCATGTCCTCCAGTCACATTTTGCACTTTAGCTATTCCTACCTTTGCATTGAAATCCCCTAATATAATAGTCATTTCTAGCACAATGTAAAAGGTGTCAATGTCTTTCTTCTTCTTTGCTGATACTTGGCGGTGCATAGCTTTAATTATATTGATGTTCATTGGTCTACCTCTCAATTTTACTAACAGAATTCTATTTGATACTGACCAAAATCCTTTCACTGTTTTATTTCTGTCTCTATCCATGACAAGCATTCATAAAGACTTATTTTTTTTAATTAAATAAACTAATGACGCCCATTGGCTTACAAGAACAATGGCATCGTTGCCCATGTTTTGTCATGACCGTCGACACTACGCTAAATATCCTTACTTTTCCAACATAAAATAACTGGTCTCAATTTAAGTCGTGTCGATTTAATAAATAAGAAACACTGACTGGAATGAAAGTCGAACTTGTGACATATACGGTTGCACAAATCATTTCTCCAAAGCGGGTCCATATAACAAGATGTGCATTAATCTGACATCTGTTCCATTTTCACATAAACATATGGGGAAGAGAAGAAAGGCGGCAAGTATTTACACATTCTTTGTTCCAACTTTAAGATACAAAGAAAGAAACCCCTGAGGCCCCGATGATTGCCCCGCTGAGAAGCACTGTTTAACGACGTTGCCCTTAATTTGCCCCTGACGGTTCCCTAATTGAGACCTATGTAGAATTTGGAGCCTGGCCTATTTCAGGCATCAGAAAACAATTCTGCCAGGCGAGCGTTTTGAGAGATGCCACCAGAGAGACAGGGTGGGAGGTTTCTGGCAGGGGCGACCACCTGTCCCGTAAAAATGTATAACCAAACCAACAACAGGGGAGATAACTGTGAGGTGCTGGGCGGACTGTTTGTGCATTAACTCTTAGTCTACACTCATCTATCCAATGTTTGTTTTGTAGATGTGCAACCTCTTATGTGTATTTGCATATATCCGTTACTTTTGAAACAAAAAACTCGTTACCTCGCTAGTTACCATACGCTGCTAATTGAGAATAGTCTATTACGCTGCGATAAGTAAATAGAGCCACTTATTACCATTCACTAGTAATTTTACCTCTCTTTCTTCCATCTTAAACAGATATCTCTATACGAGTTTCTACGCGGTTTGTTCCGGTAAACTTTTGCGGCAAAGAAATACACATTTTATAAGTAACCGAAAACTAGTATTAACCGACTTGAACCGCCTCTCATAAAACGACCTTTTTTTCCCCCCTGAAGCCCTCATGGCATAAATGAGAGACAAACATTTCAGTAGTTGTTCAGTGGTCTAGAATCACAAACTAAAACACTTAAACTTTCAGAGGTTCTCAGGAAGTGTTTTGGTTACCTTACATATGCAACTGTTGGGTGCGCATGAGTGATGTCACGTGATTACTACAGGTCCTCAGTTCGAAAATAAAGTTTCCGCTTTACAATTTTAATGAACATAGAATCTGGGTGGTAGCGCACTGGCTTGGTGACGGTCATGTAGACATGGGTTCGATTGCAGCGTAACACACTTTATTCGATTTTAATGAGAAAAATTGATACCAGATTCAATGAAATATTGGAAAAGTAAATATCAGGGATAAGACCATTGACTCCACCTAGAATTTCGTTGATCTAGTACAGTAAATTGAAGTAAGCAGTCCCAACATAAACAATAATATGCGGATGGCACTGTCTTAATAACTGAGACTGAGAATGAACTATAAGAAGTGATAGACATGATAGGAAAAGAAAGCAACACCAAAGGTCTCAGTCTGAATAGTAAGAAAACGGAAGTAATGGTCATATCGAAGAAATAAGCATGCAGCATAACAATAAATAGGGCAAATCTGAAACAAGTACAACGCTTCAAATACTTGGGCACAATAATAACATCAGATGGAAGATGCACCACAAAAATAAAAAAAAAAAACAGAATAGCTCAGGCCAAAATAGCATTTCAGAAAATGAAAAACGCCTTACGCAACAAATATCAATAGTAGTGAGGAAGCTAGTTCATTGGTGCTATATACAGGCAATTCTAACCTATGGAAGCGAATCATGGACAGTAGACAAACAATTGAAAATATTAATAGAGGCCACAGATATGGGATTTCTCAGAAGAATACTGAAGTTCCCTGGACAGCTAAAAAAGACCAATGAGGACATGCTCAAAGAAACCAACACAAAGGAAACTCCTAAAAACATCGGAAAGAAACAATCAACATTTTTCGAGCACATCACAAAAAGAGGAAAGTTGGAATACTTGGTTAGAGATGGCAAAATACAGGGAAAGAGAGAAGATACTAGATAGCTTGGTGTCATGAAATGGAAAACAGACAACAGAATTGATACGATGCACCGTGGATCGAGGATTGTGGAAGGACATGATCGCCTGCGCCAACCGGCATGGAACATGATGATGCTGAGTACAGTAAAATTTATATACTTCACTCATCTGAGACAAAAATACGTGACGTGACACTCTGTCTTGACCTAAAACACGAGCGAGAAACATGAGACAAGTGACCTAAATAGTCGCGCAGGCTTTAGAATACTTCACTGAGTACTGAACACACATTTAAAGAATAATGAGAAGGCCGGAAACAGTGAGTCTGGTTGGACATTCTACAAATTGTCTTTTTTTTCCTCACTCGCTTATTAAGGTTTTCAGATGACAACGGCAGTTAACTCCCCTGTTCACCGCTCTGCCTTTTATTTCTAGTGAAGTCCCGAGGATCTGAATTTTACCTGAACATCAATTTTTCTAGCTTTTCAAACCGACATCCGTGTGCTCATGTGTCCCTCGCCATACAAGCAGATATTCTCCGACTTACAGGTACTTTCGTTTTTATCATAGAGAGTTATGACTTTTTGAGTAAATTTTTTTTTTATATCAACTGTCCCGGGCAGCGACCAAGTTGGCCTAATCTTTTCGACACTGTTAAGAATTATTGAAGGTGTGTAAAATATACATACGGGTCCTTTTATTTTTCGAAGTTATTTGAGAAGGTTAGACATCTGATCTCACTATCCTGAGAAGGCTAGACATCTGATCTCACTATCCTGAGAAGGCTAGACACCTGATCTCACTATCCTGAGAAGGCTAGACATCTGATCTCACTATCCTGAGAAGGCTAGACAACTGATCTCACTATCCTGAGAAGGCTAGACATCTGATCTCACTATCCTGAGAAGGCTAGACATCTGATCTCACTATCCTGAGAAGGCTAGACATCTGATCTCACTATCCTGAGAAGGCTAGACAACTGATCTCACTATCCTGAGAAGGCTAGACAACTGATCTCACTATCCTGAGAAGGCTAGACATCTGATCTCAGTATCCTGAGAAGGCTAGACAACTGATCTCACTAACCAGGGAAGGCTAGACAACTGATCTCACTATCCTGAGAAGGCTAGACATCTGATCTCACTATCCTGAGAAGGCTAGACATCTGATCTCACTATCCTGAGAAGGCTAGACATCTGATCTCAGTATCCTGAGAAGGCTAGACAACTGATCTCACTATCCTGAGAAGGCTAGACATTTGATCTCACTATCCTGAGAAGGCTAGACAACTGATCTCAGTATCCTGAGAAGGCTAGACATCTGATCTCACTATCCAGGGAAGGCTAGACATCTGATCTCACTATCCTGAGAAGGCTAGACATCTGATCTCACTATCCTGAGAAGGCTAGACATCTGATCTCACTATCCTGAGTAGGCTAGACATCTGATCTCACTATCCAGATACCGAGGGGAGTGTAAAGCCTAGAGGAAACCACGATTCCCAGAGAAAAATGTCAATGTTAAAACTCGGGACCTTAATGCCTAGAAGCCGACATCTCCCCTAATCCCCGCACCGAAATACAACCTAATGTGTCTTACAACCTAATTTTCTTGAGATGTCTTGTTTACTGGCTTTCAAGTGCAGTCTAGACTTTCTTTTTTTTTGGTGTGTGTGTGTGTCTGATTCTGCTGGCATATTAGTTCATCTACCTGTCTATACTTTAATGTCTTTTCACATTATCTCTGCTTGTATATCTTGTCTCATCTGCATAATTTAATGAACATCATATAAGCAATTTTTATCCAGCTTCTTTTCTAATATTCACAAATTTCAAAATCCAATTTCGTTTTACAGACCCTTAATACTTAAAGCTGTAACATAAACCGCATCATGAACCAACTACTGGCTAAATGCACAAACAACATTTCGTAAAGACACTTACAAAATAAAATATGTGCTCAAAGTGAAAGCCCAGATCAAAGAGCGTACAGAATCGCGAAGTGTGGTTTTCTGAGCAGAAAAAAAAAGGTGGGAAGAGGGGAGGTAACTTCATCTTATTATTGCACGCAATGTGACCTGGGAAGAGTTTAAAATAAACTATCCGCTTATGAGACAGACTAATGCCAAGCGGTGGCTGTTGGGTTAATGGAAATGTATGGCGGGAAAGTGCAAAAACACTGGAGTCGGGTAACTGCAGGCAAACGATCGCAGCAAGAGCTGGTATTTCCAGACATTATTTTGTGAGGAAGTTAATCAGATTTGTGTAGCTCCTAGTTGTCGGAGTTGTTTTATAGTAGTAGCGAGCTGCTAGTGTTTTACCTGAGCCCGTGGCGATTCTGGATTTCATAGGAAAGAAGACGCTTAAAGGTATACTGTCGGTGCTGCCGAGATAAATGTAACAAAAACATGCACAGAAACAGAAATATGTAGTTTGAACATATGGAGAAGGTACAACAATAAACATTATCCACATTGCAGCAAAGAGCCGCGATAGCTCAGTGCTTAGTGAACTGGACTACAACGCACAGGGCGTTGGGTTCGATCCCAACCGACGGCTTCTGGGTTCACCCAGCCTTAAAATGGGTACCGGATTTTTTAAAATGGGAAAGTAAAGCGGCACGGGCGTAATATCGACCACATTTCGCCAAAAATCATGTGCCGAAGGTCTGTAAAAATGCATGGTCACTAACACCATATTCCCTATACGCCGCCACTTGGCGTGACGGGGGTAGTTTACTTTTTTTTACATTGCAGCAAAGAGGCAAATGTCTGGGACATCAACTGATAAACAACAATAACTAATTAGATATGGAAGACTCCATATAGAATTTGTAACTGCAGCTCTGCTAGTTTTATTGTCAATCAAAGAACATGCAACAATCTCAAAGCTAAGTTATTTTAAATATTCAACGGACGGGCGAATGTCTGTAACTAGAAACTGAAGTGAAGTCAATTACTAACAAAGATGAATGTGGGGCGACGGACGCACGCACGCACATACACACACACACACACACACACCAAGAGATCCCACCTCAAGTGATGATCCACGAAGTCTGAGCCTCTCTCCAACATAATGTATGTATATGTTGGAGTATGCACCTTAATCATTAGTAATTTTTACCTTAATAATTAGAATGAACACGAAGAAGAAATGTCATAAAGTACACCTGCCGAACATCATGTAGAAGTTCAGTGGTTTACATTTTGTGTTGTTGCAGGGTTTTGTGCTGACTGACTGACTGACTGACTGACTGACTGACACGCGCGCGCGCGCACGCACGCACGCACACACACACACACACACATATATATATTTTTTAAAAAAAAACTCCTCTAGGTACCATGGATCAAACCATACAAGTTTCATATTTTTATTTTATACAGTTTGAGTAGTGCGACGATGGAAACTTAAAATGAGACACTCCAGACAAATGTCTTTATATATAATTCTTGCACTTCATGTATCTTTTCAACTGAAATGTATTCTGGGTAAAGGTTTAGGACTTAAACGGCCTTGAGGAACATTTTAAATAAGTAATTGAAGACTAGGTTTACTATATATATATATATGGCCCTTTTCGTCTTGTCAGACGGTCTAGTGGAGGCTATTGCGTATTTTTTTGAGGTATTGTTTTTGCCGAACAGCTTCTCTCGTGGCTAATTCTACCAATGTTTGACAAACACACGCGGTCACATAATGAACAGGTCAGGCTCGCTGATCCACAGGGTTTACCATCCTTTTTCATGAGTCTCTTCTCTTCTAAGTCCTGTCTTAGCACAGTCTCAAATGTTGTTATACCGTTCCTTATACATGCTCTCCATGATGTGCGATCACTTGCCAGATGTTGCCAGTCGTTTTCACAGATGGAGAAGTCTTTCAGAGATGATTTGCAGATATCTCTATATCGTAGTTTAGGTCTGCCGATTTGTCTTTTTCCGTGTTTTAGCTCACCATATAGTATTTGCCTAGGAATGCGTTTTTCTTCCATCCGTTGGACATGCCCCAGCCATCTTAGCCTTCGACTTCTGAGCATCGACATGATTGTTAGGGTCTTAGCACGTTGCAGGACAGTTAAGTTGGTTATTTTGTCTTGCCATTTGATGTGTATTATTTTGCGGAGACATCGCATGTGGAAGACATTTAGTCTTTTTTCCTGGTTTGAGTATGTTGTCCAGGTTTCGGATCCATATAGTAGTGTGCTAAGCACACATGTTTGATATATTAGGAGTTTAGTCTTTCGAGTTAGTTTCGTGTTGTTCCATGCCCTTTTTGTGAGTTTGCTGAAGGTCGTAGCTGCCTTACCAATTCGACAGTTTATTTCTTCATCAAGAGAGATGGTTTGCGTAACTGTGGATCCAAGATGTGTAAATTTCTGTACTGATTCTAGTGGGCACTCTTTTAGAGTAATTGATAGAGGTTTGATGTCGCCTTGATTTAGGTTTACTACTGTGTTTATAATCAGTAATTGCTACTGGCGCCAAATTTGTAATAATGGTTGACTTACTGTGCTCAGGAATCGACACTTCCTGTTGCAGACAGCGATTTTTAAATTAACAACCACTCATCGTACTTCATACAAAATTAATTTTCTCTTTGATCTCGTATTGCCTGTCTCGTCAGTTTCACACTATCAAAAACAATCACCATCGCATTCCCATTTTCTTTACTTTCTCGTAGCTTTTGTTGAAGGTTCGTTGTGTTGTATTTTGATTTTTCTGCATTTTTTCCCCCACGTGGTGAAACCCTTCTATTTTTTGTTTATTTATGCATTAAGTAGCAGGAACTATTCCTTGCATTATTTTCTCAGTTCTTCATTCCTGATTTTATTAGGCTGTTTTCTAACATCTTGTCTTTTTTTTTTTTATATATTTCATTTCGATCATGGCTATTTTTCTGGTCTAGCGTTTAAGTCTGGCATTGGTATGAGCATAAGAGACAATTAAAGCAGATGGAGAAATTCAAAGACCGAAAGTCTAATGAAATATGGCAAACACGCAAACTGCACAAACAGAATCAGGATACAATAGAGTTTCCCGCGCTATCGAACAAATGTCATAACTCTAGAGGCCCAACACTCTACAACACAATCTTCATTCCAATGTTGCGTTATCAATGTGTTACAAATCTGGACGTTAGATCCCAAGAACAATCACAAAAACAAGAACCACCAAAATGAAGTGTGTTAGACACGTGACAGGAAACACCCTGAGATATAATATTAGAAGTATGTAATTAAAGATGGTGGGGGGGGGGGGGCGAGAGAGAAAGAGAAAGCTAGAAATAATGACCGCTATTCAATACATAAAGCAACCGCTGATGTTTAGCCATGCGATAAGATAAAAAGAACAAATTGTGACACAATGAAATGTATTGAAATTACTAGATCAATGAGCCGACCATGGAAAAGTTCCATTGATGGATTAGAGACACTAGTAAACAAGCAGGATAAATCCAACAGAAGAGCTCTACGCAGTAAACATGCAGGATAAGTCCAACAGAAGAGATCTACGCAGTAAACATGCAGGATAAGTCCAACAGAAGAGATCTACGCAGTAAACATGCAGGATAAGTCCAACAGAAGAGATCTACGCAGTAAACTATAAGTTTCCACGAGGCAGGAAAGGAAATGTGGAAAGAAGGAAGGAATGCATAAATCAACACAGTATTTTTCGGTGGTGTTTGGTGGGTGTGGGGATTGGGGAAGGATCATATAGTCTTACCGTCGAGCTAAAAATATCGAAATCTAACCAAATATGCATGCTTTACCACAAATGTGCACTACACTTAAGTAATCAAACACTGCCAAAAGTGGGGGGGGGGGGGTGTAAATAGTGTAGAGTAAAGTTCCTTGTTAACAGAGCAGACGACAATTTCTACTGCTGGTGGCAGGAAAAACGGATGCAAAGACAGTTTTTGTTAATATCGCAGCTTTTGAAAGAAGGAAATCAAACATGTTTCAACATTTTTATATCGTTGAACTTTCCTGTACCGACTGTGTACAGAGTTATGAGTAAATTTAAAAGCAGGTAATGGAATTAAGTTAAAAGAAGGTAATGAGAGATCAAGAATTTTGGGCACAAAGAACCATATGTGATTTGCAAAATTGTTCAGACTGGAACAAAGAAAAGAGTGCAGAAAACTTATGGCAGCTCATGATCAAGAGCGAAAAGTCAGTGGCATCTAGTGCTACTATCAACCAGAAGCTACAAAGGATGAATTACACAAAAAATTAATAATTTTGTATACACTGCTCACAGGCACACATGAACTGATGCGCTGTCTTGAGACAATGTGATTTTTTCAGATAAAAAATGTTATCTTTGGTCTTATCCTGCTCAAGTAAATATTTAGATTAAACACTCTGACATTCATTGGGTGTCATCTGCACATCAAAGATTGGCTACCATGGAGCACCATTTTACTCTATCCCTTATCTTGAGGGTCACGTTGTCATAGGTTCAACTGTCCAGCTTTTAATGTGATAACTCTCAATACATGAACCTGCTTAGACAATTAACATGTAGTGGCGGTAAGAGTAGCCAATAACTGCAGTGGCTGTCAGAGTAGCCAATAACTGCAGTGGCTGTCAGAGTAGCCAATAACTGCAGTGGCTGTCAGAGTAGCCAATAACTGCAGTGGCAGTCAGAGTAGCCAATAACTGCAGTGGCTGTCAGAGTAACCAATAACTGCAGTGGCTGTCAGAGTAGCCAATAACTGCAGTGGCTGTCAGAGTAGCCAATAACTGCAGTGGCAGTCAGAGTAGCCAATAACTGCAGTGGCAGTCAGAGTAGCCAATAACTGCTGTGGCAGTCAGAGTAGCCAATAACTGCTGTGGCAGTCAGAGTTGCCAATAACTGCTGTGGCAGTCAGAGTAGCCAATAACTGCAGTGGCAGTCAGAGTAGCCAATAACTGCTGTGGCAGTCAGAGTAGCCAATAACTGCTGTGGCAGTCAGAGTAGCCAATAACTGCAGTGGCAGTCAGAGTAGCCAATAACTGCTGTGGCAGTCAGAGTAGCCAATAACTGCTGTGGCAGTCAGAGTAGCCAATCACTAAAAGTAAGGGAAAAAGCGAATATGTAAAAAAAAAAAAGTAAAGGTTCCCTCCATGTCTTGCTAGGCGTATGTGAATATGGTGTTAGTGACCAGATTTTTCCATGACCATGGCACATTGTTGGGTGATGTGGTCAGTATCATGCCAGGCCGCCATTACTTGCCAGAAATATCTCGGGTAACCATTTTTAGAGGCTGGGTGAACCCCGGAGCCTTGCTGGTCTGAAAAAAATCTACTACTTCTGGGGATTGAACTCGAACCCTTCTGATCAGAAAGCAAGTACACTAACCACTTAGCTACCCAGGCTCCTCAGTAATGAAAGTCATTTTAAATATGTTACGTTGAAGTCGAATATGAGGAACTGAACAGTATAAATATCACAAACTTGTAACCTGAGGCACAGTGTAACACATGCCCTTCTTCAAAATAAATAATGAAAGAAAGTTCAGGGTAAAAACAAGAGTGCATCAAATATGTACACTGTCAACCACACTCTTACTAAACATTATTGGAAAAGGTGTGGCTGTGTGTGTGTGTGTGTATGTATGTATGTGCGCACATGCATGCATGCTTGTGTGTATGTATGTGTGTATGTGTTTTTAGAAATGAAACAGGATAACCTTAGAGGAATGCATAGACAATGTTCTCTATACTGATAAACTAACAACTTCCCATTACTAGTCCTCCATGCTTATCAAAACATTCAAGAACAATAAGAAAAATAACTATGACCAAAATTAAATGTGTTATATGTAAGACAGTTTAAGTCTGAGAGATGAGATAAGAAGCGAAAAGCTGAGAAATAAGCTAGGAAAAATTCTTGCCATTTAATACATAAAGAAAGAATAAATAAAAGGATTTGGCCACATGAAAAGACAGAAAGATCAAATATAACACATCGAGCCTTCAACAAGCAAAAACACCTGACCCAAGGATAGACCACGAAAATGATGGAATATTTTCACGAAACACAGCAAAATAACAGCAGGAGAGGCCAATAAAAAGCAAATGACCACAAACTATATCTCTCCTTGACACTGAAAGGCAAGTGAGGAGAGAATGAAGAAGAAGAAAATCAAAAGGAGAATATTTCCAAAATATGTCAAAAAGGCAAAACTAAAATAAGAGATTAATAATATTATTGAAAAGAAGGTTGCCAAGTCAATAACTTGTGCTTTAAACCAAGAGAACATTGGTTGAATCATGGTATGGTCACAGGTTTTTTTCTACTGCAAATGAAACTTAAACTATGATCCAAAAATGTGTGGCAATGGACAAGCGGCTTTTATTCTCCAGTCCTGCTGGCAGACCCCAGAAATGGGAAAATTGCCATAAATTTCATTTTAAAAAATAATGATTGGGAAGAAAATTGTGACATAAATCACGGCAGCAAAAATGTAGGGTCTGGTCTTGATCAGTTCTGATTCACTGATCCTGACAAGAGCAATCAGCTATGAGTCTCTGACCACTTCCAGCCCAGTGCTGTTGGTGATCACGGACTCATTCTTTTATTGAGGTGCAATCAATGTCCTTATTGTCCCCAGTTGGATAGCCTCATCAGACAAAATGTCAGTTATGTTATTCTTTCAGTTCCCATATCATGAAGCCAGAAGATACATTTTTTATTGATAACTCTCCCTATGACAAGCTTTGCCAGTACACAGCACATCTGTATGCCTATTCTCACTCTTATTCTAAACAAGCAATAAACATAAACAAAGTACAAATGACCAAATACTCAAAATATATATTAACCAAAATAGTTAAAGAAAATCTGAACCCATGACAACTAATAGACAATAATTAGGCTAGAGCAACCTATACCTAACTGGCTTATCAGATGAGTTTTATATAAATGATAATCAGGAGTTAGACAAGAATGTATATTATCTCTACTCCTGTTCATCACTTACATTGACAACATATATAAGAATGTCAAGTCACGGAATGACGACATCAAAGAATTACTCTTTGCTGATGATCAAGTCCTAATAGCTTACAACAAAACAGAATGTCAGCAACATCTATTGTCCATGAATAATGTTTGCAAAATTAATTATATGAAAACAAGCACTAATAAAGCAGAAGCCATGGCAATAGGACGCCAAAAGCAGCCACTAAACATAACAGTAGAACAACACATTATAAAGCAAGTAACAGGCTTCAAATATCTAGGAACAACTTTATCTGAAGATGGCAAAATGGATTAAAAAATGGACAGCCTGTGTTTTTGTTGCGTTCGCCATCTTTCACCTCTGACGAAGTCCCAAGAGACTAGGAACTGAATTTTATGTGTTAATCTGTTTTTTCCTGCAATCCTGACACAAGGGTCCCTCACCATACAGGCAGATAATTTTGCCTTTGGAGGCAACTGGATGGAGGTACTCATATTTTTTCTGTTGAAGAGCCATTTATATTTCAAGCTGAGCATTGCTGCTGAAAACAGGGGTGATTGCCTCAAAGCGAAATCACACAAAAAAATCACACACAAAAATTCAACTGGTACAGCCCACATTTGAACTCATAATTCAACATTGAGCTTCTCTCTGTCTCAAGACTGGCATCTTGCTTCAAGACAAACCAGTTCCTCGACATTCGATGAAACAAGGAAAACCAAATATTGTGACATCTAGCCCCTTTACTTTAGTACAAGAAAGTACCTATCATCACAAAGAAACATTTTATACAAAGTAAATGTATTACAACCTTGAGCAATCAGTGCCAAACATGGTCGTTCATAAATAAATATAACAAGAAAAAAGTCACCATAAAGGTGAGGTATTTGAGAAAAATGCTTGCAATGACCAGAAGTGACAGAATTACAAAAGATGTAAGTGAGAAATTGGGATGTGATGAATTCTAAACAGCATACAGAGACAGCATATGAAATGGTTTGCACATCTGGAAAGAATACCATGAGATTCTATACCACACAAAGCATACACTATGAGATAAGATGGAAGAAGAGCCCATGGTAGACCCAGAGTATGGACTGACTGACAACATCCAAGAAGATGGAAGAAGAGCCCATGGTAGACCCAGAGTAAGGACTGACTGACAACATCCAAGAAGATGGAAGAAGAGCCCATGGTAGACCCAGAGTAAGGACTGACTGACAACATCCAAGAAGATGGAAGAAGAGCCCATGGTAGACCCAGAGTAAGGACTGACTGACAACATCCAAGAAGATGGAAGAAGAGCCCATGGTAGACCCAGAGTAAGGACTGACTGACAACATCCAAGAAGATGGAAGAAGAGCCCATGGTAGACCAAGAGTAAGGACTGACTGACAACATCCAAGAACCGCTACAACAATATCAACTAACAATGGTTGAGTCTACTAGAACAGCAAGAACTAGAACTTTGTATCTCCCTCAACACTCCCATAAGAGGAAGTGAAAAGAAAGAATAAACAGAACAAACACATACAATTAACAAAAAAGCCATGTGTCAATTATTAAACCCACACATTGAACAGAAAAGCCACATCATTTTTTCATACTTTTATAGATATATTATTTACTTTTTTCTATTTACGTTTCACTCTTTAGTTTTGAGATCCTCCTCATTTTCTAATCTTATAATTTTATATATTTCTACACCCATCCTACCTCCCCTCATGTAGCACATATCTCTACACTCATCCTACCTCCCCTCATGTAGCACATATCTCTACATTCATCCTACCTCCCCTCATGTAGCACATATCTCTCTACACCAATCCTACCTCCCTTCATGTAGCACATATCTCTACACTCATCCTACCTCCCCTCATGTAGCACATCTCTCTACACCCATCCTACCTCCCCTCATGTAGCACAAATCTCTCTACACCCATCCTACCTTCCCTCATGTAGCACATATCTCTACACTCATCCTACATTCCCTCATGTAGCACATCTCTCTACATGCATCCTACCTCCCCTCATGTAGCACATATCTCTACACTAATACTAACTCCCCTTATGTAGCAGATATATCTACATTAATCCTAACTCCCCTCGTGTAGCACATCTCTCTACACCCATCCTACCTCCCCTCATGTAGCACAAATCTCTCTACACCCATCCTACCTTCCCTCATGTAGCACATATCTCTACACTCATCCTACATTCCCTCATGTAGCACATCTCTCTACATCCATCCTACCTCCCCTCATGTAGCACATATCTCTACACTAATACTAACTCCCCTCATGTAGCAGATATATCTACATTAATCCTAACTCCCCTCATGTAGCACATATCTCTACACTCATCCTACCTCCCCTCATGTAGCACATATCTCTCTCTCTCTCTTCTTATCTTACCATATGACTTCTCCTCTCCCTATATTTGATCATCCGACATGTAGTTATAGACAATTGTACTTCACCATTTGTTGTCATTGTCCCTGTATTCTGAAGAAGGCCACAGGCCGAAACGTTAGTATTGTGTTGTGTTCCTTCTTTGTAAAGCTGTCACCATACCTTGGAGTGTTTATCACACCCCACTACTGGCTTCCCATATGCCAATCACTTGTTGTCAAACTATCTGTATGTGATAACAGTGACCTTAGGCCAACTATTCTTTTATTTCAACATATTTGGGTTGACATCTGTACGTGTGCTGAGATGTCTAGCAATAAATGACATATAAATTGATGAATATCGTTAGAAAGCATTCTACTAACAGATACTTACCCTGGCTTCATGAAAACCCTGGCAAAATGAAGTTTAGCTTTTAAATCATCAACAATTACTTGTTTCAGGTAATCTTTGTCTCCCATTGACACACCGCCTGTTGTTATTATGACATCAACATGATCAAGGGCATCAGTAAACTTCTGCAGAAGGGCGTCTGGTCTGTAAGTAGAAAATAAAAGGGAGAATATGCAGTTACAAGTAAGAAGACATTAAACAAGTTTTTTTTTAAAACTATCTTAGCAGCATTTTTCTACCACTGGAGTCTGCTGGGGCATTTATGGGACCGGAGAATAAAGGCAGCTTGTCCAGTGCAGGTGCATTGAGGCATTCGGGGCTGAGATTTTATTTCACCCCTGATAGAGAAAACTTAGAAAAAGACCATACTAGGATTTGAACGCCAGGTCTTCTGGTTTAGAGCCCATCAAGTTATTGATTTGGCCACCTACCTACTCTCCAAGTACACTGATGAGTGATATGTTATTAACAAAACAAACAAACAAACAAACAAACAAATGTGCTTTCTTCATGGTACATTTTGCTACTGTTTATCACTTTCTTGAGAAGTCGGATGGTCATTGGTGGTGATGTTTCTCTTCATGTTCATGGTATCTTCATGTTCATGGTATCTTCATGACTTTACCCTTCCCCCAATGTTCAGGCAGTCAAAATTGGCCGCAGTCCTGACAAAAATAGTTCAGAAATAAAAATCGACTCAACTACAAATCCCCCCCCCCCCCCTTCATCGTGCATCTGAGCTGAAACCATCTTCAGTGCTTTCATGAACATGTAGTAATGTAGATGATTATTTGCTTGTTATAGCTGCACATTGAGGGAGGTGCTGGGGAAGGGATATGAGCATTAAGGAGTTGTCAGAAGTATAAAGAGATTGATTTGTTGACTAAACTAAGGTTTCTTGACATCTCCCACAGTTTATTATCTCGATATACTCCTCTCAATTTATTTTCCATTTTTCCAAGAGTTACATGAAAGCTCAAATATTCAGTTCTCTAAATCTTTGTTACTTTATTTTCAGTTCTGTCATGGATTGTTTATTTATCATCTCCTTGCTTATTATAGAGGTATTCATTATTTTACTCCCTATGTTTTTCACGATTTGTGTTTCCTAACAAATAAATCATAAAAGAATACATATAAAGGATATATATGTGTACTATGGTCATAAAAAGTAGGTTAAGGTCTTTAAGGAAACAAACATGTTGGTGATTACAAAGTAAAGTGAAATAAAAAGAAAACACTAAAATACAATAACTATATTGAATCAAAATTCAAAAAGACAAATGATTTAAAACTAAGCCTAATTTTGCACAAACACCCCCACCCCCACTCATGTTTTTATACAAATTTATTCTTACGTGTCTTTAGCAATGCCCAGGTCCTTGCAGGAGATACGGGCTTCATGGAGCTGAGCAAGAAGTGTTGTTCTGTTGCTGTCCCTGATCTTTCCTTCAGTGAGTGTAGCAAATGGTTCAATCAGCTGTCAAAGAAATAACCTCCTGTTTTATTTTTATACCAGTGGCTGTGCTTAAAGGTTTTCTTCTTTATCATCATCATCATCATCAGGTCGCATGTCATTTGCAGAATGTTGCATTCATCACAGCCTATCTGAAAGAATCTTTCTCTCTAGCGAGATCTCCTTTTTATGCTGTCATGTTCAAGGTCTCCTTGGTGTCTTGAAACCACCTTCTTTTTGGTCTGCGCCTGATGTGTCAGTAACCGTGTCTTCTATTAATGCTCTTTCCAGACCGCTGTGTCTTTTGACATGGCCATAGTATTTTAATTTCCTCTTAGAGTGGTGTTTTATAAAATGGCTTATAGCCAGTTCTTTTTAATATTTAAATCTTTTAGTATATCTTTATTGCTCTTTTTTCATTATCCAAGGTATATGAAGGATTTTTCTGTAGCATTTTGTTTCGAATTAAAAGTTATCATCATGCAAAAATAATATTGAATAATGTGATGATGACAGTCTATTTACAAGCAAAAATTCTGTTTAACCCAGATGTATTTGCACCTCTCCTTCAAATTTCCTCATCTCAAAGATCTATTTCTTATTTTTTTTAAACTGAATAATTATAGTTAGGGATTGAGACAAAGTTGAGACATGTAGTGTAGTAGGATATGGTAAAGTACAAACAAAGCAACATTAATTATGATATGGTGATACATGACAGTGATGTGATACATGGTACAAGCATAGATCAGCATTAATTAGGACACAAGATATTTGACTGGGGAACTTTTGGTCATCTTAAAACATAGATGAGCATTAATCATGGTATAATAAACATGACTGTGGGCATGGTCAAGTACAAGCATAGATTAACTTTAATCATTGGCATGAGGGAAATGTGAGACACAGAAAAAAATAGAGGCATCATAATTGTTGGATCTGAAATAAATCTTACGGAGTCTGGTTAAGTCAAAGAAAAGAGAGAGAAGTTTAAAGTCCTGGCTGCCGCAATCAATCTAACCAGACTTGGGAAAGCCTTTAGGAGGTTTCTACACTAAAAGAAAAAAGAGAGAGTTTAGTGTGCAACAGCAAACACAGTTACATATTCAGAAAGTGTGACAACACCAAAGAGAAGCCAGCACAGATATCAACAAAAGGATAAATTAGGCTAGAAAAGATCAGGACTACTTTCTAAGAAACATTTGAAGAATCACCCAGGACAAGGCGAGATGTCATGGATATACTGGCTCTATAATACAAACATCAGACTCCACTTCCTGATGCAAAAATTCAGTTGATTCAACTGTAAAAGGATCTCCTTGTATTTAGAGATAATGATGTTAAGGAAGGTGAATCATACTCAGATATTGTGAAGCTAAAATAATTTACACTAAACTCCAGTAAGAATTAATGATATTTCCTCTTTTGATATCAATAACACTTGTTTCTGATGATTACTCAAAATAAGAAATCAGTTGATTTTCCTTTATCAAAATCTAGTAACTTACTTCATTGCCTGTTGACATGACTCCTACAGCTGGAGTACCATAGCATTTTACCACAGTGACACCTGCTGTTGCCAATAGTCCAAGCTCTGATGGACCCAATCTTTGGCCAGCACACAGAATCTCTTCACCTTGCTTTATATCAGATCCAACAGGTCTGAGAAGAAGGATAAAGAATGTGTTCATGGCAGCATTATGAGGCTAAATGTCATTATTAACATAATACAACTTTTGAAAGTATAGTCCCTGCATGCAACTCTCTGGAAGGGGGAGCAAAAAGTAGAGGTGTTAGAAGACAAACCTTATAGAACATACTAAAGAAGTTTCCAATAAGGAGCAAAGTGATGTAAGTTAAAAACATGTTGGTGATAGGAAAGATATCATAGTAATAGGACAGATATCATGGTGATAGGAAAGATATCATAGTAATAGGACAGATATCATGGTGATAGGACAGGTATCATGGTGATAGGACAGATATCATGGTGATAGGACAGATATCATGGTGATAGGAAAGATATCATGGTGATAGGACAGATATCATGGTGATAGGACAGATATCATGGTGATAGGACAGATATCATGGTGATAGGACAGATATCATGGTGATAGGACAGATATCATGGTGATAGGACAGATATCATGGTGATAGGACAGATATCATGGTGATAGGACAGATATCATGATGATAGGACACAAATGATATAATCAGCAATGTTAGTCAAAGTAAGAATGTTTAGGATTGTAGAAAATATGCATTCCACAAAAAGTTGAAAGACAGAGGAACTAGTCCTAACAAACAAACAAAAATTACTTTATCAGCAAATAAAATAAGTTCACAAGTGAGAAAATGTGTGAATGGCCGATAAGTTTAATAGCTAGTTGGGCTAACTACAAGATAAAGGTGGTGCAATAATTGATAATAATGACTGCAGACCGCTTATTTAGGACAGAGGACTCAGAAACTGTCAGTCAGGATCAAACCCGACCTCCTTGTCTTCAGTCAACCAGTTCACTAATCTCTAATGTGGCTTCCAGATGCCAGGTAAGCTAACTACCAAATAAATACATTTCATGTGAGGTAAAGCAAGCCAAAATATTCTTGTATAGTGTAACTTTGCCTATTCCCTTGAATACAAGCCAAACAACAAGCTACAATAATCAATCCAATCCAACATATACAGCGATATTTTTTTTACATGACATTCATCTGAAAGATAAGAACAGAAGTAAAGAACAGGAAAAAACTATGAATAATCCCCATCATTGAATACACAATGAAACAACAAGTAAAATGGTTTGGCCACATAATATGACTAAGATATTAACAAACTACACTAGGAACCATCAACAAACCTTTTGAGATCACCAGATCCAAGGGCTAACCACCAAAAAAGATAAAGGTGAAGGTATGTAAGAAACACAAGGAAACATAAGAGCTGGAGAAGCCAACAGAAGTCTCAAGTTTTATCATCCCTCGATGCTGAAGGGCAAATTAGGAAGAATAGAAGAAGATCCAGCAAGCACCAAGCACTGTTAATTCCTGGAATAACAGAACAGACGATGTTGAAACAAAATGTACGTTTTTTTTTAAAAGGCTGTTTTGCAGAACATGCACTTGTCTCACCTGATGTCTTGTCCCACTGTGGGACTCTTGAGAATCTTGATCAAAATTTCTGTTTTGCCATCCTCAGATGCTTCCACCAGTTCTGTGTCCTCCACCTGCACCACCGCGTCCGCACCAGGAGGTACAGGTGCGCCGGTGTTTATGCGTAAGCAAAATCCTGAAACCACATGCGTTTCCGGCTAAAGATGAAAAGAGCAAAATCGACGAGATTTGAACATGGGGCTTCTACGAAAAGTACAAAGTAGATTGCTGAACGGTTTACGAATTAGCTTTTATCAGAACATAACTGCCAGAAAAGATATATACAACAATAAACAAGAAAACTCTAAATGGATGAACAAAATACCGACGTAACACTTCAAAATGTTAGCCAGCCAAAGTGTCTTTTAATTCGCACTTTTATGAGCTGATAATTTCTGTGAACAGCACATGCATAGTGGTCCAAATGATCCGATAATTTCTGTGAACAGCACATGCATAGTGGTCCAAATGATCCGATAATTTCTGTGAACAGCACATGCATAGTGGTCCAAATGATCCGATAATTTCTGTGAACGGTACAAATATAGTGCCGCCACGGACACACCCCCCCCCCCCCAAATGTTGCAGTTTCCGAAAATAAATAAATAAAAGAAGGTAAAAATTAATTTGCCACTCTGCAATTCAAGGGGGGGGGGGGGAGACGGGAGAGCTCAGATAAAATAAAAATACACATTACAAAATAATAAACAATATTAAATTATAATGTACGTGATATACAAAAAGTAAACCCAATTGAGAGCGTCAGTATAAGTAGCTAGCGCAATGACGTAATTGTGAGCTCGATCGATCCCAGCCTGACAGTGGGACCTGGATGCTCACTATGATCATATCACATAGGCGAATTTCACTTTACATTTGTTTTTTTTTTACGGCAATTGCGGTCTAATATAGCCTAGAAGACTTAGTCTGGGGTTGAACGGATCGTGCCTCGCAATAGAGTAGGCAATACTCCCAAAACAACAACTACTCACTGGGTCGGAGGATTTAACAAAGGGGAGAAATAGCACATGTTCTGATCCTCCAAACGTTTACATGTGTTCGTTCAATGACACTGAGGAGGAGAGTCATTCAGATTGGGAGAGCCTGATTAGAGATCGCGAATGACAAAGAGAGAAGATATTAAATAACTTGGTACCATGCCATGGAAAACAGTCAACAACAGAATTGATATGATGCACTGTGGATAGAAGATTGTGGAAGGTCATGATCGCCTACGCCAAACGGTACGGTACATGGTGATGAATTAGTGCGTTTTCCTCCCACAAGATTTCCCTCTCTAGAAATGTCAATCTGTCAAAGGTCAACACCAGAGCTGAAAGTAGTCAGCGACTCATAGCTGATCGGTACACTCCCAGATCTTACTTCACATTGAAGCTGGCTTCTAGGAACAGAAATTAGTCTGGCCACGTGGGTAAGAATCGAAATAGAAGGTAATCCAGTATCTGAAAATGTATTTTTAAGTTTGGGTTTTTTAAAAATAGAAAAACGCAGATATCCCAGTATGTAGTAATTTATAAGATCTACGTCCAAACTAGTGTCTTTTAAATGGCAGAGGGAGGGAGGAGGGAGGGAGGGAGGAAGGGAGGAAGGAAGGAAGAGAGGAAGGAAGAAGGAAGGAAGGAAGGAAGGAAGGAAGGAAGGAAGGAAGGAAGGAAGGAAGGAAGGAAGGAAGTCTATCCTAAGCCATGAATGTACACGGCGCATTTTACAAAAAGAAAAATACACATACAAAGTCAAATCACGTAGCCAACCTATAAAAGTCAACTACAAAGAAATACGTCTGAACTTGGCATTAAGCATCAAGTTAAACACACCCGACTGTTCGTCCGGGGCTGCACATGTCAACAACTATGCCACAATGTAAACACGTTCTTTAAAGAGCACGCGAAGCAGAAATCTTTACTACTATGATAAAGACAATACGAGTAAGACTTCTATCTGCACTTTCCTCATTCTGATTTCTCTGCGAGCTCTTTACTTACCTACAACAGTGAAGTGATTTTGAAAAAGAAAAAGCACCTTTTTTTAATTCACCTATTTTGTTGAAATAAAGGACTCAATAGCAGAAAAGACAGAAGTACTGGTAGTAACCAAGAAACAGACATCGCCACAAATACAGGTGAACACAATATAGACAAGTGGAACAATATTAAAACACGTAAATGAATTTAAGTGCCAGGGAACAATGTTAACCTCAGATGGGAAATCTACAGAAGAGGTGAAATGCAGAATAGATCAAGTAAAAGCAGTTTTCCAAAAAAATAAAAAAGAGGAAGATACTGCGCAATCCATTTTTTATAATGGAAAAAAAAAAAAAAGAATTCTTAATTGTTATATATTAACATATGGATGTGAATCATGGACAATAGGACAACAAGACAACAGACAAGAAAATCACTGGTAGCTGTAGAAATGTGTTTTACAAAAGAATGTTGAGAATACCATGGACAGCTAAAAAGCCCGACTTAACTACAAGATTCAAAAAAGCAAATAAAGATATTCCTGAAATAAAATATGAAAACGTAATGGAATGACAGAACTGAGCAGGAAATATGAACCAAAAAAAAATGCAGTATAGTATAAACAAACTGGACAAATATGAATGAATCAAGATCTCCTGACTTAGAATTAAGCACACTAGCCACAAAGTAAAATTTCACAAGAGCAGAGACTTTTCCACCTGCGACTGCGTGCTCAAGCAGACATCGAAACATATCCTACAAGACTGTATAAATGTAAAGAGTTAAAGAATGAAAGATTGATCCAATGAAGTAAACCTGTGCGACAAACTAATGACTATAAAAAGCTAAAGAATGAAAGATTGATCCAATGAAATAAACTTAATTAAGCAACAAACTATTAACTGTAAAGAGTTACAGAATGAAAGATTGACCCAACTGTAAAAAGCTAAAGAATGAAAGATTGATCAAATGAAATAAATTTAATTAAGCAACAAACTAATATTAACTGTAAAGAGTTAAAGAATGAAAGATGTCTCCAATGAAGTTACCTTAATTAAACGACAAACTATTAACTGTAAAGAGTTAAAAGAATGGAAGATTAATCCAATTAAGTAAATCTGAACAACAAATTATTAGAACATGCCTTGACTTTAAGAGCGCGTACAGTTCGTGACCTTTCACTGGTTTAGACAACTATCTCAGATTTTAACTAATGAAAAGGTATCTGATCAATGTAAGTATATGATTGACAACATATGTATGTGCCTGTAATAAACCTATAAAAGCAAACTTCATTTATATTGCTTCGACGCGAACAACTAGCATCGAATATTTTGAATTTATCTGTTAGTTATTTAGAAGTGAAGGGAACAGCGGAAACATATTGTGACAACTGGGAAAATTGAGGTACGAAAAGATAGAGGGAAGCAAAGAGAAAAGATACCAGACAGCTTAAGAGAATGGCTTGGCAGAAGGTCAACAACAGAAATAATAACCGTCGAGATCGAAAGTTGTGGAGAGGCATGATCACTTATGCCGGCGGGCACGGTACTTTGATGATGATGATGATTTAGAATTGATACACAAGCATACTTTATTATGGGCACAGACATTTAACTTATTACATTTTCTTTTAATGCTGCTTGTAACTCCCGTCAAATTTAAAAGTTTATTATATTCTGCCGTGATCGCCACAGCCTTCAGGAAATTAAAAATAAATATATTATTTGAAAACCCCATCAGTAAGTTCAAACTCACAACAATATGTGTTTTGGTTCATCATCATCAGGTCGCATGCCATTTGCAGAACGTTGCACTCACCAACGCCCGTCTGAAAGAATATCTGTTTCTAGTCAGATCTCCCACAGAACGTTGCACTCTCCAACGCCTGTCTGAAAGAATCTCTGTCTCTAGCCAGATCTCCCACAGAACTTTGCACTCACCAACGCCCGACTGAAAGAATCTCTGTCTCTAGCCAGATCTCCCACAGAACGTTGCACTCTCCAACGCCCGTCTGAAAGAATCTCTGTTCCTAGCCAGATCTCTCACAGAACGTTTCATTAACCACAGCCCGTCTGAAAGAATCTCTGTCTCTAGCCAGATCTCTCACAGAACGTTTCATTAACCACAGCCCGTCTGAAAGAATCTCTGTCTCTAGTCAGATCTCTCACCGAACGTTTTTTAACCACAGCCCGTCTGAAAGAATCTCTGTCTCTAGTCAGATCTCCCACAGAACGTTTCATTCACCACAGCCCGTCTGAAAGAATCTCTGTCTCTAGCCAGATCTCCCACAGAACGTTTCATTCACCACAGCCCGTCTGAAAGAATCTGTCTCTAGTCAGATCTCCCACAGAACGTTTCATTAACCACAGCCCGTCTGAAAGAATCTCTGTCTTTAGCCAGATCTCTCACAGAACGTTTAATTAACCACAGCCCGTCTGAAAGAATCTCTGTCTCTAGCCAGATCTCCCACAGAACGTTTCATTCACCACAGCCCGTCTGAAAGAATCTCTGTTCCTAGTCAGATCTCTCACAGAACGTTTCATTCACCACAGCCCGTCTGAAAGAATCTCTGTCTCTAGCCAGATCTTTCACAGAACGTTTCATTCACCACAGCCCGTCTGAAAGAATCTCTGTCTCTAGCCAGATCTCTCACAGAACGTTTCATTAACCACAGCCCGTCTGAAAGAATCTCTGTCTCTAGTCAAATCTCTAACAGAACGTTTCATTAACGACAGCCTGTCTGAAAGAATCTCTGACTCTGGCCAGATCTCTCACAGAACGTTTCATTAAAGACAGCCTGTCTGAAAGAATCTCTGTCTCTAGCCAGATCTCTCACCGAACGTTTCATTCCCCACAGCCCGTCTGAAAGAATCTCTGTCTCTAGTCAGATCTCTCACAGAACGTTTCATTCACCACAGCCCGTCTGAAAGAATCTCTGTCTCTAGTCAGATCTCCCACAGAACGTTTCATTCACCACAGCCCGTCTGAAAGAATCTCTGTCTCTAGTCAGATCTCTCACAGAACGTTTCATTCACCACAGCCCGTCTGAAAGAATCTCTGTCTCTAGTCAGATCTCTCACAGAACGTTTAATTCACCACAGCCCGTCTGAAAGAATCTCTGTCTCTAGTCAGATCTCTCACAGAACGTTTCATTCACCACAGCCCGTCTGAAAGAATCTCTGTCTCTAGTCAGATCTCTCACAGCCCGTCTGAAAGAATCTCTGTCTCTAGTCAGATCTCCCACAGAACGTTTCATTCACCACAGCCCGTCTGAAAGAATCTCTGTCTCTAGTCAGATCTCCCACAGAACGTTGCACTCACCAACACCCGTCTGAAAGAATCTCTGTCTCTAGTCAGATCTCTCACAGAACGTTTAATTCACCACAGCCCGTCTGAAAGAATCTCTGTCTCTAGTCAGATCTCTCACAGAACGTTTCATTCACCACAGCCCCTATGAAAGAATCTCTGTCTCTAGTCAGATCTCTCACAGAACGTTTCATTAACCACAGCCCGTCTGAAAGAATCTCTGTCTCTAGTCAGATCTCTCACAGAACGTTTCATTCACCACAGCCCGTCTGAAAGAATATTTGTCTCTAGTCAGATCTCTCACAGAACGTTTCATTAACGACAGTCCATCTGAAAGAATCTCTGTCTCTAGTCAGATCTCTCACAGAACGTTTCATTCACCACAGCCCGTCTGAAAGAATCTCTGTCTCTAGTCAGATCTCTCACAGAACGTTTCATTCACCACAGCCCGTCTGAAAGAATCTCTGTCTCTAGTCAGATCTCTCACAAAACGTTTCATTCACCACAGCCCGTCTGAAAGAATCTCTGTCTCTAGTCAGATCTCTCACAGAACGTTTCATTCACCACAGCCCGTCTGAAAGAATCTCTGTCTCTAGTCAGATCTCCCACAGAACGTTTCATTCACCACAGCCCCTATGAAAGAATCTCTGTCTCTAGTCAGATCTCTCACCGAACGTTTTTAACCACAGCCCGTCTGAAAGAATCTCTGTCTCTAGTCAGATCTCTCACAGAACGTTTCATTCACCACAGCCCGTCTGAAAGAATCTCTGCCTCTAGTCAGATCTCCCACAGAATGTTTCATTCACCACAGCCCGTCTGAAAGAATCTCTGTCTCTAGTCAGATCTCTCACAGAACGTTTCATTCACCACAGCCCGTCTGAAAGAATCTCTGTCTCTAGTCAGATCTCTCACAGCCCGTCTGAAAGAATCTCTGTCTCTAGTCAGATCTCCCACAGAACGTTTCATTCACCACAGCCCGTCTGAAAGAATCTCTGTCTCTAGTCAGATCTCACACAGAACGTTGCACTCACCAACACCCGTCTGAAAGAATCTCTGTCTCTAGTCAGATCTCTAACAGAACGTTTCATTCACCACAGCCCGTCTGAAAGAATCTCTGTCTCTAGTCAGATCTCCCACAGAACGTTTCATTCACCACAGCCCGTCTGAAAGAATCTCTGTCTCTAGTCAGATCTCTCACAGCCCGTCTGAAAGAATCTCTGTCTCTAGTCAGATCTCCCACAGAACGTTTCATTCACCACAGCCCGTCTGAAAGAATCTCTGTCTCTAGTCAGATCTCTCACAGAACGTTTCATTCACCACAGCCCCTATGAAAGAATCTCTGTCTCTAGTCAGATCTCTCACAGAACGTTTCATTAACCACAGCCCGTCTGAAAGAATCTCTGTCTCTAGTCAGATCTCCCACAGAACGTTTCATTCACCACAGCCCGTCTGAAAGAATATTTGTCTCTAGTCAGATCTCTCACAGAACGTTTCATTAACGACAGTCCATCTGAAAGAATCTCTGTCTCTAGTCAGATCTCTCACAGAACGTTTCATTCACCACAGCCCGTCTGAAAGAATCTCTGTCTCTAGTCAGATCTCTCACAGAACGTTTCATTCACCACAGCCCCTATGAAAGAATATCTGTCTCTAGCCAGATCTCCCACAGAACGTTTCATTCACCACAGCCCGTCTGAAAGAATCTGTCTCTAGTCAGATCTCCCACAGAACGTTTCATTCACCACAGCCCGTCTGAAAGAATCTCTGTCTTTAGCCAGATATCTCACAGAATGTTTCATTCACCACAGCCGTCTGAAAGAATCTCTGTCTTTAGCCAGATATCTCACAGAATGTTTCATTCACCACAGCCCCTATGAAAGAATCTCTGTCTCTAGTCAGATCTCTCACAGAATGTTTCATTCACCGCAGCCCGTCTGAAAGAATCTCTGTCTCTAGTCAGATCTCCCACAGAACGTTTCATTCACCACAGCCCGTCTGAAAGAATCTCTGTCTCTAGTCAGATCTCTCACAGAACGTTTCATTCACCACAGCCCGTCTGAAAGAATCTCTGTCTTTAGCCAGATGTCTCACAGAACGTTTCATTCACCACAGCCCGTCTGAAAGAATCTCTGTCTCTAGTCAGATCTCCCACAGAACGTTTCATTCACCACAGCCCCTATGAAAGAATCTCTGTCTCTAGCCAGATCTCTCACAGAACGTTTCATTCACCACAGCCCGTCTGAAAGAATCTCTGTCTCTAGTCAGATCTCCCACACAACGTTTCATTCACCACAGCCCGTCTGAAAGAATCTCTGTCTCTAGTCAGATCTCCCACACAACGTTTCATTCACCACAGCCCCTATGAAAGAATCTCTGTCTCTAGTCAGATCTCCCACAGAACGTTTCATTCACCACAGCCCGTCTGAAAGAATCTCTGTCTTTAGCCAGATATCTCACAGAATGTTTCATTCACCACAGCCCCTATGAAAGAATCTCTGTCTCTAGTCAGATCTCTCACAGAATGTTTCATTCACCGCAGCCCGTCTGAAAGAATCTCTGTCTCTAGTCAGATCTCCCACAGAACGTTTCATTCACCACAGCCCGTCTGAAAGAATCTCTGTCTCTAGTCAGATCTCTCACAGAACGTTTCATTCACCACAGCCCGTCTGAAAGAATCTCTGTCTTTAGCCAGATGTCTCACAGAACGTTTCATTCACCACAGCCCGTCTGAAAGAATCTCTGTCTCTAGTCAGATCTCCCACAGAACGTTTCATTCACCACAGCCCCTATGAAAGAATCTCTGTCTCTAGCCAGATCTCTCACAGAACGTTTCATTCACCACAGCCCGTCTGAAAGAATCTCTGTCTCTAGTCAGATCTCCCACACAACGTTTCATTCACCACAGCCCGTCTGAAAGAATCTCTGTCTCTAGTCAGATCTCCCACACAACGTTTCATTCACCACAGCCCCTATGAAAGAATCTGTCTCTAGTCAGATCTCCCACAGAACGTTTCATTCACCACAGCCCGTCTGAAAGAATCTCTGTCTCTAGCCAGATTCCCAGCAACAATACCTTCCAATATTGATCTTCCCAGCCCGGTATGTCTTTTGTCTTGACCATAGTATTGTAATCTTCTCTGTAGACAGATGTTTATAAGCCAGTTCTTTTTAATATTTAAATCTTTTAGTATGTCTTTATTGCTCTGTTTTCATTATCCAAGGCTATATGGGACACTGCAAGAATTACAAAAGACAGTAAAATTTATACAGGAAACGACATTGCAGATATAGGCAATACTTCGGGCGAACGAAAGATAGATTATCCAAGATATATGAAGGGTTTTTCTCTAGCATTTTGTATGGACTGAATTGATTTTTTTCATTGCTGTTTGCGAGATTGTCCACGATTCACAATCTATTGAGAAGATATATGTCCGTATTAATTTTTACTTTACTGCCTTGCTGATATTGCTCCACGTGTTCTTCAATGCGTTTAATTTTTATGTTGCTATTGCTAATCTTTTGTTTTGGTTCATGTACGGAAAATTGCTAAAGGCTCCCGCCAACTAAAAACCCACCTTAATTTGGAAGTAATTTAATGTATACTCTCTCCAACCCAATGCCACGCCCACCCCTTTTCTTTTACACTGGACACAGTATACACGAGCAGTTGTATCCACACAAAACATTAAACGTAATAATAATTGAGTGGAGAAGTGGTTTATTTACGAGTTATTTCTTCAACTGCAACAGACGCTAAGGAAACCAGTAGCAGTAATTTAAAGTTATTACTTCCCCCAGGATATTTCTGGCTCAAGAGCGATCGGTTAAAAAAAAAACAAAATGGCGATGGTTTAGTCTTCGTAAAGAAGGAGAATACAAGACTCGGGACACGATTGGGATTTCTTCTTTTGAACTGTAAAGCGTAGAGTGATATAGAGAAAGACAAAGAAAGAAGGAGAGAGAGAGATAAAGATGAAGGGTGAGAGAGAGAAAAAAAATAACCATATCAACTAGAATTAAATATCAATAAACTACTTAAATAAATAAATAAGATTGTGTAACAAAGTGTTTATGATCATAAACAAAGGAAATACTCAAACCCCACAAATGGATATCAAAATTGAAGGAATAGACTTGGAGACAATTCAGAACTACAACTACTTGGACATACTATAACCAGTGATGGAAAATGTACAACTGAAATAAACAAAAGAATAGGAATGGCAAAAAGTAATTTTAATGCCATGAAGAACATACTAACATCAAAACAAATAACACCAGGGCTAGAACTAAGAATAGCAAAATGTTACATCTTCTCAATATTCCTATATGGTGCAGAAACATGGACACTAGACAAGAAAACATAACAGAGAATTGAAGCCTTTGAAATGTGGATATATAGAAGAATAGATAGAATTGGATGGAAGGAAAAGAAAACAAACGACGAAGTCTTAAAACAACTAAAAATGAAAAGAGAACTACTAAACACAATTCAAACAAGACAAATGCGATTTTTGGGCCATATTAAAAGACACAACAGCCTACTAAAAGTGATGTTGGAGGGGAAAATACAAGGTAAAAGAGGCAGAGGCAGATCAAGACTAACGTGGACGAGTAACATCAAAAGATGGACAAATCAGCCTATGACAACCTGCACCATCAAAGCAAGAGACAGAGCAGAATGGCGCTCCATGGTAGTCAACCTTCGTTGCGGAGACGGCACTCGATGATGATGATGATGATGATGATGATGAACAAAGTAAGATTGTGAAACTGCTAGAATGGAAGAAAATGTTTTATGAACTCAATTTCCTAAGTGATGTCACTTAAGTTCCCTAAACTAATATCAAACCACATAGTAAACCTATAGTTGCGTGTGTATTTAACTTGCAAATAATTAGATCTACGAAAGTTGAACCCACGAATACTTGGCGAGAACAATATCAACAGAATTGAAGAAAGACCATGAAATCCAATCTTCATTTCAACGTTACGCTTCCAATGCCAGACATAGACCCTAGAAGAACAATCAGAAAAATAACCACTACCGAAATTAAATGTGTCAGACGAATGACAGGAAACAACCTGTGAGGTAAGACAAGCAATAAAGAGCTGTGAAAAAAAGCTAGGAATTAAGTCCTGTCATAGAGTACACGAAGAAGCAACCCAAAAAAAAATGGTTTGGCTACGTGATAAGACAGAACGATCAAAACACAAAAGTACGAGTTATTAATAAACGTTACGTGAACCCAGACTTTATGGTCGACAACTAAAATGAAGGATTGGTGGAATTTTAGAAACGCTAGAAATATAACAGCAGCAGAGATCAACAGAAGAGCAAAAAAAATCGCAACTTTTATTTTCTTTCGGCGCTGAAAGGCAAATGAGGAAGGCAAGAAGAAAAGTAAAATAAGAAAAATGAAATCCTTGGACAACTACGCAGACATTTCAGATGAACGTTAGCGACCGTGTACAAAGAGGACAACAAGACGAGGGGCCAGGAACTGACAACGTTTATACGTGAGCTGGTAATATCACGAGTAGAAACCGTTGTGAGCTGTCACAATAGTGAAACTAGACAGGAATGAAACTAGAGAGTTAACAAATAGATGGGTCAGACATCAGACAGTATACAAATAGAAGGGTCAAACATCAGACAGTATACAAATAGATGGGTCAGACATCTGACAGTATACAAATAGATGGGCCAGACACCTGACAGTATACAAATAGATGGGTCAGACACCTGACAGTATACAAATCTGGGTCAGACACCTGACAGTATACAAATAGATGGGTCAGACACCTGACAGTATACAAATAGATGGGTCAAACATCAGACAGTATACAAATAGATGGGTCAGACACCTGACAGTATACAAATAGATGGGTCAGACACCTGACAGTATACAAATAGATGGGTCAGACACCTGACAGTATACAAATCTGGGTCAGACACCTGACAGTATACAAATAGATGGGTCAGACACCTGACAGTATACAAATAGATGGGTCAAACATCAGACAGTATATAAATAGATGGGTCAGACACCATACAGTATACAAATAGAAGGGTCAAACATCAGACAGTATACAAATAGAAGGGTCAAACATCAGACAGTATATAAATAGATGGGTCAAACATCAGACAGTATATAAATAGATGGGTCAGACACCTGACAGTATACAAATAGATGGGTCAAACATCAGACAGTATATAAATAGATGGGTCAGACACCATACAGTATACAAATAGAAGGGTCAAACATCAGACAGTATACAAATAGAAGGGTCAAACATCAGACAGTATACAAATAGAAGGGTCAAACATCAGACAGTATACAAATAGAAGGGTCAAACATCAGACAGTATACAAATAGAAGGGTCAAACATCAGACAGTATACAAATAGATGGGTCAAACATCAGACAGTATACAAATAGATGGGTCAGACATCAGACAGTATACAAATAGATGGGTCAGACATCAGACAGTATACAAATAGATGGGTCAGACATCAGACAGTATACAAATAGATGGGTCAGACATCAGACAGTATACAAATAGATGGGTCAGACATCAGACAGTATACAAATAGATGGGTCAGACATCAGACAGTATACAAATAGATGGGTCAGACACCAGGGAAAAAAAATTCGAATATAGAAAGAATGAAAAAGAAAGTCGGATAATATATTTAGAAAAAAAATAAAGTCGGATAGTATAGTGGGCAAAAAGTAATATTGGAAGGGAAAATACAAGGTAAAAGAGGCAGACCTAGACTAACATGGACGAGTAACATCAAAAGATGGACAAGTCAATCTATGACAACCTGCACCATCAAAGCAAGAAACAGAGTGAATGGCGATCCATGGTAGTCAACCTTCATTGCGGAGACGGCACTCGATGATGATGATAGTGGGCAAAAAGAGGGGGGAGGGAGAAACCGTTAATAGAGGGGGGGGGGGGAGAGAGAGAGAGAGAGAGAGGAGACTCGATAGTATAGGAGGAGAAAAATGTCGATAGTATAGGGGTAAAAAAAAGTCGCTAGTATAAGGGTAAAAAAGTTGCTATAGCTCGTTTCAAATCACTTACCCAACTTCAAAACGCTATTGTTCAGTAACCGTTTGTTAAAAACTGTTGAAATTTTCCAAATGTTATTAGAATGCAAAAGACCCTTTAAATGTATATTTAACAAATATCTTGCAGCTGCAGTTTTCTTAAAGCGGCGAATTTCTTTGATGTTTGTCAAAATTGTAAATTGTGAACCCCTAAATAATAGAAATTACCGTAGTTGCTGGTCTATGATTAATTTTCACTAGGTAAAGGCGTGGCCGTAATGGGGAAATAACTGAATACGACAAAACACCAGAAGAATTATTGTCTTCTCAGTTCGAGGACGGACGATAATATCAAGGTATACCTGTATGTCCAATTTTCATAGTTGTGTGGTCCTGAAAAGGACCGTTTGTTGAACTAATTTAAGGTAATATAGGGGCCAACATTGTGGGGGCTATATACTTTCATTCTGAATCAGACGAGTCTAAAAGATTAATAACTGTTTGGGGTTGAATATTCCACAAACCATCATTTTTCCAATATTCATCTTCCTGTTTTAAGACGTGGTCTTCACATTTAGCCCTATAGTCTTTGTCTATATTTAATAAAGCGAGATTAGCAAGAGTCTTTACATCGTAATATTTTGAATGTTGTATTTTCATCTGCCACTTGTCCTTTTAATTTTGCCCAGATTAGTTCTATTGGATTTAAATGAGCATGGTAAGGTGGCAGCCTCAAACATATGACCGTGCTCTTGGATAATCTTATCTATTTGAAAAATCTTTGTCCTTTGTTTTTGCTTTACTAGAGATAGTAATTCAGGTTTTAAGTACATGTTATTAAATTGTATGTGCTCCTTTGTGAGCCATATCTTAATAGCATCTTTTGTACTGGATGACGTCGGGACTTTATCTTCAAGTGCAACAATGTTGTGGTACGCTGCATTGTCCATTATTAGGCAAGATGGTCGATCTAGTGATGGGAGAACAGAATTTTCAATCCAATGTCTAAATATGTGACCATTCATCTCAGAAGTGATAATCCCGATTGTCTATGGATTTTGAAAGAAAAATGAGCTCTGCATTCTGTATTAGTCCATGTTGTCGACTACCTGCATGAGCAATTATCAAGCGCTGCCCTTTGCTGCTAGGTATTAATCTATTAATCTTTCCATCTGATGACTGCCATTCCCTTTGGTTAGTGTGGTGAGCATTCATCCATGTTTCATCCAAGTACACAATATCATAACCTTGCTTGTGCACCTCTTTTACTTCACGTAAGTACTTGCTTTTCATGATTACTATATGTGGCTTCTCACAGATGATGTTTCGTCCATTGGAATACTTTCTGAATGTAAAGCCTGCAGCTCTCACATTCCTCCATAATGTAGACTTTGATATTTCAATACTGTTGTTCTTTTTCAGCGAAACTTTTAATTTTCTTATTGTAACAGTTTCATTCATACCCAACATTTTGCGAATTTCACGTCTACACCTCTGAATGAATGGAAATGGAACACACAATTTCTCAAGTGTCTAATTGTGTCAAAAAAAACCACGGCGAAAGCGTGCAAACACGTCACTTTTAAATTTTACCGTGTATGGATTTTTACTCGCTATTTTTAACTTAAAATACTGTAAACATTAAGTTTTGACTACATCAATGGGTCGTTATAAATTTATATAAATCAAATAAGCAACAATAATAACCAAATGTTTTTTTTTAATGAAATTAATTCCCTGTTGGGTTCTAATCATTATAACTTTACATGCAAATTTTGAACAAGCGGTTAAAAAGCTATCGATTTTAAAAGTTAGGCACGAGTTATGAAACAAGCTATAGTATAAGGGTAAAAAAGTCGATAGTATAAGGGTAAAAAAGTCGATAATATAAGGGTAAAAAAAAAGTCGCTAGTACAGGGGTAAAAAAAAGTCGCTGTATAGGGTTTTTAAAAAAAAGTCGATAGTATAGGGGTTTTAAAAAAGTCGGTAGTATAGGGATTTTTAAAAAGTCGATAGTATAGGGGTAAAAAAGTCGCTAGTATAAGGGTAAAAAAAGTCGCTAGTATCAGGGTAAAAAAGTCGATAGTATAAGGGTAAAAAAGTCGATAGTATAAGGGTAAAAAAGTCGCTAGTATAATGGTAAAAAAGTCGTTAGTATAAGGGTAAAAAAGTCGCTAGTATAAGGGTAAACAAGTCGATAGTATAAGGGCAAAAAGTCGCTAGTATAAGGGTAAAAAAGTCGATAGTATAGGGAGAAAAAAGTCGATATTATGGGGGGGGGGGAGTCAATAGTATAAGGGGAAATGTCGATAATATAGGGGGAAAAGTCCATGGTATAAAAATAGAAGACTGCATAGCATTTTTTTTTAAAAAAAACCACTTCAATGTTGTAATCGATGACTCGGACATATTAGCCTCAAACATTTAGATGAGCGGGGAGGGATGGTAACAATGCTCTTAATTGCTGTTCTTCCTCATCCCATTGAACCAGGCATCTAATTCTCTCAGATGGGTCAACTGAACGGGTCAAGCTGGAACAGAAGCAACAGCGCTCACTTCATCTATAAGCCAGTGCGATATCGATACGTTATTACAATTCTCAAAGAAACAGGATGGAAAATGTACAACTGAAATAAACAAAAGAATAGGAATGGCAAAAAGTAACCTTCGTTGCGGAGACGGCACTCAATGATGATGAAAGAAACAGGAGTCAATATAAAAACACAGGAGTCAGTCAGTATAAAACAAAATATGCCAGTGAAAGAGTAAAAAAAAAAAAAATAAATTAGACAGCCACTACAAAAATTGAATCGGCCACCAGAAAAATAGGAGGATCAGACTATACAAAAAAGTGCTGAGTTATTTAATAGAACAATATACGAGTCAGCACACACATAACAAGTATCAGACAGAACGAAACAGGAATAAAAATACAGGTGTCAGACAGTATAAAAATAGGTAAGCATAAATTACTAAGGTATTTTTACAGCACACGGAGAAAGCTTCATTGTCATTTTTGTTTGTCTGTCGCCTCGGAGTAAGAAGAAAATATTTGTGTATTTATTATATCGCCTTCATAAAAATAGATAAGTCTAAACTGGGTAACAGAAAATAAGTTAGCCTCAGGATAGAGGCGTGCTGTCTCGACGGGCCGGCGGTAACTATGAAAGTGTTATCAACACAAAGTCTATGATTGAGTGGTTTCAAATGAAAACTTTCTACACTCGCTAGTTTGTGCTTCGGTGTCAGAGATAAATCCGAGCGCTGACAGGATCCTTAAGCAAGAATGCATTATAGGAAATGCCATTAGTTCCCACACAGGTCTAAGAATCACTGTTCAGTACACGCAGGGAACGTGTTGTCTGAAGTCTCCAGGGTGTTCTGTTAAGAGTCAACTTGAAAGACTTGTCAAAAGAACGCTGTATCAGTCAATCTCGTTCTTTTGATGCCTGGCACGGGAGGCCAGTGTTAACATCAGTCAAAGAGTTTCCAAATCTGCCGCAGCCAGACTCACAGACTGTGAGTTTGTCATAAAATTGTACCTGAGGACCTTGCATATGTTTCCCAACATGCCACTGCCTTCGTCCCAGGGCCCCAATTACAGGCGTGATACAAATATATCAAATAAGAGAATGGCAATCACATGACAGCTGTTTGCATTGTGAATGATTGGTTTGATTGTACACCTGTAGTTTACATTTTGATCACAGCCACTATACAGTTTCCACAAATTCAAATCTACCAACACTTTTGTTCTATAGTACAGATTTTGTTTACACGCGCAAAAAACAGAGTTTTATTGGTTAAAAGAATGTGACAATTCGTAAGATTTATGTTCAGTGTTTAATCTACTTACTAATTTCTCTTGTTCGGCGTTCGCTTTTGTACGTGCTAAGAAGACTTTTGTATATTATTATTGTACTGAAGGTATTCACGCCTTTCATATTTCACACCTGCAGGAAAATACAATCACTGGGAACACCTGCGTCAAATAATCGAAGAAGCTTTAGAGTGTAGCAATTTATCTTGTATCATTCGCATTTGCTGTGTTAGGTAGTTCAACTCTTACCTGTGATAAACTTCTCACCAAGGTCTTCTTTCCTCAGCTAAATTTCTCACCAAAGTAAGTGATATGTTTTCATATTTCAGCTATGTCTTTCAAAGTTTTCTTATCTCTGCAAGGTATCTCACCAAAAATGTTCTAATCTCAGCCAAAATTCTCACCTACGTTTCCTTACTATAGCTAAATCCCGCACCCGAATTTTATTTACCTCAGCGAGGTTTCTCAACAAAATTCTCTTTACATCCGCGAGGTTTCTCAACAAAATTCTCTTTCCTGGGGTTCCTCGCCAAAGTTTCCTTCTCCTGTCTAGATTTACCACAAAGTTTTTCCTCCATTATATACTTCATCAATGTTTATTTCTACCAGCTAGAATTATCACCAAAGTTTTCTTTCATAAACTAGGTTTCTCACCTTAATTTTCTTTACACGGGAAAATTTATCTTCCATGCCAAGTTATCTTTTCTTAAAGACTCGCCAAATGTGTCTTTCCTTGGCAAGATTTTCTATTATAAATATGCTTTCTCGGCCAAGTTTTATTTTCCAGCCCAAACATTACACGCAGGATGTGTACGATCGTTTCTGCCACCTGCAGTTTTGTCTGCACCGTGACCTCGAACCCACACGTCAGGGCTTGGAGTGAGGGGACGTGGTGCTAGAAACAAAGCATGAAAACACTTCCGGTTAGGTTCGCATGTTCTGTGAAAGAGCATTTCTTCCCATCCACGAAGTGAGATTCTGAACATGTTATGACCTGTTTACACCCGTCACTGCTAACATTTATTTCACTTTTCTCACTTAACGTCTGCATCGCAGTTGGATTATCATATCTAAGTACAGTAAAGAGATATAGACAGCCAGCTGATTGCTGGCAGGAGGATAGGTGAACCAAAACTGACCGAGATTTTCATGAACAGCATCGTTGTGGCTCTGAAAACTGATATGCTAGTTTGGTAAATTGAGTACGGCTGTAAAAGTGAATGCAAACTCGGTATCCAAAAACAATGTGCATCATAGCAGCAACAGCACAAGCCAAAATACATAAGGCGTAGCCGCACCGAAACTCAATTGAGCTGTCTTCGGCATACGATATCATCATTACCGTAAGCAATCAGAATATCGGAAAACGATCCGGATTAAAACAAACAAACAGCTCACGATGTGCACAGAGCACTAAACTAAGTAGCTCAGGCAGCAAGCAGGACTTGAGATATGAGGAAACTGCAACAAGGGTCACTTTTCAGATAAAGCCTCTAAGGTTCCTGTAGCCTATCCGCCAAAATGACCGGAAGTCTCGCCTATCCGCCATATTGACAGTCCCATCTGTGGTTCAAACTATGTTACCAATTCCACGGACGCTAATTTCAATAATGTTTTAAATGTCCTAAACACGCTGCTTGTTACGGAATTCGTTATACTTGAGACGGCCCTAAGGGTGCTCCCCTTTTTGTAGACGGCAAAGGACATGTATGTTGTCGTTGTTCAAAATCATCATCACTAAACACCGAACGAATCCACATGTGGTCCGATATCCCCCTTCGGGAACCTTAAGGAAATTGGAGGATAATCCTGGCCCACGTGCACGAACTCCGTACCACGGCTTGGAATCTACAAATAATTTATGCTTATGGTTGAATCATCTCGCTGGATGTTGACGAACGTCTTCTCAAAGTGTGGCTCATTCAGACTGTGGGATCGCTGATTCTCTATTTTAAAAGTCTGCTATCTGTTTCAGGACATCAAGTCGGACATACACTTTTGCTCCGTTGACTTGCTACCTTTGTGGCTGTTATTTGAACTGCAAGTAAGACCTCATGTTGCCATGAACTCAGCTCGCTCCATTCGTGGTTTATAGTCCTATGTGTTTACTTGTAACTACTTTCTATTCGGTTAATAATGAACACTGGTTCTCTTGCAGGCGAATGGCTAGAGTTGAAATTTGTGAGCATATGTTATAAGAATAATCAATGTCGTCATTATCATCATCACTTCGTCACAATCATCAATAGCGTTATCATTAACATCATAACCAGCATCACAATGATTCCATTTCACATAAATTCACCTATCCTTCTCTACAGACCTCTATTCTTGGTATACACTTTGTGTTTAGTTGTACAATGAATTAATACAATGAATACACCAACTGCATTGTTGTCACTTCGCGTGTTACTCGGTACTCAACTATTTTCTTTACGTTAAAAAAAAACAATTTATTTCAGAAATAGCAAATAATAATAATAACATTTCACATGATGAGAAAACAATACACTAAGATATACTACTATCTAGATATAGCCATCATTGGGTTCAGTCTTTAAACGAACTAGAGGGGAGTCATGAAGAACTTTCCAAAAGCATTAGAATAAAAGGACAACAACACCAAATGGTGGCATGTGAGCAGGTTGATAAATAAAAGAGTATTGAATAAAAATTCGTTCAGCGGTACTCATTTATTGTCTTATGCTCTACGAGGAATGGAAAAGATAAACACGGACACCAAAAATTAAAACGATAAAGAAATAACAACTGCACGTTAAAACAAGCATTAGAATTAGCGAGTGAGTCGACGGTTTCTCTGTTTTCTTCTATCCCAATGGACTTCTACAATTGTTTAAAAATAATAATGAAAATAAACTCAGAATATTTACAGTAAATGTAGCAGTAACTTATGCTACAGTCTGCCGTAGAAACATGGCCCCAGACCAAGAATATCGAGCCTCATCTTTCGTTCAGTCATCGACAGATGGTGTCTGTCGCGCACATAAAATCAGATTAGCAAAAAGAAGAAACATACGAATTCTGGAAGAGTACCAGGTCTGGATGTTGCTTACTCAGGGGTTCCCAAGGTTGAAGACGGGCGGGGGTGATAAGGATTTAGAGAGGCGGTGAATAGAAAGTGAAAGGGGCGTGTTCAGATTAACTGACGTGTACACGTTAAAAGACAAGCTATGACTGACGTGTACATGCTAAAAGACAAGTTATGACTGACGTGTACATGCTAAAAGACAAGCTATGACTGACGTGCACACGCTAAAAGACAAGTTATGACTGACGTGTACACGCTAAAAGACAAGTTATGACTGACGTGTACACGCTAAAAGACAAGTTATGACTGACGTGTACACGCTAAAAGACAAGTTATGACTGACGTGTACACGCTAAAAGACAAGTTATGACTGACGTGTACACGCTAAAAGACAAGTTATGACTGACGTGTACACGCTAAAAGACAAGTTATGACTGACGTGTACATGCTAAAAGACAAGTTATGACTGACGTGTACATGCTAAAAGACAAGCTATGACTGACGTGTACACGCTAAAAGACAAGCTGTGACTGACGTGCACACGCTAAAAGACAAGCTGTGACTAACGTGTACACGCTAAAAGACAAGCTATGACTGACGTGTACACGCTAAAAGACAAGCTATGACTGACGTGTACACGCTAAAAGACAAGTTATTACAGACGTGTACACGCTAAAAGGCAAGCTATGACTGACGTGTACACGCTAAAAGACAAGATGTGATTAACGTGTACACGTTAAAAGACAAGCTGTGACTGACGTGTACATGCTAAAAGACAAGCTATGACTGACGTGTACACGCTAAAAGACAAGATGTGACTAACGTGTACACGCTAAAACACAAGCTGTGACTGACATGTACACGCTAAAAGACAAGCGGTGACTAACGTGTACACTTTAAAAGACAAGATGTGACTAACGTGAACACGCTAAAAGACAAGCTGTGACTGAAGTGTACACTTTATAAGACAAGCTATAACTTATGTGTACGATTGACTAAACGTTAAAGGTTTGCATTGCGGCCTATCTCAACTTCGTCAGTCACTTAGTCAATTATAACTGATGTGTACAGACAGCAGGTTTCACACGAGAATACAAATTCGAACAAAAGAATTAGACAAACATACAATATGAGTGAGGGTGGCCTTACAATAAATCTTATAGTTATTCAGAGGCCCCGGTAACACTCCAAACAAATGGAAATCCATAACTGCTCAACCCTCCGTGCCAGTGGAATCATCCGAATTAACATCTATCGAATTTCCAAACAAAGAAAGGCAGATGCAGTCCCCATTATAGCAAACACAGCACACGTCAAAAGACATAAGGCGTATCAGCACCGGAAGTGAACGCAGCTGAACTGTCTCCTTCCTGACAATAACTCTTTCTAGTGACATCGCTAAATGACTACCAATAAAACTATCATGCGATGAGTGTAAAAAATTCAAACCAGAAATTTGTAATAAACGATGTCGATTTATTGAAAATAAAGAAACAACTTTACATAAATTAAATGGATTTAACTGGGAGCCATCGTGGTGAGAACAGACCTGCATTTAATGAAATATTATAGACTACACTATGCAATTTGACAAAGAGATAAGTAAATATCTGAGAACAATAAAGAACATGTTCTTGCCACTAACAGTAACTTTAAGGACAGGCAACCTATATATATTATATATATATAAATTGTGTACTCCTATATATATTAAATATATTTATCAAAATTGTGTACTGTCACCACATTAAATATAGGCAAAATTGTGTACTATCACCAAATTAAATTTAGGCAAAATTGTGTACTATCACCACATTAAATTTAGGCAAAATTGTGTACTATCACCACATTAAATGTATCCATACAATGAGATTACACTTAGATTCATGAAGGACGTGTATTCCAGTACTGTCACGATAAGAACAATATAGGATATTCTGGCGATGCAAATTTAACCGATAAGAGCGAAAATGAGCTACAAAAAATGATTGCCATTATAGTTGGGGATTCTTTTTTAAAGACCTTAACTGTGACAGCAAAATGACAAAAACACGTCGTAACAGAGAAAAAAATACATTTCCTATTGCACAATTACAATAATAATATTAAAATAAGTGAATTATTCTCATTCTGCTGCGTTCAGTTTCCTATGAATGTTCCACGGAAAGATGAATCGCTTACATGAATTTAGTCTTTAGCAGAAGGTCGTCATCCCCACCGGTTTTATGCAAACTGTCAATATTGGGGGTCTGAATTAAGTTCATAGTACTCTGTACAGTTCACATGTTTTAAGAACATGATCTCAAATCCACACACCTGTAGTAGTAATAGCCTCCGTCAGTCATAGTTGACTATGGATTTTTCCAAGCCCTAGAAATATTATTTTTTTCTTTTCTTTCGTCGTGTATTCTCTTTTTTTATGGATTTGTCTGCTTCTTGTTTGAGTTGGAGCTTTAGAGAACATTTCAAAGATTGCGGTCTGCAACTATTTCTTTCAAGCTGCAGAGTTATGTTCAGAGTCTTCGTGGTGTCACGTTTACACACGTCTACAAATAAAGGTTTTGGGCGCCCTCTAGTTCTTATGCCATCTGCTAGTTGTCCACAGAGTACATCTTTTAGTGTGAGGCCATCTTTCACATGGTGTACGTGGCAAAGCCAGCATAACCTACGTTGTTTAAGCAGCGTGTAGATGTTTGGGAGGATTTGTGCAAGTCAAGACCTCCACGTTTGTCACTTTATCCTTCCAGGTGATACCAAGAATACGGCGCAGACATATCATATCAAATGCATTTAGCCTTCTCTTCTGCTTTGCATAAGTTGTCCAAGATTTGCTGCGATACAGAAGGATACTAATGATGCAGACATTGTAAAACTACACACACAAAAACCCACTAAACTACAATAAAAACTACAAAACCTTTAGTACCACCAAGCATAATCATGACCTGTATGTACCAGTTACTTTTCTATTAGTGGCTACTTTCGCCGATCAAGCTGACATGTTCCGTCTTCAGAGAGGGAAGTGACGTAGTCTTTGCATCTGTTTTCTTATCGATTCGGAGTCTGCCAGCAAGACAATATACATTTGTAGAAGTAGTCTTCTGATTTTGGTCAGCCAGCGCGTACTGTGCTTTCTTGGCAAGGTCCCGAGAGGGGACTGATACGTGTGCACGCGTCATAGGACCATGTATCAGTCAAATTTAGTGAAAGACAAGTATTCATGACTTAGAATGATTGTGAAATTACAATTAGAAGTATTACATTTACCAACCAACACAAGGAAATAATAATAACTTTGAACAGTAGATGTACAAACATCGCTGAGCTGCAGAATAGCTCAAAGACTTCATTCTAACACCCAAAAAAAATATAGTATGACAAACATTTTGCATCATGAAGGTGAGAAAAATGATTTCTTCAGTTTTAAGTAGATGCAGCCTTGACATATGGAAGTTAAACATCATCAATAACCTGGCAATAGAACATTGTTGATGGCCACAGAAATGTGGTTTTTATTTCCGAATTTTTAGAATATCATTGACAGCTAAAAATAGAGCAACGAAGATGTTCTAAAAGAGGACAAGGCAAAAAGAAAACTCACGATGAAACAATCATCATCTTTTATTTGTGTGTGTGCGCGCGCGTCACGTAATGTGAATGGAACAGTTGAAATATATTCTGACAACTGGAAAAATAAGACAGAAGGAAAAATAAATAGAAACCGAGAAAAAATACAAGTCAGTTTCAGAGACTGGAAAAGTAGGATGGGAACAAGTGAAAAATAACAAAATTGTAGGGAGAAAAAGTTCTGGAAAGATAATGATCACTAACACTAGCAGACATTAATACTTGATGATGGTAATGATTGTTATAGTCATGACAATGATGTTTGTGGTGGAGATGGTGTCGATGGTGGTGATAAAGATGATGATTATTATTACGGCGATGCTTATGACGGTTGATAACACATAAACGTATGTTAATTCTACCACAACTCTCCATTTACCAATAATTGTTCATATTTACTTTTCAACCCCATGTTATTCTTACACGCACGCTAACGCCAACCTACCAAAGTCAAGCCCATGACACAAGCTCACACTGGATATTCCTAACAAAATACAGACAGGTCAACGTGAACTAAAATCACACACAAACTCGTGCTGTACACACAGTATGACTTCATATATATTTTGCACAGAAACATTTCCACTTTATATTTTTATTTTAATTACAATACCACATTTCTGCTTACATTAGATGTAACAACAACAAAAATACACTGTATCCTGTTAGCAATGTAATTGTAAAAACGTTTTAACATGGCTGTTTTATATATATATATATATATATATATATATATATATATATATATATATATCATCATCATCATCATCAAGTACCGGGCCTAGTGGCGTAGGTGATCATGTCTCTCCACAACTTTCGATCTCGGCAGCTATTTATCATTTCTGTTGTTGACCTTCTGCCAAGCCATTCTCTTAAGCTGTCTGTTATTTTTCTCTTTGCTTCCCTCTATCTCTTCGTCCCTCAATCTTTCCAGTTGTTACAATATATTCAAGTTGTTCTCTTCTAATTACATGGCCATTATATATCTATCCCAGATATGGAAGGGGGAGGGAAAATGTGCGAGATATTGGAGTCATCAGCGTTCATGTTGTGCACTATATGGTTGGAAGGAATAGGCACATATCATGTTGTGCACCATATGGTTGGAAGGAATATGCACATATCATGCTCGGAGAGTTCAGATGTCGACAATCGCCGCTGTGGATTTATAGTAACCATAACCTTTAGAAGACTATGTACCGTCGCAATGTCACCATCATCATTATCGCGTGCCGTCTCCGCATAGAAGTTTGCCTAACATGGAGCGCCATTCCGCTCTGTCTCTTGCTTTGATAGTGCAGGTTGTCATAGGCCTACATGCCCATCAGTTGATATTACCTGTTCATATTGGTCTTGGTCTGCCTCGTTTACTGCATATTTTCTCTTTTAAGATTACTTTAAGTAGGCTGTTATGTCTTTTAACATGCCCCAACAATCTCATTTGTCTTGTTTTGAGCTGTGTTTAGTATTTCTATTTTTATTTTAGTTGCTTTAAAACTTCATCATTTGTTCTTTTTTTTTCTTTAAATCCAATTCTTTCCATCATTTTATAAATCCACATTTCAAAGGCTTCGATTTTCTCTTCTAATGTCCATATTTCTACGCCATACTGTAGATGCAAGTTTATGATTAATATTTCCTTATATTATGTCCATGTTTCTGTATCATAACACTTTCAATTGGAAAAAAGATGTGTGTGTGTGTGTGTGTGTGTGGCCCGGGGGTGGGGGGGGGGGCGCCGCGCCTAAAGATTCAATCGAGAAACGAACCCACAACGCCTACTTACGTCGAAAACGACCAGTCCAATCATGTAGCGACACAAATACCTGCTGGATTCATTAGTTGTTCAGTGTGCCCTTTTGGCATCAGCTTGCGTTGTTCTCGAACTTTCTCCATTCCTGGTTTTCGTGTTCAATTTGTAGAGTTGTTCGAATGTTTTTCCCAACACGTCATATCTTCTGTGTCCTTTTTCTTTCTTAATTGTTTCTACGTTCGTCCACCTTTAACTTTTCCTTCTACGTTCGTCCACCTTTAACTTTTCCTTCTACGTTCGTCCACCTTTAACTTTTCCTTCTACGTTCGTCCACCTTTAACTTTTCTTTCTACGTTCGTCCACCTTCAACTGTTCCTTCCACACTCGTCCACCTTCAACTTTTCCTTCTACGTTCGTCCACCTTTAACTTTTCCTTCTACGTTCGTCCACCTTTAACTTTTCCTTCTACGCACGTCAACCTTTAACTTTTCCTTCTATGCTCGTCCACCTTTAACTTTTCCTTCTACGTTCGTCCACCTTTAACTTTTCCTTCTATGCTCGTCCACCTTTAACTTTTCCTTCTACGTTCGTCCACCTTTAACTTTTCCTTCTATGCTCGTCCACCTTAACTTTTCCTTCTATGCTCGTCCACCTTTAACTTTTCCTTCTACGTTCGTCCACCTTTAACTTTTCCTTCTATGCTCGTCCACCTTTAACTTTTCCTTCTACGTTCGTCCACCTTTAACTTTTCCTTCTACGTTCGTCCACCTTTAACTTTTCCTTCTACGTTCGTCCACCTTTAACTTTTCCTTCTACGTTCGTCCACCTTTAACTTTTCCTTCTACGTTCGTCCACCTTTAACTTTTCCTTCTACGTTCGTACACCTTTAACTTTTCCTTCCACACTCGTCCACCTTTAACTTTTCCTTCCACACTCGTCCACCTTTAACTTTTCCTTCTACGTTCGTCCACCTTTAACTTTTCCTACTACGTTCGTCCACCTTTAACTTTTCCTTCTACGTTCGTCCACCTTTAACTTTTCCTTCCACACTCGTCCACCTTTAACTTTTCCTTCTACGTTCGTCCACCTTAACTTTTCCTTCTACGTTCGTCCACCTTTAACTTTTCCTTCCACACTCGTCCACCTTTAACTTTTCCTTCTACGTTCGTCCACCTTTAACTTTTCCTTCTACGTTCGTCCACCTTTAACTTTTCCTTCCACACTCGTCCACCTTTAACTTTTCCTTCCACACTCGTCCACCTTTAACTTTTCCTTCTATGCTCGTCAACCTTTAACTTTTCCTTCTACGTTCGTCCACCTTTAACTTTTCCTTCTACGTTCGTCCACCTTTAACTTTTCCTTCTATGCTCGTCCACCTTTAACTTTTCCTTCCACACTCGTCCACCTTTAACTTTTCCTTCTACGTTCGTCCACCTTTAACTTTTCCTTCCACACTCGTCCACCTTTAACTTTTCCTTCTACGTTCGTCCACCTTTAACTTTTCCTTCCACACTCGTCCACCTTTAACTTTTCCTTCCACACTCGTCCACCTTTAACTTTTCCTTCCACACTCGTCCACCTTTAACTTTTCCTTCCACACTCGTCCACCTTTAACTTTTCCTTCCACACTCGTCCACCTTTAACTTTTCCTTCCACGTTCGTCCACCTTTAACTTTTCCTTCTACGTTCGTCCACCTTTAACTTTTCCTTCTACGTTCGTCCACCTTTAACTTTTCCTTCTACGTTCGTCCACCTTTAACTTTTCCTTCTACGTTCGTACACCTTTAACTTTTCCTTCCACACTCGTCCATCTTTAACTTTTCCTTCTACGTTCGTCCACCTTAACTTTTCCTACTACGTTCGTCCACCTTTAACTTTTCCTTCTACGTTCGTCCACCTTTAACTTTTCCTTCCACACTCGTCCACCTTTAACTTTTCCTTCTACGTTCGTCCACCTTAACTTTTCCTTCTACGTTCGTCCACCTTTAACTTTTCCTTCCACACTCGTCCACCTTTAACTTTTCCTTCTACGTTCGTCCACCTTTAACTTTTCCTTCTACGTTCGTCCACCTTTAACTTTTCCTTCCACACTCGTCCACCTTTAACTTTTCCTTCCACACTCGTCAACCTTTAACTTTTCCTTCTACGTTCGTCCACCTTTAACTTTTCCTTCTACGTTCGTCCACCTTTAACTTTTCCTTCTATGCTCGTCCACCTTTAACTTTTCCTTCCACACTCGTCCACCTTTAACTTTTCCTTCTACGTTCGTCCACCTTTAACTTTTCCTTCCACACTCGTCCACCTTTAACTTTTCCTTCTACGTTCGTCCACCTTTAACTTTTCCTTCCACACTCGTCCACCTTTAACTTTTCCTTCTACGCTCGTCAACCTTTAACTTTTCCTTCCACACTCGTCCACCTTTAACTTTTCCTTCCACACTCGTCCACCTTTAACTTTTCCTTCCACACTCGTCCACCTTTAACTTTTCCTTCCACACTCGTCCACCTTTAACTTTTCCTTCCACACTCGTCCACCTTTAACTTTTCCTTCCACACTCGTCCACCTTTAACTTTTCCTTCTACGTTCGTCCACCTTTAACTTTTCCTTCCACACTCGTCCACCTTTAACTTTTCCTTCTACGTTCGTCCACCTTTAACTTTTCCTTCCACACTCGTCCACCTTTAACTTTTCCTTCCACACTCGTCCACCTTTAACTTTCCTTCCACACTCGTCCACCTTTAACTTTTCCTTCTACGTTCGTCCACCTTTAACTTTTCCTTCTACGTTCGTCCACCTTTAACTTTTCCTTCCACACTCGTCCACCTTTAACTTTTCCTTCTACGTTCGTCCACCTTTAACTTTTCCTTCCACACTCGTCAACCTTTAACTTTTCCTTCCACACTCGTCCACCTTTAACTTTTCCTTCCACACTCGTCCACCTTTAACTTTTCCTTCCACACTCGTCCACCTTTAACTTTTCCTTCTATGCTCGTCCACCTTTAACTTTTCCTTCCACACTCGTCCACCTTTAACTTTTCCTTCCACACTCGTCCACCTTTAACTTTTCCTTCTATGCTCGTCAACCTTTAACTTTTCCTTCCACACTCGTCCACCTTTAACTTTTCCTTCTACGTTCGTCCACCTTTAACTTTTCCTTCCACACTCGTCAACCTCTAACTTTTCCTTCTATGTTCGTCAACCTCTAACTTTTCCTTCTACGGTCGTCCATCGTTTACTATTCCTTCTACTCTGACTGAGAACTTGTTAGAACGTTGCACAATGTTCTGCGTCAATGGCCCAGTGCATCCTATTTCTGCTAGCAAGTTATTCGGGTTTGCTTTCCTTAGCCTTTGATTGTCCCCGATCTTCCTGCAAGGCAGCAGATTGTCTTTTCTGTAGGAAGATTCTGCCCTTAGATGGTCGGCCCTCCCAGGTTTACGAGCAACATCTGCCCGAGCTTTGTGTAGAGTTTTCTCTCTCTAATGGTGGTCCACACCCACCTCCCTGAAAGAGGAACTATAAGGGGCAACCGAATCACTTAGACAGCTGCCTTCATAAGAGAATCCGGAGTCCTAGTCTGAATGAACCATGATCGCAAAAGAAGTTCCTTCTACACTCGTCCTCCTGTATCCGTTCCTTCTACACTCGTCCACCTGTAACCGTTCCTTCTCCGTTAGTCCACCTTTAACTTGTCCTTCAAAACTCGTCCTCCCTTACCTGTTCTTTCTAAGCTCGTCAACCGTAACTTTTCCACCTTCTACGCTCGTCCACCTTTTGCTGTTTCTTCTACGCTCGTCCACCTTTTGCTGTTTCTTCTACGCTCGTCCACCTTTTGCTGTTTCTTCTACGCTCGTCCACCTTTTGCTGTTTCTTCTACGTTCGTTCACCTTTTGCTGTTTCTTCTACGTTCGTCCACCTTTTGCTGTTTCTTCTACGCTCGTCCACCTTTTGCTGTTTCTTCTACGCTCGTCCACCTTTTGCTGTTTCTTCTACGCTAGGGTGACCATTTTTTTTCCCATTGTTTTCGGGGACATTTGTCATATTTTTTTACATTTCAAAGGATTTTTTTGCTTATTTCTGAGACTGTCCCACAAAATCGGGGATGAACGATAATATATATATATATATATATATATATATATATATATATATATATATATATATATATATATATATATATATATATGTGTGTACATACATATATGTATATATATTTATAATATGTGTGGGTGGGTGTGTAACTGTGTGTGCGCAAGAAATTTTGTAGATGCAAAGAAAAGATAACTTTAAATTTCATAATAACTGTGTTTATTTGCTGTTTAATTTTATTTTTGTTAATATTCACGGTACTTATGCGATACACGCACTTAATGACATTACAATAGCTAGTTTTGTTTCTCAATAACACACAAAAAAGGTTTAAAATAAAAAAAATTTAAACAACATATAGATATCAATTGCAATATTAAAGTAATGTTTACAGTACCTTATTTCTACTGAAGAGGTTGTTGCCTCGGCGTGGTACTTGTTTTTTTGAGTGTATCTTTCTCAAAATCTCATGATTTGAAGCAAGTTTTTCACTGAAGCTTTCACACGATAAATTAATGTTAGTTTTTACTGTTAACATGGCTTGCACCGCGCTCACATTAATCCGTGATTTCTCTTCGGACCAGACGTTGTTCATTTGAGAAAATAGTCTTTCTACGGATGCATTGCTGCCCAGTAAGCACATAAAAAGATCAAGAATTCTCTTCACATTAGCATGTGGTACATTATTTTCTTTCAAGTACCTGAGTACTTCATTCCATTTTCTACATGGGGGCTTGTTACTGAACCACTCACATTCTTTTTGCAACAGATGGCCTCGCAAATAAGTAAATTCATCAAAAAGCTCATCACGATTGAGGTTTACAACTTCATGGCACTTTGAAAATATCTGTTCTACTGCATTATCAAGATGTTTCCTTTCAGGCACATTATCCAAGAGAAGGCAGCTCAGTTGTGACAAGTCCTCATTGTGCTTGTTCCAAGACTGCAAGTAATGTACAGCAGTATTGTAGAATTCTTTACTTATTTGGAAATACCTTTCCATTTGGATGTCACCACTTTCTACTAAATCAGTTAGCAAACTCTTTACCATGTGTGGGATGAAATTTTCATCGCGTCGAGTTTATAATTTTATAATGAGATTGTGCACAGCTAGTGCTGATTCTGTTGCACTCTTGTCGTCGCCTTCAATCGCCTTAATTGTTTCATGGAAGAGCGATGCGTGAGAATGAGCAAAGCTGAGCCAAAGCTCTGATTCACTGTTTTCAAAGAATTGTTTCAATATTGTAGGACAGTGTGTTTCTGACAAGAAGAAAGATCTCAGTGATTGATACTGTTTCAATATTCTTTCCAAGGCTGGAAGTAATGACAACCTCCTTATATTCGAATAACCTAATAATTGCTTAAACTCCTGTCCAGCAAATTCACAGAAGCCTTTTAGGCGTTCTACACGAAGTGTGTAAATGTGAAAGTACCCAAATATTTTTGTTACAATCACTTCCATATCCATAGGCATGGAATCAAACGCTGTTTTTGCACAATTGTGAATTATGTGTGAGTTGCAACCAAGACCCATTATGTGTCTGTTTAACTTGGACTTTATTTTAGTTATGAAATTATCTCTCCCTTTCCTCAACAAGCCTCCAAAGTTTGTATTTGTATTGTCTGCTGAGAGTCCAACAATCTTTTTGTTTTAAGTCAAAATTATCAATTGCTTTCAACAATTGTTCAGATATTATGTCGGACGTTTCTCCTGGGATATCTATAAAAGCAATCAGTTTGGTCTTTACTGGAGTTTCTAGCTCATAAGCCTGAAAATAACGAACTAAAATAGGAAGTAACTTAACATGTTTATGATTAGATGTTGCAAGACAATGTTACGAAGCTGACATATTTGAGGTCATTTTTAGTTCATCAATAGCCCAAGGAGAAAAAACATCGGTGATTATGGATTCACACTTTGTTCTTGCACAGGAAAATTGTATCGTTGAAAATTTCTTTTGTAGAATTGTTGTACAATCCATTCTGCGGAAACTATGATTATGAAGTACAGTATGCGAAGGTTCCTTCATGAACAGCTAGAGTGTATTCATCTTTTGAGGATTCTGTTTTACAAAAATAATTTGTCATACACCCAGACTGAGACTTACAAAGCAGCGCATCCTTATGCTTTTTTGCCTGTAGATGATCAGTTATTGATGTCCTTCCACCACTTGCTATAGAAAAATTTGAACTACATATATTACATTTCACTAGCGTTCCATCCTCTAAAATTGCTTGTATAATAAATGGAAATTCAGCTTTCAGCGAATCACTAAAATGACACGTTTTTTTTTTTTGGAAAGCATTGTTTTTATGCAACAGACGTCCACTGATCACAAATAGAAAACACGACTGCACTGTACTGTCATTACACTTGGACTGATTTGAAAATTGGCCGGGAAAGATACTTTAATCATACTTTGGCGGGAGATGTCCGGAAAGGCAGGGGTGGGGGGGAGAGAGAGTGTGTGTGTCTGCTTTTTTTAAAAATTAAACCCATCCCAATAGAAGTCAGTGGCTGGAATAGAAGTGACGTAGCACCGCGCTTCAAGAGTTCAAAGAGCTATCTCCGACACAACGCGTCCAAGTCTTCTCTTTATCTTCTTGCTAATGCCGCTCAGTCTGGGATAAAGAAACACAACTCAGTAACATCCTGAGTCCTAGTAATTATTTTAAAAGAGGGCCGATTCCGTGTATGAACATTATTTATTCACTGAAATCGGGGACAACTTCTACACTTCGGGGACTGTCCCCGAAAATCGGGGACGGGTGGTCACCCTATTCTACGCTCACCCACCTTTTACGGTTCATGTAATAACTTTTGGCCAAGCAGTTCAAGTTTGTGGCATGTCCGTACTATCAGAACTTCTTGCTCATAACTAAAGGAAACTCTTCGCGCGGGGATCTATGCTATTTCACGAACGTTCTATTTTTAATTTGGTCTATGTTTCTGAGGTTCTTACAGCCAAACATTATTTATATGGCTTCTATTTACTTTCAAATCTGCATTTGAAACACATATTTCGTAAGTATTAAAAAATGTTACATTACTAGTAAATGAAAAAAAAATCTAACACAATTTGAAAAAAAAAAGACAACTGGCATTTTTGGACATGTGAAGGGACATATCTTTCTAAAAGTTGCTTGGAATGGAAGGTACAAGGTAGACGTGGCAGAGGCTGACCAAGACTAAGTGAACTGAAAACATCAAAAGATAGACAGGTCAACAAGGTACCCCATCAAGACAAGAGACCAAGTAAAATGACGCTTCGCGTCAGCCAACCTCCGATATGGAGACGGAACCTAATGAATGATATTACCAGTGTGCGCAATTGTTTAATTCTGTTGCTTATGTTAATCTGTCTCGATGTACACAATAAATTAACTTTAATTTGAAAATAATTAGCTTGGCGACAGGTCTTATTGTCTTGGAGATGTAATTTATCCAAACTTGTTATTCTTCATTAAAGGTTTGTGAGAAAATTGATTAAACGCAAATGGCGCAATAATTTTTTTTTTATGGAATTTATAAAGAAGTAGATAATTTTCTTCCCAAAACATTTTCCATTCCCAAAACTTGCTATTTATATTATTACGTTAACTATGTTATTATGTGTCTGTGTTCTAATTGTACTGCTATTATCTCTACCTAATTACTACTGAGTTATCCGACCCAAGCTATAGCTCTATCTCCCATTATGTGATCTATTCTATCCTAGCATATATACTATTACAAAATATTCGTTGCATCGGAAAATGCGAAAGAGCATTATTTTCCAATTCACGCAGTTCCTATAGAAGCGCTTGTCTAAACTCAACTCTCGCTGGACGAGGACGTTGTTAAAGAGTACTTCTTTCGTGCAGGTCACAGTAAACGCCTGACAACATTCTTATTCAGGGTGGTAAAAATATCAGGACATACAAGTACGCGTCACCTGTTTTAGGGGATTTGCTCTGGTCACAGAAGGAATCTGACCCGCCACATGGCCCCATAGCACTGGCATGCGAGTAGAGAAAAGAAAAGTGCCGGGAAAAGTGGGAAAATCCGAAGATAGTAAAAAAAAAAAAAAAAAAAAAAAAAAAAAAAAAAAAAGTGGCAACTGGTCAAGAGGTGAATTATACGAATCACTTAGACTGGGGTTTCCCCATTTGCATTTTAAGTAAGTATCGTTGTTTGAGAGCCTCTCAAAGAGGCCAACACAAAAAGAAAGCTCTTAAAAGACATCAGAAAGAAGCAATCAACTTTTTTTGGGCACATCATGAGAAGAGGAAAGTTGGAATACTTGGTCACAACTGGCAAAATAAAAGGAACGAGAGATCACGGACGACAAAGAGAGAAAATACTGGATACCTTGGTGTCATGGCATGGAAAACAGTCAACAACAGAACTGATACGATGCACTGTGGATAGAAGATTGTGGAAGGACATGATCGCCGACGCCTACCGGTACGGCACATGATGATCGTTGTTTGAGAAGCGAGAGAGGGTGTTTTTAGCAAGGTAAAGGTAAAAATAAAGGTAAAGTACGGGACCTGAATCGACGTCTTAGCACGCGAGTGTTTCATCCATATGTGCTCGGCTGCATATCCAAAAGTGTTCAGAGACTTCTGTCACGTCAAGCATCGAAACTTACGATGCGAGGCGGCATTCCTCACCTTCCCAGAGTACTACCCTAATACCCATTTCTACCAGCGACTGGAATGATCGCGGGGTGTGTACAACTCACACTGCTTCCAGTGGGAATGGAACACGGGTTGTTCGAACGTCGGTAGGCCAGTCGAGTGATTTTCACAACTTGGCCACCCAGGCACCCGTAGTCTTTTTTGCTTAAACCCGTATTATTTTAAGGGTGCAAATTATGGACAAAATATAATGACCCAAAAAATATTACAGAGTATACCAAACACATGAACCAGAGTCATATGGATAAAGTTAATGAAAAGAGTGCAGAATGAAAATCGTTGTAGAATGGATATTCTTGTCTTATTGAATGGATTTAAACGGGACAGGGGGTGGGGGGGGGAGAGAGAAAGAAATAAAAATGAAAGACACATTAACACATAAACTAGTGCAAGAGCTGGCAGAACAGTTCTAAGGCCTACTGCTCATTTTCCATGTACACAATTTTGGTCACTGTACAATTTCGTCACTTACTGTAGTTGATGACAGGTCTATGTTGTTAGTGAACAATGACCATTCATCCCTTGTGCAGGGTGTCATGTTGTAGTTATGCTCCGGGTATCTCCTCATCCACATCCCCCATCCCACCCACCCCCTCTTTTAATGACGTAAAGCCGACTCTCGCATTTCCACAGCTGGCAGCAATAAAAAATAATGAATAAATAAAGAGAGGGCGGGCAGTGGTGATAACATACACAAACTTATGGTCCGTAAGCTGTAATTACATTAAGCTTTGTATTAAAATAAAATGTATCAAAATGTCAAAAAGAATTCGTGAACGTAAATAAAAAAGAAAGAGAGAAAAGCTTCCTTCAACTGAATACAATGCTTGTCACAAATCGTCGCTCCTATTTTATGCCATATCTTGGAATTGAACCTCGAACCTTCAGGTCCGAGACTCTAACCTCTCAGCCACCAAGGATACACACAAATAATAATGTAAACTACATCTTATCCTCTGAGAAAGCTCGAAAAAAGCCATTTGCCACTCAAAGTAGCGGCTACTTTCGAGTGTGACTTTTCAATAGTCAGAACTGTGATTTTTATGATTGTCGAAATAACTTAGCGGCATAACACGAAGTTATAAAACAAGTAACAGACTGTAGACATATAAGAACATTCTTTTAAGATGGTAAAATGTGAAGAAAAAAGTCGAAGTGTGGCTTGACTGACATCGAACATGTAATCAACGTGACCGAGAAAAGAATTGACTGACATCGAACATGTAATCAACGTGACCGAGAAAAGAATTGACTGACATCGAACATGTAATCAACGTGACCGAGAAAAGAATTGACTGACATCGAACATGTAATCAATGTGACCCAGAAAAGAATTAACAAAAAAGAGAAGGCCGAAAGAGACTACACAGAGCCATAGTGAATGGTAAAACGTGTGTTTCAACAAAAGCAATATGTGCAAACTGTTTCCTTTTCAGTGATCATTTTGTTCGCCCACTAATAGTGGACCGAACGTGATGTTGCCCATCTCACCCAAAAAATATGTTGCTGGTCACTAGAAAAGATGGGCATTACCAAACTTATTCTCCAAACCCCTATAGGCATCGAGGGAACACTTAGTTACATGAACATCTTTTACTCGGGCCACGCTTAGCTCCAATCACCAACAACACTTCAGCACCTAGTGGAGAATGTCTGCCAACAAAACATTTGTATTTGCCCCCAACCTTTGACTACTTTCTCCCGTTGCCCCCAAGCCTTTCTTTCTCTTTATCTAATTCATGCTCTGTATGTTAGGTTCTCTGTTCCTCCTAACCTGCGGATTCCAGATTAATGCCCATCTTGTAATGATATGAACTTATTTCCCCATGGTATGTCCTATTTGGTGTATCGTAAAAGAACTATGACAGTCTCCCACGTAAAACTGACATACAACATATAACAGCACTAAGCCTAGCACAGATGTTTGTCCCTGATACTTTAGCTCATGTGTGTTTTTCCATGAAAATAAAATACACATACTTCTACTATACATTGAAAGTGTTAAGATAAAATACACATACTTCTACTATACATTGAAAGTGTTAAGATAAAATACACATACTTCTCTACTATACATTGAAAGTGTTAAGATAAAATACACATACTTCTACTATACATTGAAAGTGTTAAGATAAAATACACATACTTCTACTATACATTGAAAGTGTTAAGATAAAATACACATACTTCTACTATACACTGAAAGTGTTAAGATAAAATACACATACTTCTACTATACATTGAAAGTGTTGAGAAGAAGCGGTATCTTAAAATTAAAAAAACTTTTGTGGGTGAAAATTACATTTTGAAATTCATAAAAACGATCAGATTTGTCAATATTTGATCATTTTGTTTCTAGCATTATTTTACAAAAATATTATTCGCACATAAATTTTTAATTTAAGAAACAAACTTTAGCTACAAATGTTACATTTTGTGCATAGTGTCACAAATTGAAACCACTCTCATAAAACACCAAATTTAAGAATAAGGGGCATGTACCAGACTCAAAATATCTTCAACCATAAATGCTGCAAACTTTCAAAGATTATACTAAAAATGCTACTTTGTGATGAAACCAAATAGCTGTGCATACTCCACACACAAACACTGTCCAGCCGTCCGTCGTCTGACCTGTAAACAATGAAGGCCTTGACATCACAATATCTTTGCTCTCGGGAGGACAAAAATGATTACGTGAAAGCTCGGGCGATGTTTACGCTAGGACTGAGGAGTGACACGTGCCAGTTGGCTTCAGCGCCAAGTCTGGATCAAGCGCCCCATCTCATTCATCGTTTTGACAGCGCTGGGCGTAATTACTGCCCTTATTTTTATTCAGACACGGAGACATTCAGTGCAAACGATATCTCAGGTTTAAATAGAAAAAAAAACAAAAACAAAACAAACATTGTACTTTCCGCTAACGATGGCGGCTTCTATGTTGTCATCTCCGTTATTTACGGCATTTTCCAATTACTAGGTTGGCGGGCGTGGGGGGGGGGGATTTACTATTTGACCCCATAAAGTCAATATTTAGGAACTAATATTTTAGTAATTAATGCTCGTGATAAAACCATCAAAGATTGGCAAATCTGAGTTTCGAAGGAGCAGTTTTCAATTTTTAATCACACAAGATTAACAATTTTAAGGTACAGCTTCTCCTAATCACTATGAATGTATAATAGATGAAGCATGTGTATTCTATCTTCCTGGAAAGCCACACATGAGCAAATTAACTCAAGTAAAGGGTACGAGACTTGAACCGGCGTCTTAGCACGCGAGTTTTCACTCATATGTGCTCGGGCGCCTATCCAGAAATGTTCGGAGACTTCAGAATAGTGTCGCTTCAAGCATCGAAACTCACGATGCGAGACGCATTCCTCACCTTCCCTCACCTTCTACTCTGGTACCAATTTCTGTCAACGGCTGGGTCGACCGCAGGAGTAATTTTTTGTTGTTGTAACTATGAGTACAATTCACGCTGCTTCCAGCGGGAATCGAACACCGGTTGTCCGAAAGTCGGTAGCCCAGTCAGGTGGTTTTGCCAGCTAGGCTACGAAGGCCACAGAATCAATGACAAACAGCCGTGTATTGTGTGTTTGTGCAATGCCCATCCCAAGACCCATTCGATTTCGCACAGATTTTATTTTAATAGAGAATCATAACGAAACATCGATTGGGTAAACAGCGACCAGCAGCTCATAGATGACTGCTGGCATCAGGTTTAGCAAACCATAACTGAGCAAGCATATAATTAACCTTCCAGTTGTGAGTGTTGAAACATTTATACACACACGGACGCATGTGCGTGCTTTCACACATAAGGACGGATGCGCGCGCTTACACATACATGGAAGCACGCACGCGCTTACACACATCACAAACACACGGGCAGACGAATGCATGACGTGCTTACACACATAAAGGCACACAAGGAAATCTCCTTAATGGAATTTTTAAATGGTTGGGAAAATGTGAAGAAACGAAATTCTCAAAAAGACGGAATTGTTGTCTGGATTTATTGCTAGCGTCACAATGCGCGTTACATTATGATAACAATAAGATATATCTACGCCAACAGTTTAACAACGGTCTGTGATAACTCAGTGTTACATTTCTTTACTTTCTTTGGCCCCCGTCAACGGCTTGTCTCCCTCTATGGGCGGGCCTGTCTACAACTATCAACAGACAACGCCCACCTTCTTGACTAGCCGCAAGCACGACAGAGATGTAAGTGTAATCACTACGTCACCACTTTTGGGAGTGATTACACTGATTGACATTGTGTTCACCACAGCCATCCACAGCTTTAAAGTCTGCGGGGCTGAGAAGGAAATCAGCGGAATCACCAAAAGTTTGTGACGCTTTCAGTTATTTGAAATACAGAGCTGACGTTATTTTACCCACAACCGCACTTGGTCGATAAACTGAAAACGTGACAAACTTTGGGTTATCCATTCCAGCCCATGGGCCTTATTAATACTATAGACGGCTGTGATGCTCACAATCTGTTACTGTCCTAACATTTTTGGGGAGGGAAGAGATCGGTATGCGGATGGTTGTACAGAAGACAATGGTGAAATCATCAGCATCTGATAGCATGTCTAGTTAGGAGGCCACACTATAAACAGCCACACTGAATGCTGTCCATTGCCTAGTCATGGTGTCTGTCTCTGTGAATACAGTTTATAGGGAGTCCTCGATGTCATCTTCATCATCATCGAGTGCCTTCTCTGCAACGAAAGTTGGCTACCATGGATCGCCATTCTACTCTGTTTCTTGCTTTGATGGTGCAGGCTGACATAGATTGACTTGTCCATCTTTTGATGTTACTCGTCCATGTTAGTCTTGGTCTGCCTCTTTTACCTTGTATTTTTCCTTCCAATATTACTTTTAGTAGGCTGTTGTGTCTTTTAACATGCCCCAAAAATCGCATTTGTTTTGCTTGAATTGTGTTTAGTAGTTCTCTTTTCATTTTTAGTTGTTTTAAGACTTCATCGTTTGTTTTCTTTACTTTCCATCCAATTCTACCTATTCTTCTATATATCCACATTTCAAAGGCTTCAATTCTCTGTTCTGATTTCTTGTCTAATGTCATGTTTCTGCACCATATAGGAATGTTGAGAAGGTATAACATTTTGCTATTCTTAGTTTTAGTCCTGGTGTTATTTGTTTTGATGTTAGTATTATTTTCATGATATTAAAATTACTTTTTGCCATTCCTATTCTTTTGTTTATTTCAGTTTTACATTTTCCATCACTGGTTATAGAATGTCCAATGTAGTTGTAGTTCTGAACTGTCTCCAGATCTATTCCTTCAATTTTGATATCCACTTGTAGGTTTTGAGTATTTTCTTTGTTTATGATCATAGTTTTAGTCTTTTGATATTCATATCTAATCCATATTTTTTGCTTGTTATGTTTACAGCAATGTATAAAGATAAGGAATAGAGGTGAGTAATGTATAAATATGAGGAATAAAGGTGAGCAATGTATAAAGATGAGGAATAAAGGTGAACATTGTATAAAGATGAGGAATAAATAAAGAAAACGAATAATAGTGAGCAATGAATAAAGAAAAAGAATGGAGGTGAACTATGAATAAAGACGAAGAACGAAGGTGAACAATGAATGAGCAATAAACACAAGAGAATGAAGGTGAGCAGTGAATAAGAATTTTTTTCAGACAGAATGGTCCAGAACTTATTCTTGAACTTTTGGGATTTGAATGGTCAGAATACATACATGTATTTAAGGGGTAGGATTGCGTCCTAGAAGGCGTACCCTAACTGCTTTGTCGAACTTCAACTGTCTTCTTTGTCTAGAGTCTCCCAACAGCAATTCATTGGCTGTCCAGGTTAGGTGTCTTGTGTTGTGGTTTGCAGCAAACTGTGATACCTGCGCCTTTCTACCAAGCGCATATATCTATATATATATATTATAATAGTAAGTAATGAAAACCTTGGATTGGCACCACTTTTCTCATTTTACAAAATGAAATGATAGTCCCAAGTAAACTTCTCTGTAGAAGAAAAGCACTGGCAAAAGAAATGTAAAGAGTAGAGATGAGCAATGAAAGAGAATGAATAAGTAAGAGTGGTAAGAATTAAATAAATACAGAATGACATAAGGAAACAAAGAAAGAAAAACAATAATAGAAGAGAAGCACAGAAAATCAGAGAAAAGGAATGAGTCAGAGAGGAATGACATAAAATAGATAGTATGAAGGACTCATTATTTAAGATAGATAGGAAGAGTGATAGAGATATTTTCAAGGACCAGGTAACAAGAAAGGTGCAGGAAAAAGAAAGAATAAACAGAGTAATAAAAATCTAACTTACAACATCACCAGCAGAAGATTCACCAGCCACTTTACGGATGCCAGCACCATCTTCAGCTGTGGCAGAACAACAAAATATATTTCCATGACATGACATCAACACATCAAAAGACATGAAGTTTGTATCACAACAGATCATCCTTCGTTACTAAAGTAGGTCTCTAGTACCATTTTCATGCTAGATTAAACAGATTCTTTTTGCCATTTTTGGAAATTGAGCCCAGCCACAGGTTCATCTTATAGGAGAATCTGTAATAATTATTAATATTTTGCCAACACTTTTGAAGCAATATCATTCTCCACTTTATTGTTCTACTTCTACTCCATAGCTATCTATTACTTTGAAGGGACTAATAGCTATCATGTGCCATTGTTCATTTTTCACTACAATTACATCCGTCTTCTCTCTTATCTTTCTTGTTGTAAGTTACTCTTTAATGAGATCTATAGAGAAAGTAGTTGGAGACACCAAATGAGATAGAATTAGGAATTAGACCATTCAAGAAAGAAATTAAATAGAACTACTTTTGAACTACTTAGAAAACCAAATAGAAAGGTTTGTCTACCAGGAAGGGATTCCTTGATATTACACACTGACACTAAACATGTACAAAGGGAGAGGCAGGGCAAAAAGCTCAAAGAAGATCAAAACTCTACAACAGCATCACATCACAATGGTTGAGGTGTCCAGAGAAGCAAGAGCTTTGTATCTCCCAGGACACTTGAAATGGTATTTGAAGAAGTCAGTTCTTTGTTACTGTTTTCTTCTTAAGCCATATTTTTTTCTGCTGTTCCATTCAACCATATCTACTAGACAAGAAAAAAAAAATAGCTCCATCACACATATGGAATATGGTGTTAATGCCCATATTTTATAACTTTCAGCACATTATTTGGTGGGGCAATGTGGTCAATATGTGCTGATTTTCTTTCCCAGAAAAATCTGGTACCCATTTAAGGCTGGGTGAAACCAGAAGCTGTCAATCAGGACCAAGCCAGATCTCTTGTCCTTATAGTCCAATTTACTTAACCACTATCACTGTTAGACAAAAGGAGTTGTTACTGATATAATATTACATTACATCTGTAATATGATTGTTGTTGGCTCATGAATTTGTATTTCTAAAATCTCTGCATCTTATTTTTGATAAAGTATTTAGTTAACAGAAGTAATCTTGATGAACCACAGGTACCTAAAATCATGCACAGTTTCTAACAGCAAATGATGAATTGCTGATTATTTACAACCTATATTTAAGCTCTTAATCAGCATTTTGTTTGAATTCATTATCATATTTCTGCAGCTTCTAAAGTCAAGCTCAACAAGTTGTCACATCCAACAATTCGGTTAACAATCATGTAACAAGAAGAAGAAATGAATGAGCACAATAGGTATACTCATAAAAAGTATCATAGCTGTTTTCTAACAAAGGGTTGCAACTCTAAAATGTTATCAATGATCGAAAATTTATTAGATGGTTGCCCCTGGACATTGAGTGCTGTTTAATGGCCGACGTTAGAATTGTTTCACATGGCCGACGTTAGAATTGTTTGACACAAGTTATTTACATGCTGAAACGCATTAATGGATTGCTCTGTCAAGTCAACCGAAGATTTTTCTCTTTGGGGAATTTGCACCACGTTTCGTTCGTTGTACGCTAACCGCCGGGTCTATTGTTTGATGTGGGACAGGGATAATTCGACGACTACCTGTGTGTTTATATGTTTGGTTGGTGTCAAGAACGATGTCCTAACATCATCAAGCGCTATACATTTTTTGTTCTCAATATGACGATCATTATTTTCGGGAGGACGTGCACTTCCATGGTATATGGTGGATAGGCGGCAGGAACCATTGAAGGCTATGTCTGAAAAGTGTTCCTGGTTGCAGTTTCCTCATATTCCAAGTCCGGCTTGTTGCAGGAGCTACTGAGTTAAGTGCTCTGTGCACACCGTGAGCTGTGTGTCTCATCCGTTTTGATCATGTTTCAATATCCCGATTGTTTACGATAAATGATGATATCGTATGACGGGGAACAGTTGGCTGTGTTCACTTTCTGTGCGGTTTCGCCTTATGTCTTTTGGCGTGTGCTGAGACTGCTACGATAGGGACTACAGTTAACTTTCTTTGTTTGGGAGATGAGTTAGTAATTCGGATGATTCCACTGGCATGGGCGGTTGAACAATTATGGATTTTAATTCGTTTGCAGTTCGTTCGTTCGCTTTCGTCAGCTTTGACCTCTGACGAAGTCCCACCCACTCAATTTTGTGGGACTGAATTTTGCGTGTAAATTCTGTTTTATCCCATTACAGGATGTCCCTCGCCATGCAGGCAGATTTACTCCGACTTCAGAGGTACTAATTTTTAGGGAATTAGTAAAACCCAGGTGTCATCGCCAGGGTACGAACCCCGGCTGTTGCCGTGGTAAGCCAACCGCCTATCGATTGCGCTAACCGGACACCCTTCGTTTGCAGTGATACCGAGGCCTTCCATAACCAATAACCAATAACTGGACAATATTTTCTATGAAATTTTTTTACATCAATACAATAACAAAACACATATTTCATAGTTATTACATCTTCCTGTTTTGAAATAAAATATTTTTGCTGTGCTGCTGATTTGGAAAGCAGTCAACATAATATTTTCTGTATTAACATTATCATGATCTGGCCATCAGTATACCTGACTTCATTACTAACTTTTCAGAACTATGAGAGTACAATTGCTTGGTTAATCATTATTTCAGTGAAAATATCAAAAAGCATGAGGATAGTTTACATCTCATATTTTGTACTAGTTTATACGAATGCAAAACTGTCAAAGACATAATCTGTCTTCCTGTTACACAATCAGCAGAATCTATCTATTGTCCGAAGACGGCACATAGGGCAGAACCACAATCTCAAAAACAGAAACTTTGCATGCCAGAACAGCACATATTGCAGAAATCACTGCTCTAAAATCTATGGCTCTGTTTCCATAACAATACTTTTTACAATTACAGACTGTCAAGCCATCAATCAACCTCCTTAGTCACCTCATACGACATGCCTGGAAGGTCACAGTGTCACTATTCTTTAATCAGCAGAATGTGACTGCAATAATGCTTTCCCAAGCTTGAAGCAAAACCTGGTGCAAAAATACTGATCCTTGAAACTTGATAATTCACTCTATTTGAGAACTAAAGAAGTGTGATAGCCTGGTGCCCCTAGACAAAAACAAATTAGTCGCATTCATAAATTAATTATCAAAATTAATATCAACACTGGTCCTTAATGTTAAGCATTCATTTCGTGTATATAATGTTTAACAGTACTTGTTTATTATTAATTGTATTACATTTACCCTCTTGCCTGATATAAATGAAGGATTGAGTAAATAAAGTTAGTGCTGCTCAGCATGCCCCGCAGTGTGCAGTGACTAATGGCTCAAGCTGATAACTCTGCGTTGGTTGATAAGTCCTTGAGGCTGTGCCACTAAGCCTCATGTTTCTGGATGTATCCATCGTTACTCCCATCTCCTTCATCTGATAGAGACATGCACTCATGGTTGTTGAAGTTCTGTGCTTTCCTGCACAGGAATCTTGGAGGGCATTAATGACATCTGCCTGATCCTTTGGTTATTGGTTATTGGTTATTGGTTATGGAAGGCCTCGGTATCACAGCAAACGAATTAAAATCCATAATTGCTCAACCGCCCGTGCCAGTGGAATCATCCGAATTACTAACACATCTCCCAAACAAAGAAAGGTAACTGTAGTCCCCATCGTAGCAGTCTCAGCACACGCCAAAAGACATAAGGCGAAACCGCGCAGAAAGTGAATACAGCCAACTGTTCCCTGTTATACGATATCATCATTCATCGTAAACAAGCGGGATATCGAAGCAGGATCAAAACGGATAAGACACACAACTCACGGTGTGCACAGAGCACTTAACTCAGTAGCTCCTGCAACAAGCCGGACTTGGAATATGAGGAAACTGCAAGAAGGAACACTTTTCAGACATAGCCTTCAATGGTTCCTGCCACCTATCCACCATATACCATGGAAATTCGCGTCCTCCCGAAAATGATGATCGTCGTAGCACTTGATGATGTTAGGCCATCGTTGATGACTCCAATTCCAAACATAGAGACACACAGTGGTAGTAAGTTATCATTTCCAATCCAACAGAAGCCACCTGACCTGTAGTTAGTAAAACCACAGAGAGAATATGATTTTGTGACCTTCACTGATTCACTCTTGGATGTGAATGTGTAGTTTACACAAGAGGAGAAGTTTTCAACTACAGTGATCAAAGTAAACATTGCTTAGTCCATGGCTCAAATGTAAATAAGCTGCCATTTTGGTGCGTCCCATGACGTCATCCGATCCTTTGGTTGATCATCTTCAATGACAGCAGAGCTAGCCAACCTGTCTGCTCTTTCATTACGCCATCCTCCAGGGATGTATACAAACTCTGACTCTGCACATCATTGACTTCTGCAATGACTCAACCCATTGCCTGCATACTGAGCTCACCTCCACTTTTCTTAACATGCTCATCAAATCACTCAGTATATAGACATTGGTGCAGTTTTATGACTCCAACCAGATGAATGCCCTGGACACTACATGTACTCCATCAACATGCTACTCCTAGTCATAACATAAGCATAACATTATTTGTTACAACTTACAGGAAATACTCATGTTGAACTTACAAATCATTTTGTCTTTACTACAAATTTCTACACTGAAAATTTCTAAGCAAGAGATTTTAAAAATCAGATACAACTTCTATATATGTTATGCAACTTATTTAATTTATGTCATGCTAACATACATACTTCATATAAAAGTGAAACTGCTTTCAAGAACATTAAATAAGGCATAATTATTTTGTAGCAGGCAGACTAAGCAATCAGCTTCTTTAGTAACTTTGACCGTCTATAGTAACTTTGTTCAATGGATGCCTCCCAAAATCTGGCCACCTTATAAGTGTAAATAAGAGTAAATATGGTTCTGCTGATAGGGGAAAAAAAGGATTTCCAAAGTGAGCATGTTCATACACCAAAATGAAACTTGAATAAAGTTTCATACTGGATATTTGTCTCTCACAATTTAGTACAAATGGGGAATGAAGTTGCCTGGGTGGATTAAACCTGTCATTTGTCAATCAACTGAAGAGTTTCCATGGCTGGAAAAAAAACTTGTACTCTACACAGAAACTGCACTAAGCATATAGGTTTTCATAGTCAGCTTATCAGTAAACAGCCTGGCAAACTTTCAAAACCTAGATATTCCCATAATATATATATTTTTTTCCTCAATATGTAATAACATAGGCTAGTATAACTTGATGAGCTGGTTTTTTTTTTACTTTTAATTAAACTATTTATTGTGCATGCTCCCTGCAGTCAGTTCAAGTGCTTTTATTTTGCTGTAACTGAGGCAGCAACAGCATCTGCCTCTCCCTCAGTTACAGCATCAATCAGTTCCTTCACTGTGACTGAACAAATTGCACAGAACAGGGACATGTGATGAGATACAATACAGGTTATGTGCAAAGTCTGATGCCTGATAACAAAGATCATCAGACACAAAGAGTCTAGAATTTCTGCTCTATATGCCATCTTCAGTTCAAAAGGACAATGGATATATAGAAATGAGATAGAAGTTCTTCAAGTGCCCTGTGATCTGTCAATTAACCTTGTCAAAAGCTACGCCTTTGCACAAAGAGTAAATCTTACCTCTGACAGCATATCCATCCTTGACTGAAGCAGGGAAAGGTGGTAATGGATCAGCTGCATTAACAGAGACAGCCAAATACCTGCCCAAGGCATCTGGTAAAAATAAATGTTTATTTAAAGAATGACTTAATTACATTCAAACATAACATTACTTTGTTTCATCAAGGAGAAGTCATGATAGTATATCACTGTGTTGGCAGCATTTCTTTATCTGACTTTCTTCTGTCTCTGTTGCCTTTTAACACTAAGGGAAAAAATAGAAGTTCAGGACAATGCTCTATAGTGTGTCTCCTGCATAGTGCTCATCATGGTGTCTGTTATTTCATTTACCTTTTCTCCTCTTCTATTTGCTTTAAAGTGTTACAGCTCTCTGAGGAAGCTGTCTAGTGGTGATCATTTTACATGTCCAAACCATTTGGTATGTTGCTTTTTTTTTTTTTATACAGTTCTGCATTAATCCATCTCTGTTCCTCATATCATTTTTTTTCTAAATCTTTCTCTTTAAGTCACATTCAGTATTTTTCATGTCACAGTATGCTTCATGTCATATTCAATATTCCTCTTGAATACATTGCAACAATAATTTTTCATTCATAAAATTGCCACACCTGTAAACTGTTCCTGCACTACTCTTGGCAAGTAAACAGCATGGGTGATGATAATTACACATAAACTATGAAAGCATAAATAAGTGAATGTAGACGATGAGGGAACATCTTTAAAGAAAGATATATAGACATAAATCATCATGGCTTTCTTAAAGATAACAATACCTTTAGTGTTAACATCTTCAGTTTTCAAGATGTGAGTGTTCTCTAACACTATGGCCAGAGCCTGATCCACTGTAATGATAGGGTGTGGTGAGCTCCGGGGCCTCAGTGCTACCTGGTCTGCATTTACGTGACCTATAGAAACATCAATGTATTTGAGTCATTTCTATGTGAGAGTTGGATAAAATCAATATATTGTGAAAAATAATATATTTATTTGTTAGCATGAATCTTAATAGTATTTGTTGGTTGGTTGGTAGCAGTTATACTTAAGCCTGAGAGCTGTTGTTCTTTGGTTGAATGTCACTATATAATTAAGAATACTGCTAGGAAAGTTGAACAATAAATTAATAAACATCTAAAGCCAACTATTAATATAAAAGTGTATAATATAATAGCTAAATATATAAATTATAAAATAATCTTTGCCCATTTAAGTCATACAATTCTGGAAAAATGATGATTTTAAAAATCTGAAAAGAATTTTAAACATTAAGATTGTATAGAAATCTGAGAATAGGTTCTGAAAAATGAAATAAATAGATTATAAAACAGTTTCTGTACAATGAAATATATAGATCATAAAATAGTTCATGAAAATCAAGTGGGTAGAAGAGACATTAGCCGAGGGAAAAAAGATAGAAGTGTTCAGGAGATCATGTGGATCTAATGCTTGACACACACTACAGGAGCCTATGACAGAGGAAGCTGACAGGTCAACAATAATGACACAACTAGTCCCAGGCAAAGAGAACTTTGGAGTTCATGCATGTGGGTCAGGATTCTCCTCAGATTTTCTCGAGGTTCTTGAGGGGGATATTGTGCCTATGGATACATCCGGTATGCAATGATGATGGTCCTAATAACATAGGGAGCAATAAATTTAAGAAGCTAGACTAATCAAAATATAAAGCCAGGAGCTGGGAAAAATATATTTACATGCCTGAGAAGCACAGTAACACCAGTTGGGGGAGCCAATGAGGGTATCAGCAAAGGTATGAACATAGACAGCTTCTACATGGTGTTTATAAAATCGCTGTACTGTGACTTGAAAAATATTTTTGAAATTATGTCACCGAGTGATTAAATTTACATCGTGATATTCTGTGTCTACAATCTTGTCTACAGCATAACACAACAAACCGTTGTTATATTCATGGTTTCATAACAGAAAGGAAATGGTGTCAAACATTAAAAACAGAGTGTTTTTGGTTGAACATGTCTTCCGTAATGGTAGCGAATATACTGAAGAAGTAATCTGCATTTTTGTGCTGAAATTTCCAGACATACACAAGTCCCCCGCCGCAATTCGGTTAGGAATTTGTTCGACAGGTTTCATGCTGCAGGTAGTGAGCCACTTTACCCAATACTAGACAGCCAGGTACAATAGTGTCTAGATGAATAATACAAATTTACATTACAATTTCTAGTAATTTCACAAATATTTTAATTGCACAGCAACTTTATAGGTACCCTGGGTCTTGAAATCTCATACCACCAGTTATAATCGTTGCTTGGTTTTGGAGTCTGTTGATCTTAAACTAATTTGACTTTCTTGCTATTGCCTATGCTACACTATCATACTCTAGGACTGGTCTCACCCCATGTCAAGCTTCTTTAGTACACTCCTGTCTGCTCCCCAAGTTGTGCTAGATAATTTTGTCATGATTGTTATTCTTTGCCTTGTTCTTTGTCTAGTTCATTCTATCTAAGTTTTCCATGTCAAATGATAGTCAAATGTTACATATTTTGGATTTTAAACCCATTGTAGATTTTTACCATTTAGTTTTAGTTTGGGGCACAAAGGTTTATCTTAAGGTTGGATAATAATAGTTATTAGTTGGGTAATAACAAGAAGTAGGTGTTGAGTATGGCAACAAGAAAAATCCAATATTTAAGCAGCATTACAGCACAAGCAGCGACCTTAGAGAAGAAATTTGGATACAAATTTAAGGAGAGTGGGTATTTGGAGTTGTAAGACCGACATTCTAGGAGAGACAGCTCTAAATAAAAATTATGTCTTGCAGCAAAGTTAAGAATAACCAAAGTTTTAAAAAGCAATATCTACCACTGCACGCTAAATGCAGATGCACTGGATTGGTAAGATACAAATCACAGCATGACACAACTTGCTATATGAAAAAAAGGAAGCTAAATACATGGATTTGGGGTTTTTTAATTTCCTCAATACAAATGTTTACATTTTCACAGATGGTTTGATTCAGGCTGAAGTCAATCTTCAGTAGTAACTGCTAGACACTGTTATGTCAAGGAAATGCATGGCTAATGTTATTTATTAATAGAAACAAAATAATTGTGATTGGTAAATGAATATTTCTACTCACTGTGAACATGACCATGATGGTGGTGATGATGATGGCCGTGGCCCTTGTCACCAGCTAATGGAGGATGATGATGCTGGGAGTTAGAGATGTGACCAATATGGTTATGTTGCTCTTGTGGAGACAGGTGGATGTCCGATCTCTGGCTGTGGCCATGACAATGCTGCAAAGTTAATCAATGGCTAGTGCATATCAGGTGTTAAAAAGCTTGCAAACTCATTAAGTTGATGGCCATTGCCTGTGTATGTATGAAGCCACAATGGCTTTCTGGTTAAATGTGCCCACTACTGATCAGATGAGTCCAGGACATGTCAAATCCCAGACATGGCAAATTTTGGTTTCTGATCAACAACTTCAAGGTTCACCCAGCCTCTGAAAATAGGTACCAGAGATTTTTTTTCTGGGAAAGTAGCCAGGCTTTATATCAGCCACATCACCCATAAAATGTGTCTTTACTCACTGAAAAACATGGGTACTAATACCACATGCCTTATAGTGGAAAGGAAACTTTGACATACTCAATGCCAACGTATACATATCAACAAATTCAAAAATAACATTTTTCTCTTCAATTAGTTTAAACAGTCAATCTGCATTCAGTTATATTTTAATTCCTCATTTTTTTAAAAATAAATTGATAATTTATTTTACATAAAATGAAACTAATGATGAAATATCAATACTTATTTTGCTACTCTTTATCTAAAGCAATTTCATCACACCACAGAATGACTCATAGGCATCTAGTCATTTTCATTACGAGGGTAAAATACAGACTTCCTTCCACAACCTAAACACCTTTTACACGGTATATGTGGTACATATTTATTTTCATGAGATGCTGGTTATCCACATTCTTGCAATTTCAGTACTGTGGAATTAATTCCAAATTTCAGATATGCTGATGACACATTCCTTCTCTCAAACAGTGCAGAAGGACTAAAAGAAAACTTAGTGTGTTAAAAAAATGAGTGAAGAGCAAAACCTTTATCAAAACATACAGAAAACTACGTTAATGTCCACTGACAAAACAAAAAAGCAACCCAAAATCATTATCAACAGTGATGAACTTGAAATTGTAGCAAACTATTAATATCTGAGATCTGTAGTAACTAACAATGAAGACTGCCAGAAAGAGATCAAAAGAAGATTAGCAATAGCAACACAAAAATTATATGCCACGAAAAACATGTGGCCCAATACCAGCTATGCGGTAAAATTAAAATTACAGAGGACATGTATTTTCGTGATAGCAACATATGGTTGTGAATCATGGACAATCTCGTAAACAGCAAGGAAGAAAATTGATTTGTTCGAAAGAGAATGCTACAGAAAAATCCTTAGTTATCTTGGATAATAAAAAAGAGCAATGAAGACATATTAAAAGGGTTCATTAAAATGAACTGGCTTATAAACACCAATCCACAGAAGAAATTAAAATACTATCTTCACATCAAATAGGTATGGCAAAATGGTAGAATAGGTATGGCAAAAAGTAATTTTAATGCCATGAAAAATATACTAAATTCAAAACAAATAACACCAGGGCTAAAACTAAGAATAGCAAACTGTTACATCTTCTCAATATTCCTGTTAAGTGCAGAAACATGGACACTAGACAAGAAAACAGAACAGAAGATTGAAGCCTTTGAAATGTTGATTTATAGAAGAAAAGGTAGAATTGGATGGAAAGAAAAGAAAACAAACGATGAAGTTTTAAAACAACTAAAAATGAAAAGATAACTACTAAACACAATTAGAACAAGGCGCATTTTTTGGGCATGTTAAAAGACACAACAGCTTAATAAAAGTAATATTGGAAGGGAAAATACAAGGTAAAAGAGGCAGAGGCAAAACAAGACTAACATGGACGAGTAACATCAAAAGATGGACAAGTCAACCTATGATAATCTGCACCATCAAAGCTAGAGACAGAGTGGAATAGCACTCCATGGTAGCCAACCTTCGATGCGGAGATGGCCCTCAATGATGATGATGATGCACATCAAAAAACACAGCGGGCTGGAAAGAACAATAACTTAAGGTATGGTCCCTGGGCGACACATTAAGGGCAGACCAAGAAGAAGGTGATTTCAAGACATCAAGGAGACCTTGAACATGGCAATAGAAGAAGTGGGTGATCTGGCTAAAGATAGAGATTCTTTCAGACAGCTGTGATGAATGCAACGTTAGGCAAAGTACATGAGAACTGACAATGACTTGCTTAAAAATGATAGATATTTATACTATGTGCTCAAGGTCTCTCTATATCATCTCATTTTCAGAGCTTGCCATCTTCTTTGAAAATCAATCCTGAGTGTATTTTTTCACAGGTATACAGAAATACCTTTCCTCCACCAGTCTTAGGGACACCCTTGGGCAAGGTGGAGCTCCCTTTGAGGATTATTACAACGCGACAGTGGAAATATAATTTACTCTAGGGAACCACACATGAAAGAGGAGTAGGCATCATTTTAGATAGCAAAAGAAGCAAAACAGTGAAAGGATTTTGGTCAGTATCAGATAGAATTCTGTTAGTAAAATTGAAAGGTAGACCAATGAATATCAACATAATTCAAGCTTATGCACCAACAAGTAATAGCGAAGAAGACATTGACACTTTTTACAACGAGCTAGAGATGACCATGGAACAGTGTAAATCCCAAGAAATAACTATTATATTAGAGGATTTCACTGCAAAGGTAGGGACAGTTAAAGTGCAAAATGTAACTGGGGGACATGCTCTCGGACAGATGAATGACAGGGGGAATAGATTGATAGATTGGACAAAGACATATAAAATGATTAAGGTAACAACTGGTTCAAACAACACCCTAGGTGACTATAGACATGGCAAAGCTCAGACAAAAAAGTACACAATCAAATTGATTTTATACTGGTACAGAGAAGATTCAGGAATGGGCTAGCATCTGTTAAAACAAGGCCAGGAGCAGATTGCAATAGTGACCATGTACCAGTAGTTGGAAAGATAAGAATAAAACTGCGGAAGGCACAGAAATCACCAAGAAATATTAAATTATAACTAGATATGCTTAGAGTAGATAGACAGATGAGTGATAAGTATAGTACGATAGTACAAAAGATATAATGCTATTGAGAAAATACAGGACATCAAAGAGCAGTAGGAAATGCTCAAGCAATCGATTCAACAAACATCAAATGAAGTAATACCAGTGACTAAAAGTATCGACAAAAAGAAATGGAAGACAGAAAAAATACTAGAACTAATTGACAAAAGATGAAAACATAAGAAAGAAGAATGGACATACAAAATATTGCACAAAGAGATCCAAAACAAATGCAGAGAAGCTAAGGAAGGATGGTTAAAGCAGAAATGTGAAGAAATTGAAAACAACAAAAGAAAGACTCAAAATTTATGTACAATTAGCAACCAAACAGGACAATTCTAATGTATAAAACAAAGAGTCAGGCAAGGCTGTGATCTGTCGGTGGATTTCTTTTCACTTTACAGTGAACATATGAGATCAATAGTATACAAAAAAGGATTGAAGTCAATGGTCACAACATAAATAATTTGTAATATGTGGATGACACAGTCTTAATAGCAGAGACAGAGAATGAACTGCAAAAAATGATAGACATAATAGTAAATGAAAGCAACAAGAAAGGTCTCAGTCTGAACAATGACAACATCAGATGGAAGATGCACCACAGAAATAAAAAGCAGAATAGCTCAGGCCAAAATAGCATTTCACAAAATGAAAAATATCTTATGCAACAAATCTATGTCAATAGAAGTGAGAAAAAGAGTTCATCGGTGCTATATACAACCAATTCTGACCTATGGAAGTGAATCATGGACAGTAGACAAACAGAAGAATGTTGAAAGTTCCCTGGACAGCTAAAAAGACCAATGAGAAAATTCTCAAAGAGGTCAACACAAAAAGGGAGCTCCTAAAACAACAGAAAGAAACAATCAACATTTTTTGGGCACATCATGAGAAGAGGAAAGTTGGAATACTTGGTTACAACTGGGCAAAATAAAAGGAAAGAGAGATCGCGGACGATAAAGAGAGAAAATACTGGATAGCTTGGTGTCATGGCATAGAAAACAGTCAACAACAGACCTGATAAGGTGCATTGTAGATTGAAGATTGTGGAAGGACATGATCGCCTATGCCAACCGGTATGGTGCATGATGATGATACAGAAATGCCACAATTCTTTGTAACAACCTAGTCTTTTCCAGTGTTGAATTGCCAGTTGAGGTGAAATATTTTTTTTTAAACTCAGTGACTGAGAGGTTAGTCTGATCCCTTTTTGTATTTAGCAGGGTGCCATTGGTTTTTCTGGGAAGCAAAAGTGGGCCAGTGTGATACTGACATCATCATACAAAAATGTGCCTTGGTCATTACACAATGTGGTCACTAACATTATATTTCCCTACATGTCTCTCATGTAGGGAACCTTTCCTTTGTCATTATGTTGATTTTTAAAATATTGTGCAGCAATAAATAAAATACAATTGTTACAGTAAAAATAATACCACATACACCATACAAAATTAAACAGAACATATAGCAGGCATGCTGAGAGCCAAGCTAAATATTTTAACCCTAAATTATGATACCTTCGTAAAAATTACAGCATCAAAATACAAATTCTTCAAAATTTGACATTTTACCTTAGTCACACATTACAAACCCCCCCCCCCCCCCCCCCCCCACAAGCGTACCTTCTGCTGTCCCCTGAGTGTTGGATTTCTTTCTATTGATGTAAGATTTTTTTTTACATTTCGTGAGATACATTGTTTTTGCTAAAAAAAATAAAGAAAAGAAAAGAAAAGAAAAGAAAAGTCATCAAGAATTTGTAGTTTTTTTTTGACTAGGGAAATTTCCTCAGTCATGGGCAGACATCAAACAACCCTCTGTGACTTGGAAAACAGAGAACATAATGCTATAAGGTAGCTGAACATGCTGACAGACTTAAAGTAACAGTATTAATAGACACTGAAACACCTCCAGTTCATGAGGTGAAACTCAAGTCATATAAATCAGCCTGAGCCAGGAATACTGAGTCCCCATGTTTTGCCTAATGTGATCAGCTTAACTGTTATTCTGGCCCAGCTAATAAAAGCTGTTTGATAGTTGCATCTTTAATTTCAGAGTTTAAATAAAACACTTTCACATTTCATATAATCCATGCTTTAGAAAGTCTATGCTGGATGTTTACTTTTGTAATTCATGCCAGTGTTATTAGAAGCAGTTTCATTGTGTTTTTAATTGGTTTCAATCATGTGTTATTCCAAATGATTGCATTTTCACTTATAAGAAAATGGCTTCCTTCCCTTTTCAAGCTCTAGAAATAGCAGGTTAATCATGTCATTTTATTTTTTTTTACTTTTCTAACAAAAATATTACTGTAAATACTTTTTTAAGAAGTTCATTTAATTCTACACATTTTTATATATGATAAAAAATATTGTGACATTACTATAATGTGAAATTGAATTTTATTTTTTTCTTTATCAGGTTTTTCAGTTACTTTTTGCACTTTTCTTAAAAAATATTTTTTTAAATATGTTTTATAAAAGGTTCTCAATTCTTTTATAGATAAAATACATCATAATAATGTTTGAGGTTAAAAAGTTGTTATGATAGTAAGATATGCTCTCATGACCTAATTTATTTTTCTTAAAAATACTCTGTAAAAACATGGACTTTGAACCAGTACAGTAAGAGTTAAATAACACCTCTGATAAAATGTTCATAAAATTTATATTTTAAACAAATATTGATCAGACTTTATATAAATAAATATACACACAAACACACATATATATAAATGCATACTGTTGGCAGACCTACACAGATCATAACTTTCAAAAGTCAGATCTTAACTATTCTAAGGCAGTCAGCAGGTCAGTTATACATTGGTTTCCTTTTAACAAATCATTGGCAAGCGCCATTTTTCTCTCAATATTAGAAGCTGAGCTACTTAGCTGTAAAAACACACAATTCACATTTTGTATATTTTTCCATATCTAAATGTTCTTCTGTGCACTTCATGTTGCCTTTTATATAATTTGAAACAATAGCTATGATCATATCCATCACATATTAATCATCACATATGCTTGTCTGACTGACTAAAGCCAAGCTGTTCTGCCAGTGCCACTGTTGCTTCTTCATATGAAGGCAGGGATTCGGTCTGCATCACACCCTGTAAATGTTCTGGGATGTTATCATAACAAGATTCCATGCTATCAGCTTCTGAGGTACATGTTGCTGTGTGTGAAAAGTGATTTGGTAATGTCTGAAGTGAAGAAGTACAAGAAGGTCCTAAACTGGTAAATGATGGAGAAGAAACAGTGTATTTTGAGCTGTTGGTGCTACCAAAACCTGACACAACTGTGTTAATGCCCATCGTAGAAAGATCCTTTTGATTTCCTGGTTTATACAGACAACCATGGTTTGCTTGCTTAAGTATTTCTCCTAAAGTGTTTGAATTTAGAAAAGGTTGTTCAAAGTCTGATGCTTCAGTCAATGAAAGACCAACCTCAGAGTCTGCCAATGCATTATTACATTTGCGACCAGTACCTTCCTTACTTAAAAAATCTTTCTGCAAGTGTGAACTCACACCTAATGGATGAGTGTTCAGCCTATCAGAATGTCCACCTTCTAAAGTGATCAGGCCACCAATACCTTGAGAGTTATTATCATACACTGAAGACATAAACAATGAAGACATTTCCACATTTCTTTCTTGAGGACTCTCAAGCACTACTGCTACATCCAAGGCAGAATCAGACTCTGATGTTAAAGAAGAATTCTCCAGAAGTTTTCCACCAGATGGCAATGTCCAGTTCTGATCCATAAAACCATATGGTGCACCAATTAGTTGATTCACAGCACTGACTTGTGACATATCAGAAGTTAGAAAATGCAGCAGTTCTGATGACAATTGTTGCTCAGAAGGAGAGTCAGAGGTTGCTTGGTAAGATGCAATATCATTCATGCTTTCAAAATTCACAATTGATGTTTCTTTATCACAACCCTGACTTCTGTTCTGCTTAAAATCATCACTATTGTCAAACAAACTGTCATTGCTGGCAATACTTATCTCTGAATGTTGGTTAATACTATTCTTACTCATGTCATATTCATGAATTGTTTGTCCTTCTTGTAAACATTGTGATAAAGAAAATGTGTTTTTTGAGTTCCCTGATTTGCAGGTAGTCAGTCTCTCTTCTCTTCGCCGTTTCAGACTTGACAGCATTTTAGAAATCCTTTTCTTGGTTGGAATAGATGTTGAAGCTTCAATATTTATATTTTTAACTTCAGCCTCACTCTTTGTTGAGATGTTGTGCAATCTGGATAATGGCAGAGCTTCATTGGAAGTTTCATTGAAAGTCCAAACATCCAGAGAAGGTGGTCTTGCTGCTGCTAAATCTACTCCATCAGAATTTAAAATTCTTTCTTCCTTGTGACAGCACATTATGGTACTTTTGATTTTATGGACATCATTGTGGCTTTTGGAACCTGCGCTGTTTTGTTTACACCTGGTGATAGGTGGGTCCCACAACATGCCACTATCAGATGGTACATGTGACCCAGTTATGTTAACTCTCCAGGTAGACAAGTCACTTAAAAACAGTTTCATGTTGATCATCAAGCTACAGTTGTGTCTGTCCTGTTTGTGTTGCATTCCTTGACAGCCTGAAGTGAAAAAATGTAATGATTTATACAAACATTCATTCATCACAAAAGCAGACCTCTATAAATGTCACATACATTTACACACAAAATATGGGAGAAAATTAATTAGTTAAATTAAATGAAACAGGTCAAAGAAATAAAACTTCTAGCGCTGTCGTCTACAATTCTTTCATAAACATCCTTATTTAAACGGTGGACGGCAGATTTCCACTAAAATTAGTTTAATGTCATGAGGTTAACATGAGCCACTAACTCTTAGTTCTGGCTGATGAAACAGACTGTACTTTCTTGATTTTGCTGTTTCTGCTGAAGAAGTTGTAATTTCTCCACCCTAGCTGGTAGTGCAAAATTAGTAGATTTTCTATATCGACAAATACAACAGGGCACTGGGTGGTCTTGAGGTACAATATTGGCTTCTGGACAAGAAAATCCCTGTCTCCATTCCTGTCATAAAAAAAAAGTAAAGTATCCCCATCACGCCAGGTGGTATATAGGGAATATGGTGTTAGTAACCATAAATTTTACAGACCATCGGCACATGATTTTTAGGGTAATGTGGTCTGTATTACGCCCGTGCCGCTTTACTTTCCAAGAAAAAAAATCCTGTACCCATGAAAGGCTGGGTGAACCTGGAAGCCGTCGGTTGGGATCAAACCCTACCTCTTAATTCCTGTCATGGGCAGTGACAATTTTTCTCTTTGAACCTGTGGTTTCTTTGTGACTTTACCCTCAGTCTCTGGGTAGTGAGACTTGATGTCTAGCCCTCACAAGTCACAGGTGAAAAAAACAGAAGGTCCTGTGCACACTATGCACATGTTAAAGAACCCTCGGCAGTTTAAAATAAAAAAGAATAGGCCAAAAATAGCAGCGGCCCTGACAAAATTGTTAGGAAAAAAATCTATCATAAAAATTCTCAATGATAGAATATGAGAGCACCTTAAAGCACGAGAATATCAACTTGTTTGGTGAAGGACACCTGAGCATATGGCAGAATGTTTCACTCCATATTTCCACTTTCCTATCTCTAGTAATTAAAATAATAAGCATAAAAATAAACAGGATAAATTTGAAACAAGTGCAACGTTTGAAGTACTTCGGCACAGTAATAACATCTGATGAAAGACGCACCACAGAAATAAAAAGCAGAATAGCTTAGGCCAAAATAGCATTTCACAAAATGAAAAATATCTTATGCAACAAATCTATGCCAATAGAAGTGAGAAAGATAGTTCATCAGTGCTCTATAGAACCAATTCTGACCTATGGAAGCAAATCATGGACAGTAGATTCTTATCCCATCATCTCTTATCCCTCTGTTTATTTCTCCTTGATTTACCTATCCCTCTCATCCTAGATGTAGTAGACTTTACTTTATTTTGTTGCTCATTTGTGCTGTTCTCGTTTTCTGAGGAAGGCTACATGTTGGCTGAAACATCAGTATTTTGTTGTATCCATTTTTTGTAAAGCTGTCCAATAGTGGAAGATTCAGCCACAAGAGAAGCTGTTCAGTAAAACAGCATCCAGCTTAGACAGTAATATTTTACTGATTATCATGATTGTTTGTTACCAACCATGTGTCAAGATGTCAAAGGCTTAACTTAGGCATAACACATAATTCATAAAACTAGATAATTCTTTGTTTAAACGCATACTCTTACTCTTCTTATTGTGCATTATAAAGAGCTAAGTATTTCAATGTGTCAACTTACAGAGAAAATATTAGCAACTTACAGTCCAACCATCTAACTCATGCCATTTTCCTAAACAGAATCTTTGATCTCCATTGAGCTGGTTGTAATGAAATGTTTTTTTCAGGATCACAGAGTGGAGATAAAGTGAAGTCTTGATCAGTTCTAGTTCAGAGACTTCAAAGATAACAGTAATCTTATGAGTTGTGGCTGTTATCAACTCATGTGATGCAAGAAAATATTATTTGCAACTAAGTAGAGGAATTTAAATATCTAGGAAGCCTAGTGACAAATGATAATTCACAAGCAGCAGAAATAGACTCAAGATGCAACAAACTTTGTCAAATCATTGGACAACTACACCACTGCTGTCCAAAATGAAAATAACACTATAGAGCTAAAATGGACACTCTACAACACAGTCTTTATCCCAACATTGTGCTACAAATGCCAGACCTGGACTCTGGACTCAAGAACAATAAGGAAAATAACCACTACCAAAGTGGAATGTGTTAGATGCATGACAGAAAACAGTCTGAGTGTTAAGATTATAAATGAAGAACTGAGAAAAAAGCTAGGAGTAATTTCAACCACTGAGTATATAAATAAAAAAACAAGATAAAATGGTTTGGTCACATGACAAGGCAAAAAGATGAAAACACAACACAATGAATCTTTGATAAATGTAGTGAGAACACTAGACCCAAGGGCCAACTACACCAAAGATGGACTGATTGAATATTACAAAAACTAGGAAACATAGCAGGAGAAGCCAAAAGAAGAGCAAAAGACTCAAAACTACATCTTCCTTTGATGCTGAAAGGCAAATATGGAAAGAAAGAAGAACAAACAGGGAAAGAGTTAATAAAACATTAATAGCATTTGATCAAACTTTATAAAAGAACATCTACAATAACATTTGTAAATGTACTCACCAGTAGCACATGTGCCAAATCCTCCACACTTGCGTTTGCAGTTACCATGTCCAGGACACCACACATACCAGTTGACAACATATTGATCTCTCTTTTTGGACAAGTGCACTTCTTTCTGTTCTCTCCTGCCATCTTCCGTCAGCTCAAAGTAATCATCAAAACAATTTCTCTCCAAAATCTCTTTTCCCCTACGCCAGGTTGTCATCATGTCACTGACATCACTGTGCCGACACATCTGTGCCAGCTGTTTCTTTATCTCTCTCTTTCCCTTGTGAAGATAGATACCCTGAATAAAAGGATGCTCCCTGAGGAAGGTTTTGAATGTTTCACCAACAGGGACATAGAGCAACTCTCCTTGCTGCTTTATATTGTGTATCTTGGCAGTCTTAATGGTCATCATGCCATATGAAGTAGGTGCTGTACTCCATTTGCTTAAAGATGATGATGATGACAACTTGTTTTCAATGGACTGGCTGACTCCACATCTTTGCGAAACTGATATTTCTGACAGTTTTTGAGCTGATTCTTCATCGTGTTGCAATTCATCATGATTATATAGCTTTGAGTCATCTTTAACATTACAAAATAGCTCTGAATCTGCATCAGAAGATTGTACATTGCCCTGGTTGTGGCCTGTTGCAGCTAACAAAACTGTATCACAATTCCAACACACCTGACTAGAACTTTTATGCAAACTGATACCGTTATTACAGCATATTCCACCATCCTTACCAACAGATATTTCTGCTACCTCCTCACTTACAAATGTATCCTCCATTTCACTAAACTTGTTCAAATGTTCAGAGATATTGTAATTCATGTTAGCATGATCTGAACTGACCATATCCTCATTTTCAACATCAACAATTTCACATGAGTTCATGTCTTCATCTACAGCACATGGCTGTGGTTTTCTGAACTGAGATGTACCGCCTGGCGCAACAGCCATTTGTTCTACAGCTGCTTTCCCATTACTACTGCACTTATTCTGCCTTCTTAAAATATTTAAACTTCTCGTCTTACTTTTCTTCATCCTTTTCTTGAAAGTATTTTTCTTAACTGTTGTCACAGTAGGCAATGGTTTGGTCCACACAGCTTGTGAATCTGTATACGGATGTTGTGAGCATGGCAAGAAGATCTGCACTAAAGGGTTTCCTGCACAATCCTGCCCAGGTTTGATTTCTCTAGTGCAGATCGTATTATGATTCCTAGCATTACTTTCAGACAAAAGTCTATTCTTGGGTCTACTTACATTTTTAACTTGTACGCTGTCCTGAAGAACATTCACAAAACTATGACTCTGGGGAGAGTTGTGAGTATCTTCATTTACCAAACTACTTTGTACTGAAGTAGGTAAGTATTTTGAGGATGCAGAAGTTGCATTTAGAAAAACTGAGCTCTTGTTGTTGCCATAAGTACTGTGAAGTAAATCTTTCACAGTGTCAGAACAAGTCATCTCAGATCCGCAAGTTGTAGTTTCAGCTGATGACATACTTAGAGAAGTGTTACTGCTCTTGACGGTGTCAGTGTGAATTGGAGTCCTAGATAAATTGTAAGGTAAATCTGCTACTTCATCTGCTGCCATTTTCAGTCCTAAAGTAATTTTGGACCATGCATGTTTTTCATCTATGGGTTCTGAAACTGGCTGCATGTGCAATGTATTTGGAATTGCTGACTGTCTATGGATGGCTAAATTTGGCTTAGAAGTAGGATGAGAATATGAAGCAGAGGACACAGATATAGAACCTGTCCACTGTGACTGAGACAATGTTGGTGATGTAGGACCCGTCCACTGTGACTGAGACAATGTTGCTGATGTAGGACCCGTCCACTGTGCCTGAGGCAATGTTGCTGATGTAGGACCTGTCCACTGTACCTGAGGCAATGTTGCTGATGTAGGACTTGTCCACTGTGCCTGAGGCAATGTTGCTGATGTAGGACTTGTCCACTGTGCCTGAGACAATGTTGGTGATGTATTGAATGATGATGGTGTTATGTTAAACTGAGAAAATGTAGACTGAGCATACTTTGGCTGTATAACAGAGTTTTGAGTGAACAATGGATGGGCATATGTGCTAGAATATGAATCTGGACTAGTATTGGCACACACCTTTCCTACATAACCTAAGGGAACAAAATGAGATCCAGCAGTGTGAATTTGAGACAGTGGTTTACTCAGCAAATTTGTCACTGATGTTACTGCTGCAGTTACAGATACCACTGGTGACACAACAACAGCTGTTGTTGAGACTGTAGAGGATGATATGACTGGAAGAATTGAATTTATTAAATGTATTCTTGCTGCTTCAGGCAACGATAAAAGTGTTTTCCAAAACTGTAGTGTAGAAGTAGCCACGGTTGTTGACAAACTAGCAGGGAATTCTGATGTAAAATTTTTAGTTGGTTTCATTAAAGATGCTGCTCCAGCCATTTTTGATTTGCCAACATCCAAAAAAGGCTGGGGAAATTCTGGATTCTGTGTGAGCTGAGATTGACAAGTCAATGAGCAGACAGAAGTGGCAGTTGTCCCTGGAATAAGGAGATTCCCAAAAGATTGTGCAGCTTCAGCCATTTGAGCCTGTGTATACAGGAAGTTCAGCTGTACAAGGTGAAAGAATAGTATCAAACAAATTTTCTCATGCTGAATGTATCCACAAACATTTATTACAACTGCCACATAAAAAAACATATTTGTAATTACAAAAACACATACATTTCTAAAATATTTGTATGTGTAATGTTACATGATGCAAAAATATTTAAAGGGGCACTCCATGTGCCTAGACAAGAGGTCGGGTTCGATCCTGATTGACGGCTTCCAGGTTCACCAAGCTTTAATGGGTACCTGATTTTTTTCTGGGAAAGTAATGTGGCACGGGTGTAATACTGACTACATTACCCCAAAAATCATGTGTTGAAGGTATATAAAAATGATGGTCACTAACACCATATTCCCTATACGCCACTTGACGTGAGGGGGCACTTTACTTTTTTTTTTATTTCACATGCTTTATGGTGTATCGGGTTATGGTATTTAGTATCTATACTTTTTGTGACCTTCTGCATATTATGCCTGCTAATTTCAGTGTAACAACTATCCACATTTACCAGAGAAAATCTCTGATAACCAACACTCCCTCCAAGTTACGTGGTTGTCCATCTGCTGTGCACATAAAAAAAGGTTGCTAATTTGACTTTCAAAATATTATTGTTTAGGTCAAAGTACATTTCCATCACTTACTTCCCAATAATGAGTGAAGATAGGCCTACTTTATTGAAAGATGTTCACTTATTACTTGCACTCAATAGTATTCTGTAGTTACACTTTTGTCTTCCCTAATGTAGTGCAGTAGCTTTCAATTTAAAGTATTTTTTTCTCTCAAGGCGTCAAAGGTTGGTTATCAGTGGTTGGTAACAAATTAAAACGAATGTTGCTGAAAGTTATTTTCAGTGGCTAGATGAACCCAGAAGCTATGTCAGTTCGGAATGACATTTAACGCATTAGAGGACCCAGACCACCTGTTCGGCAGATGAGTGTACTAACAACTTGCAACCATGGCTTCACTTATCATGTATCTCTGTCTTTGTGTTAGGACTACCATAGCTTCACTTATCATGTATCTCTGTCTTTGTGTTAGGACTACCATGGCTTCCCTTATCATGTATCTCTGTCTTTGTGTTAGGACTACCATGGCTTCACTTATCATGTATCTCTGTCTTTGTGTTAGGACTACCATGGCTTCACTTATCATGTATCTCTGTCTTTGTGTTAGGACTACCATGGCTTCACTTATCATGTATCCCTGTCTTTGAGTTAGGACTACCATGGCTTCACTTATCATGTATCTCTGTCTTTGTGTTAGGACTAACATGGCTTCACTTATCATGTATCTCTGTCTTTGTGTTCTCAGATCCCCTCCTCAGCAATTCCCTCAGTGTCCAGCGACTGACGACTCCAGTTCTATGTTGGTTGATAAGTCTTCTTACACGGCCACCAAGTTTCTCATTTCTGGCTGTGCCCATCTTAACTCCCATTTCCATCATCCGAAGAAGCGACGTTGATCTGTGTTTGTCGAAGTCCTGTGCTCTTCCCACATCTCGGAGTGCATTGATGACGTCCGCCCGATCCATCGGTTGCCCGCCCTCAACGACAGCGCAGCTAGCCAACCTGTCCGCTCTCTCATTTCCCCGTACTCCCGCATGTCCAGGGACATAGACAAAGGTGACCTTACGTATTTTGGATTTCTGCAACGACTCTACCCATTGCATGCGTACAAAGCCCGCCTCCACTTTTTTTATCATGCTCATCGAATCACTCAGTATACATGCGTGGATGTAGTCTTGTGACTCTAACCATTTGAATGCCTTGGTCACTGCCATCACCTCCATTGTCATGCTACTCGTGGTCATGGCGTATGCACCACTGTCTTCCTTGGCTATTCTGCCTGCCGAACGTGCTATAAATGCCCATGCACTTTTTTCGTGTCGTCTTACAGATCCGTCTGTATAGATGACTGCATCTTTCTCATCGGTGTTATCGCAGATGAGACCGTTGACCTCAGCATTAACCACGACTGGGTTCTGTTCCCTACTTTTCCTGTCGAGTGTGACAATACATGAGAAAGTCCCCTTGAATGACGTAGGCACCGGTATCCACTCCTCACCAACGCTGAGATTGGTAAGCCCACAGACCTGTTTGATGACATCTTCTGCTCGGCCCACCCATGATTTGCCTCTTTTTAGCCTGGTACCTTTCTCTGTGTTGAGCACGTGGTGCAATGGATGCTCTGTATCTGTACTAATCTTCAGGTATGCTCGTGCTCTCCAGATCTTGATTCTGTCATCCATGGTTGGAAAGTCAAGAAGATACCTCATTGCCACACAGGGAGTGTCTCTCGTACATCCCAGGATAATGCGCATGGCTTCATTTTGTATTTTCTCCAGCCTATCAATTTGAGTCGTACTGACAGTAAGAATGGCCAGGGCATACTCGATTGGTGCGAGGACTAATCCCTGGAACAGAAGAGTAAGTAGCCTCTGCTCGATGTTGGCAGCTGCCATGACCTTCAAGGCGGCTAATCCTTTGCGGGATTTTGTTATCACATGGTCAACGTGGTCCCGAAAACACAGGCTGCGATCAAACTTAACTCCGAGGTATGTCATCAACTTGTCCCCGGTCACCTCATCAGCTCCCATTCGTACTACCGGTGTGGTCGTATTAACGATATGATTGTTAAGGGAGAACCATGAAACTGATGCTTTATTAGGATTAACCAAGGCACCTGAAACCCCACACCAGGAAGAAATGCGATCGAGTTCGTCTTGCATTGTGGAGGCGATTCCCCGTCTGTCTCTTCCCTGTCGATATACCAGAATATCATCAGCAAAAGTCATAGTTCTTCCCCTCCCATCCAGCTGTTGGGCCGTGATCGTTATTGTGTACACATTAAATAGAACTGGTGACAATGGTGAGCCTTGTGGCAGCCCAGGACAAATGGATGTTGGCTCGGAAGACCAACTTCCACATCTGAGTATCACCTTCCTCTGAAACAGTGCCGCGGCGATCCATCTTATGAGGAAGGGGTTCACCGCCAGTTTGAGAAGCATATGCATGAGATATTCAAATGGTACCCTGTTGTATGCATCCTCCAGATCTATAGCAGCAGCACATGTCTCCTCTCATCTGTGGAAGCCTTCGAAGACGTCATAGGCAAATACTGCCGCATTGAGCCATGTCTCTTTGTTATATCTATAACCTCCGAGTGTGGATGGGAATACGCGTTTCTGTTCAAGGCGACACGTGAGGACACGGGCAACTATTTTCTCCAGCAGCTTGCCCGCAGTGTTCTGCATTGTGATGATTCTGTAGGCACTGATCTGAGAATGGTCCTTGTTTGGCTTCGGTAGCGGTAGTAAGTAGCTGTGTAGCCACTCCTCCTTAATCTGGCCACTCCGAATACTGGCATTAAACTCATTGGCCAGTGTTGTCAAGTCGTCATCAGCTAAATCGCCTATGTCATCATACCGAACACCATCTGGACCAGGAGCAGTATTGTGTGACCTTTTAAGTGTCGCGCGAATGGTATCGGTTGTGATTGTGAGATCTTCTTCCAGCCCTACATCCTCACACAAATTTGACAAAGATCCCCGTATCCTCATTCTTACAGCCTCATTTCTTTGGTCCGTCTGCTCAATGTAGCGGGCAAGCAGGGCCTTCCCTTTGCTCTCATCAGATTTGTGCCATATCTGGTCTGTGCTCTGAAAGTCTGGTATACCTCTGTGTCGTGGTGTGCCATTCATGCACTGATGAAGGCGCCAGAATGTGGCTAGCGATTTTTCTGAGCACACTTTTTTACAGAAGTCATCCCATTTGGCATCCTTAGCCTGCTTAGCGCATAGTTTAAAGTGCATCATTTTTTGGTCGACCTCTACTTTCAGACGCTTCAAGAGCTCAGGTTGTGTTCTACCATACCTTCTGGCTTTCTGCCATGTCTTGACCGTTTGTCTCTTGCTCCGCCAAGCTTCCTCGACATCTACGTTCCACCAGGGTGGCTGCGTCCATCTCTCCTGCCTCCTACGAGGGGCGCTCTGTTTCCTATGTCTGATTTTGCTAATGACGTCCTGGTCTGTTTTCTCGTAGTTGAATGTGTGGAGCTTTCTTCTCTGGCATTTATTTCTGCTTTTCTCAATTAGGAGGACACATGGATAGTGATCACTTCCGTGGAACCCCAGTGCACTCCACCTGCAAACCGGTGCGAAGGTGGAAGACACCAGTGCCAGGTCTATGACACTATCAGAGTCCCCTGTTCGAGTGGCCATTCGTGTTGCCCTTCCATCATTCAAGCACACTAAATCGGCCGATACCAGTGCGTTCTCTAGGTCTTCTCCCTGCTTGTTGGTTATGACGTTGCCCCACTGGTCTCCTCTAGCATTAAAGTCTCCGCAGAAAATGACATTCTCTTCATCGAACTCGAAGAGATTCTGCCATTGTTGTGTGTTCACCTGCCCATTACAGGCATACACATTAACAATCACGAAATGAACTGGGGTCTGCACCCTAACCGCATGTACCTGCAATTCTGCATTGTTCCACGCAGACATATCAACCTCAGCTGCCACCATATTGTTGCGCACAAGGATGGCCTGCCCAAGGTGTCGTCTATTGTAAAAGCAATGAAAGCCAGGAGTACTTACTGTCCTGTCACCAAGAAGAGTTTCTTGCAAAACCATTATATCGGCGCCGCACAGTAGCTTATCAAGAATAGGCCGTCGTTGATTAATGGACCCACAATTCCAATAAGTAACGCGCACATACTTTAGGCCTAGCCTCTCACACTTTGATAGTTAATGGCTTCACTTATCATGTATCTCTGTCATTGTGTTAGGACACCATGGCTTCACTTATCATGTATCTTTGTCTTTGTGTTAGGACCACCATGGCTTCACTTACCATATATCTCTGTCTTTGTGTTTGGACCAACATGCCTTCACTTATCATGTATCTCTGTCTTTGTGTTAGGACACCATGACTTCACTTATAATATATCTCTGTCTTTGTGTTAGGACACCATGACTTCACTTATGTATCACTGTCGTTGTGTTAGAACCACCATGGCTACTCTTATCATGTATCTCTGTCATTGTTTTAGGACCACCATGGCTTCACTTATCATGAATCTATGTCTTTGTGTTAGGACTAACATGGCTTCACTTACCATGTATCTTTGTCATTGTGTTAGGACTACCATGGCTTCACTTATCATGTATCTCTGTCTTTGTGTTAGAACCACCATGGCTTCACTTATCTAGTATCTCTGTCTTTGTGTTAGGACTAACATGGCTTCACTTATCATGTATCTCTGTCTTTGTGTTAGGACCACCATGGCTTCACTTATCATGTATCCCTGTCTTTGTGTTAGGACTACCATGACTTCACTTATAATATATCTCTGTCTTTGTGTTAGGACTAACATGGCTTCACTTATCATGTATCCCTGTCACTGTGTTTGGACACCATGGCTTCACTTATCATGTATCTTTGTCTTTGTGTTAGGACCGCCATGGCTTCACGTATCATATATCTCTGTCTTTGTGTTTGGACCAACATGCCTTCACTTATCATGTATCTCTGTCTTTGTGTTAGGACACCATGACTTCACTTATAATATATCTCTGTCTTTGTGTTAGGACACCATGACTTCACTTATGTATCACTGTCATTGTGATAGAACCACCATGGCTACTCTTATCATGTATCTCTGTCATTGTTTTAGGACCACCATGGCTTCACTTATCATGAATCTATGTCTTTGTGTTAGGACTAACATGGCTTCACTTATCATGAATCTATGTCTTTGTGTTAGGACCACCATGGCTTCACTTATCATGAATCTATGTCTTTGTGTTAGGACTACCATGGCTTCATTTATCATGTATCTATGTCTTTGTGTTAGGACTACCATGGCTTCATTTATCATGTATCTATGTCTTTGTGTTAGGACCACCATGGCTTCACTTATCATGAATCTATGTCTTTGTGTTAGGACCACCATGGCTTCACTTATCATGAATCTATGTCTTTGTGTTAGGACTACCATGGCTTCATTTATCATGTATCTATGTCTTTGTGTTAGGACTACCATGGCTTCATTTATCATGTATCTTTGTCATTGTGTTAGGACACCATGACTTCACTTATCATGTATCTTTGTCATTGTGTTAGGACACCATGACTTCACTTATCATGTATCTCTGTCTTTGTGTTAGGATCACCATGGCTTCACTTATCATGTATCGTTGTCATTGTGTTAGGACACCATGACTTCACTTATCATGTATCTCTGTCTTTGTGTTAGGACTACCATGGCTTCACTTATCATGTATCTCTGTCTTTGTGTTAGGACTACCATGGCTTCACTTATCATGTATCTTTGTTTTTGTGTTAGGACTACCATGGCTTCACTTATCATGTATTTCTATCATTGTGTTAGGACTACCATGGCTTCACTTATCATGTATTTCTATCATTGTGTTATGACTACCGTGGCTTCACTTATCATGTATCTCTGTCTTTGTGTTAGGACTACCATGGCTTCACTTATCATGTATCTCTGTCTTTGTGTTAGGACTACCATGGCTTCACTTATCATGTATCTTTGTTTTTGTGTTAGGACTACCATGGCTTCACTTATCATGTATTTCTATCATTGTGTTAGGACTACCATGGCTTCACTTATCATGTATTTCTATCATTGTGTTATGACTACCAAGGCTTCACTTATCATGTATTTCTATCATTGTGTTAGGACTACCATGGCTTCACTTATCATGTATTTCTATCATTGTGTTATGACTACCAAGGCTTCACTTATCATGTATTTCTGTCTTTGTGTTAGGACTACCATGGCTTCACTTATCATGTATCTTTGTCTTTGTGTTAGGACTACCATGGCTTCACTTATCATGTATCTCTGTCTTTGTATTAGGACTACCATGGCTTCCCGTATCATGTATTTCTATCATTGTGTTAGGACTACCATGGCTTCCCTTATCATGTATTTCTATTATTGTGTTAGGACTACCATGCTTCCCTTATCATGTATTTCTATTATTGTGTTAGGACTACCATGGCTTCACTTATCATGTATTTCTATCATTGTGTTAGGACTACCATGGCTTCACTTATCATGTATCTTTGTCTTTGTGTTAGGACTACCATGGCTTCACTTATCATGTATTTCTATCATTGTGTTAGGACTACCATGGCTTCACTTATCATGTATCTTTGTCTTTGTGTTAGGACTACCATGGCTTCACTTATCATGTATTTCTATCATTGTGTTATGACTACCATGGCTTCACTTATCATGTATTTCTATTATTGTGTTAGGACTACCATGGCTTCACTTATCATGTATTTCTATCATTGTGTTAGGACTACCATGGCTTCACTTATCATGTATCTTTGTCTTTGTGTTAGGACTACCATGGCTTCACTTATCATGTATTTCTATCATTGTGTTATGACTACCATGGCTTCCCTTATCATGTATTTCTATCTTTGTGTTAGGACTACCATGGCTTCACTTATCATGTATTTCTATCATTGTGTTAGGACTACCATGGCTTCACTTATCATGTATTTCTATCATTTTGTTAGGAGTACCATGGCTTCCCTTATCATGTATTTCTATCATTGTGTTAGGACTACCATGGCTTCACTTATCATGTATTTCTGTCTTTGTGTTAGGACTACCATGGCTTCCCGTATCATGTATTTCTATCATTGTGTTAGGACTACCATGGCTTCCCTTATCATGTATTTCTATTATTGTGTTAGGACTACCATGGCTTCACTTATCATGTATCTTTGTCTTTGTGTTAGGACTACCATGGCTTCACTTATCATGTATCTCTGTCTTTGTGTTAGGACTACCATGGCTTCACTTATCATGTATTTCTATCATTGTGTTAGGACTACCATGACTTCACTTATCATGTATTTCTATCATTGTGTTAGGACTACCATGGCTTCCCTTATCATGTATTTCTATCATTGTGTAAGAACACCATGGCTTCACTTATCATGTATCTCTGTCTTTGTGTTAGGACTACCATGGCTTAACTTAGACTACCATGGCTTAACTTATCATGCATTTCTGTCTTTGTGTTACAATCATCATTACTATATTCAGACAACGCACAGTAACATTCAAATCCCTTTCCCAAAAATATATCTCAGTACAGTAGACAAACTCTAAAGCATCACTGAGAGCCCTCAGGGTGATTCTAGAAGTTGGTTAGTTATCGTGGAAAGTGACAGATATATTACATTCTTTTTATTATGTAATAACAAATTAAAAGATCACTTTAACCCATGAGCTCCTGCAAGTCGTGAGTTTGATTTTATTTGAATAGTCTAAGTTAATAGTAAAATGTTATATTTAATGAGAATGAAAAGCATTTTGTGCAACAAAACTATGTCAATATGTTAGCTAAATATCAACATGTGAAATATATAGCAAAATAGAGTCAATTGAGACCCATAGAAGTGAGGCACTGACATAGGTACAACAAATGAGTAGTAAAGATCACAGAGATATAGTTTCTCAGAGGACTGTTTAAAGTTGCCTCAACAGCCAAAAATTGTATAAAAGAACAGAGGGGACAGCTTGACAACTTAGCATATCAGGCGGTCACAAATGGAAATGATACATAATACAACAGACAAAATATAATGGAAAGACATGAGTCCTTCCCAATGCCACAGACATGAGCAAGCAGAAAGAGTTAAATATGTATCCACATCTTAAGAATACAAAACTTATTATAAATAACTATAAACAATATCAACTATACCAGAAAGATTTGCAAAATATTTTTCTTTACAAATTACTAGCTGTGCGAACATTTGCTAAATATTATATAATAATTTACTCACATGCTATTAAATCCAGCTTTCCACTCAGGAGCCCATGCACAAGGTTGTTGTCACATGCAACGCCGCTTGCTTCTTTCTGATTGGTTGTTTGCACATGCATCATCTCTTGATTTGATAGGGACATTTCAACATGCATCATCATCATCACCACTCAGATACTGAAAGTGCTGATTTCATAGTTTTTTTCATGCAAAATCATGTTGCTCTGTTAGTTCATTCTTCAGATTTTCATATGAATAATCACTTGATTTTTGTTGATCTTTTTATATTGCTTCGTTAGACAGCTTTGTTTTCTGTGTCTGAGGAGTTTCACTATCACATGCCTTTTGAAGTTAATCTCATAGTTCAGACAAAATAACAAAGAATAATTTAATATTTCAACATAACAATATTTTCAGCACATATAATTTCAACAAAAATATATATAAACACATTTTTTTTAATTACTCATATAAGGAAACACATTAATCACATTCATACAAGTATAATAAACTATGTTTCAACAAATAAAACAAGGTATGTGATAACAATATCACATTTTAGGAAGGGTATGTACTATCACTAGATTTATTCAAAATGAATAGTGAGATTATACTAAGATACATAAATGACAAATCTGAAATATCAGTCAGTGGTCATAATATAAACAACTTGAAGTACGCTGATGATACTACCTGAATCGCTAACAGTAAAAATGAGATAAAGAAAAGAATGATTGACACGGAAACTAAAAATAATAACCTTAGTCTCAATGGCCACACACAAAAATTATTGGGGAAAAAAAAAATTCTGAATGTACAAATAAAGTAAATGGGACAGTATTAAAACAAGTGAATGTATTAAAACACCTGGGAATGATATTAATTTCATAATGAAAATGCACAACTGAGACGATGTGTTGAAAAGCTCAAGTGAATTTTTTTTTTAATGGGAAAATTATTTGACAAAAAATATATATTTATATATATATATATTCTTAGATGCTTGATCCAACATATGGATGGATGCAAATCCCACTGAACAAGAACAAGAAAATCAACAAGATGCAAGTAAATCATTGGAGGCTACAGAAATGTGATTTTACAGAACAATGTTGAGAATACTATGAACAGCTAACAAAAAAAATTATAATAATCCAAAGGAGTAAGCTGTAAATTCTGCAATTTTATAACACTTTCTGGTCTCAGCACTCATAAACATTAAACAAAAATTCATAAAACAGCAAAAGAAAACTTGATATATAACCTCTACATGGATGGGATTAGAGAGACAAAAAAAGTGATGTAATCCAATATGTGCTCTCTTTTTATCAATTTGCACATAATTAGTTTTATCTTTTTCAACCTAAATTTGTATTGATACAGTCTTTTTGCAAACATTGTTTTATCAATTACCAGCAGCACCTTGCAATAGTAACAATAAAGAAAAAGGAAAATATCCTCAAAGATAAATTATTAATATATTGAATGCCACATCAGGAAAAGGAAGATACATCCAAAGATAAATTAGCGATATACAGATTACAATATACTGAATGACACACAAATCACAATGCACTAAGTAGTCCACAAAAGTGTATTTTTTTAAAAAAATAATTCATTTTTCATTGGTTTTGTTAAAGGACAAAGAACAGAAAATAACAGAACTCAATAATATTAGGAAAATAGCTCAAAACTGGTAGGTACCTATGACACAGTCTAAGGAATTGAAAACCACACTTTGAAAACTACTAGCTAACTTCATTAAGGAATTAATGTATTATCAGCTTCTTCATCATTAACATCATGGTAAAATACAATACATGGTAAAAACAAAAAGAAGCAAGCATACATGCACCATATTAAAGTGGGAGACATGGCGCTAGACAGCAATAGAGCTGGAAGGCTTTCAGCGACTCATTGCTGATGGCTTTCCCAGGATCAGTCAACTAGAACCATCCATCCAAACCCTATTCCACATAGTCACTGTGTCTCTAAAAACAAACTAACCAGTCTAGTCTGACCAGGCAAGTAAAGACTGCAGAAGGAAGGCAACTCAGTACCCAAAAATGCAGCGCTGAAGTCAGATGTGTTGGGCCAAAAGGTGCAAATATCACAGTTCTACTGCAAACCTCAACACAACGCATCTACACCCACTTAACACCCTTTTAATTATGAATGATGAAGAGGTCAATCAATTCCTTTAGTAATCAACTGGAGAACACCAGAAAGAGAGAAAGAATATTTAATTGGCCATCATCAAGATAGCATAAACAACACATATTGCAATTATTCACTTAACTAAACACTGGAATGAGGTAACGCATCTAATTTTAGAGAATAAAAGTGCCTCATTTTGAAATTCTGCATGTAGAAGTATTCATCATCATAAAAATAAAAAAGTAGCAAGCTGTATACTGCTGGCTGAACAAAGTATCAACAACATATAATGATTCCTATCCTGTCTCCAAAACAATGTTTACTTTATGTGGTAGGGCAGGCTGGCAGGAGGAAATCTAGAGATCCCAGGCAAAAAGTTCTCATAAAGTCATACTCTGCTGTGTCAATAACAAACATAAAATAAAACAATGCAGACATTTTAAAAATACTGATTACCTACACAAAAATGCTTGGTGTAACAATTACTTCATTAATTCATTTAATTTTCAAACATTATTGCAACTTCACTGTTTTATCATTGCAAAACAATCTATGTAGACATGAGAGTGACAATACATACACTGCTGTCCTAAAGCATCAATGGCCAAAAAAGAATATACATCAGTACCAAAAAAAATGCATTAAACATATTCTAATGAGAGCAGGCGCCATCTATTGCAACTGGTCATGCTAGATCAAAAATCTTTTAAGTCACACACAAAAAAAATGGCATTTATTTGCATGTATGCTCAGACAAGCTCCAGATTTTAGTTAGTAAAGTTAGAGCAGCCACACAACCTTGAAAGAAAAGAAGACTCACTTGATTAGAGTGACTGTTGTATGTGGATTTTATTCCTTCACCCTGTAATGTAGAATGAGTTTTCTCCACTCCTGGCTTGTGTCCCCGCAACAAATCTACTGCATGGGGTATCCCAGTGGAAGCTATCTGGAAGCACTCCTAAGAATAAGATACATAATACAGTTACATATGTATCGGTTATGTGTGAAACGCATAAATCATTCACCCCATTAAACATGCTATAACAATTATGTAATTTAATGAACAACACACGCTACAATTACTTCCTATAAAAAAAAAGGCCTCAGAAAATTGAAGTCTATGAAATGTGGATTTATAGAAGAATAGGAAGAAATGGATGGAAAGAAAAGAAAACAAATGATGAAGTTTTAAAACAACTAAAAATTAAAAGAAAGCTACTACACACAATTAGAACAAGACAAATGAAATTTTTGGGGCATGTTAAAAGACACAACAGCCTACTAAAAGTAATATTGGAAGGGAAAATACAGGGTGGCAGAGGCAGACCAAGACTAACATGGACGAGTAACATCAAAAGATGGACAAGACAGCCTATGACAACCATATCAAAATAAGTTGACACATTTTTAAAAACTCAAGATATAGTTGCTTGAGAAATATAATATTGAGTGACCGAACATGCAAAGCATTTGTAATAAATATAATAGGAAACGCAAAAAAAAAATTTAACAGCATGATCAAGAAGCTATTGTGTAATTGCCACCAGAGTTGAAACTGAAAACAGTAAATTTTATTTTGTTCATTCAAAAATTCTGTATGAGCAGAGATGTGGATGTTAAACAAAACAATAGAAAAAATATTGAAGCCAAGGAAGTGTGATTTATAGAGAACAGCTAGATTTGGGTGCATGGACAAGATAATAATGATTGTAGTCTAGAGTGTTCAGAAATTAAACAGCCAAAACACTTGCTTGACTGATCTGCTTCTGGTGATCAGAACTGCAAAACTCTGTATAAAGAGCTTCCTATCACTATCAGTCTCAATGAAGGTGATAATTTAAGAAGCTATTAACACAATTTGTGTGAGACATGTAAAATATTTTGCACATATAAAAACATAACATGCTGAGAGCTATCCCAGTAATCAAAATACAGGATATAAGAGGCAGATATTGAAGAGAACTAACAATAACTGGATAAAGAAATTAATCAGAAGTTATGGTGTGCTTCATGTCAGCCAACCTTCAACAGTGTAATGTTGATCTATACAAGTCTATATAATAGTCCCATGGTATCAGTAATGTGTATGTGTGTCTCCAAAGTTAAATTATAATTGACTATTGTTCATCTCTTTCATGATGATTACTGATTGAAGAATTTACATATTGCACTATAGGCTGACCAAATGATGTCTAGTTCTCAACAAAGGAGCAATGATGAGCAAATACATTGATGGTTTCTACAATTCATTACTTCTATAGAAACATGATTCATCGTCTCTACCTCATTTCAGTAGTTTGTTGATACTTCACAAGTCTGGCCCAAATTCTTCGCCCAGTTTCTATAGTTCCCTTTTATCAAACAATCCTGATTCATCTTCTCAATCATGTTTCTTTTATTTCCATGTTCCAAACAATCCTGATTCAACTTCTCAATCTTGTTTCTGTTATTTCCTTGTTACCTATGATCCTGACTCTATATTTTAGTTCCTCTAGAAAGAACATGATTCCAAGTTCCCAATGTCTCAAAATTGCTTCCTCAATAATGACTACACAACTCTATAATGGGAGCTGTGACAGCTCAGTGGTTAGTGAACTGGACTACAAAGGACATGAGGTTGGGTTTGATCCTGATTGATGGCTTCCAGGTTCACCCAGTCTTAAACGGGTACTGGATTTTTGTTCTGAAAAAGTAAAGTGGTACGGTCTCTTTACTAAATCTGTCTCTCACTTTAACCGTGAATCTATTTCCTCATTTTCTTTTCTATTACAAGCCCATCTTTGAACACCACTGCAAGATTCTCTATCAACTAGTTAATTTCTGATGGGCTCTTTCAATGTACAAGATTATATATCCTCTCCCTGAGATGATATTATCTTGGTGGTGATATAGTTTGTTATCTCCACAAAGGAGTCACTCTTATCTTGATAATACAATCTACAGACTATCTGACATGTGAGAAAGAAGGCACCAAGCAGGGATTCCTAAGAGACATCCATTGTGAAAAAATAAAAGGAGAACCCTGCATGTGGGTTAGGGTTCTCTTGGATTTTCTCTAGATTCTCGACGGGCAGATCGAAGCACCTATGGATTCGTCTAGTCTGCAGACATGATGATCCTAACAACAAGATCCATTGTGTCTTCCCTGGTCTGGCGGTACTACCAGGGTGACCAATTAATATTTACTTTTAATTAATATTTAAAATTAATATTTATTTATTTAATTAATATCTACCTATTCATTTGATTAACATATGAATGCCCCATTCACAGTCTCACTGAACTGAATAAAATTAAAGTGTTCATACCGCAGAGCCTTTCATGCTTCCTGGTAAATTGATTATCAGCGTCCGACCCCTTGTTCCACATGCAAGTCTAAGATGAAATTTGGTCAAAATGAAAATTAATACTCAAGTCAAAATAATCAGGTAACAAACAAATGCTAATGTAAAAATTTGTAATCATTTAAAAGCTTGAAACTCATTTAAAATATGAATGTATTTTCATTGGCAGAGCTAAATATTTTAGCTGCAATTAGAAAACTTAATTATGAAAACTTTTGACAACAAAAAGTAATTAAGAGAAGAATAAACCAAAAAGGTTGAGAGTTTAGATCTGGGCTATTTCGATAAAAATGCAGGAGAAAATAAGAAAAAGCATGTAAAGTTCTGAAATGCTAAACAAAATGAGAGTATAATAGATGATGTTAAGAGGAAGCACAGACTTTATATTTTGGTTGCAGTTCTCAGTTAAAGAAATGGGAAAAAACAATAAAATTCCAAATAAAAAGGTGGACATTGTCAAATGTTTTAACACACAAAATTATTTAATCCTAGATTATGACACCACTGTAAAAATTACAGCATCAAAACACAAATTCTTAATTTGATATTTTGCCATATCCAAAATTAATAAAGTCGTAGTAATTTTACTATGGTATCGTAAACAAATGAGTCACAGATAGGTATCATAATTAAGGGTTAAGGTACAGACACACACACACTTTTTTTTGGAATTGTATACTACAGATTTGGGACTAGGTAAGCCAAGCTTTGACCTAAAAGATCTTCAATAGAGAACACAAGGCAAAAAAAATGTTGAACTAAAACATTGGTTAACCCAGTCCCTTCCTGTAACCACAAAATCATAACATATAACTGCTAGTTTGTTTTTATTTTCCTATATCTACACCAGCCTTGGAAGCTACAATGGCTGAGTGGTTAGTATGCACACAACTGACCAGTAGGTTCTAGTTTCAATTCCTAAATGTAGTGAACGAATTTTTTTTTGTTGGGCCGACATAGCATCAGAGTTCACCCAGTTTCTAAAATTGTGAACACTTTTACAAATGAGTCACAGATAGGTATCGTTATTAAGGGTTAAGGTACAGACACAAGCACACTTTTTTTGGAATTGTATACTACAGGTTTGGGACTGGGCAAGCCAATCTTTGACCCAAAAGATCTTCAAAAGAGAACACAAGGCAAAAAAATGTTGAACTAAAACATTGGTTAACTCAGTCCCTTCCTGTAACCACAAAATCATAACATATAACTGCTAGTTTGTTTTTATTTTCCTATGTCTACATCAGCCTTGGAAGCTACAATGGCTGAGTGGTTAGTATGCACACAACTGACCAGTAGGGTCTAGTTTCAATTCCTAAATGTAGTGAATGAATTTTTTTTTTGTTGGGCCGACATAGCATCAGAGTTCACCCAGTTTCTAAAATTGTGAACACTTTTTTTTTATTTCCGAGAAAGTAGGGCAGCCTGGTATGATATTGACCATATCACCCATAAAATGGACTACTGTCAATTAAAAAATATGGGCCCTGACACCATATGCTTTAATGCATGGAAGGAACCTTTACTTACTTTATACAAGCTTTGCCACAAATCTGCATCTTTCCATGCCTAGTTATAGTTTAAGCTGTAGAAGTGGGTTTCATGAATAGGGAAAGATAAAATGCCAAAAACAAAATAATTTTTTAATGTAATGATTGATCTTCTTTCTAAAATATTGTGGACAAAAAAAGAAAGACACCAAAATATACAAAAGATAACATCATAAGTGGATTAAATTAAAGCTTATATGATCATGGAGCAAGGGGTTTTTTTTATAATGACGTTAGTGGTTATTAGTATTTTTTTTTAATTGTTAGCAAAATAACCTATCATGAAGTTTTCTCATGAAAAAAAACATGGAGTTTTTTTTTTTATTTAAAAAATTTTTTATTAATTATAAAATGGATAAGATCTTCTGCATACTAACAAGGAGTGTGACATGTTAAACTGTGGTTTACACTATATGAATAATTGATAGTTATAAAGTATATATGTTTTAATTCAATATGCTTATGTAAACGTGGTTGAGTAATTAAAAATCTAGGACTTAAAAAAAAATGTTTTAAATTTATAATTGATAACCTGAGTCATTTTCAAAATCATCTGGAACTAATGTCAAAAGATGTTCAGTAAATGAAGATTACAAATTAACTATACTGCTATTTGTGTTCTCTTGTCTTCTTATTTTTTCAGTTGTTGGCTGTCAAAAGAATTAATAGTCAACACAATGTATGGCATTTTGTAGTGTAATAATTAAATCTAACTATCTGTTAAAATCTATCCTTTATATTGTGATAGGAATTTTATGTTCTACCTGAGTAGCCTTACAAGGCATATGGAGAATATGGCGTTTAGTGACCATATTTTTCTATAACACAGCACATTTTTAGTTTATGTGGTCGGCATCACAGCAGGCCATCATCACTTCCCAGAAAAATCTCTAGTAACCCATTTTTAGAGGCTGGGTGCAACTGGGAGCATTGACAGTCCGGAAAAAAAAATCTGCCACTTCTGGGAATCAAACTGTGACACTTTGAATCAGAAAGTGAGAACACTAATTACTCAGCCACTGAGGCTCCCAGAAATATGTGGATAAGCACAAATATAAAAAATTGTGCAAGGCTGCTATAAAGCCAGATGAAATGTAGGTAAATAAATATAAAAGTGTATAAATCATCTTTGCTAAAGAGAAGGCAGTACAGAGATGTAAGCATTTCAGCCACAGGCCTTCATGGGTATGACAAGACAACAAAAAAGGTGCAAGAAATATGCTACACTAATAGAATGACTTCTGGTGGCAGGACTACGAACATGTACAAGAAATATGCTACACTAATAGGATGACTTCTGGTGGCAGGACTACGAACATGTACAAGAAATATGCTACACTAATAGAATGACTTCTGGTGGCAGGACTACGAACATGTACAAGAAATATGCTACACTAATAGGATGACTTCTGGTAGTAAAAGGACAAAAAATACATACAAGAAACATGCTACACTGATATAATGACTTCGGGTGGCAGGAAAAAGAACACGATCAAGAAATATGCTACACTTATAGAATGACTTCTGGTAAAAGGACAAAGATCATGTACAAGAAAATGCTACATTGATAGAATGACTTCTGGTGAAATTGATGAAATGATACATGAAATTGACTAAGGTGCAAAAATCTGTATGAAATTTTTATTTTTGCATCAGTGTATTCCAAGTATGTAAGTGAACTCTGAAAATGTGACCGTTTAAAGATATTTGAAGTTGTGTGACCTAAAACTGTTTCTGAAGTTTAGTTTGAACTGCCAAGCTTGAGTATAAACCGATGAAGCTTTTAAACTGATTTTACAAGCAGCAAGTTGATCGGGCTGAGTTATTTTTTAATTGTCTTAATTATAAAAGGATGGGTTTAGCTGTGAAATGATTAAAGTATAGCAATGTTTTAATTAACTTATTAAAACAAAGAAAAGAAAACAAACCTGGTGAGCATAGCAAGAGGTGTAATATCTAAGGACCCTTTCAGCATGGCTACTACCATCCCTAAAGCTTCTCGTTCTAGGACAGCCTTGGTTGCCTGCATAAGAAAGTACACCATTTATTTAGAGAGAATAATATTGAATAATATTTAATTTACAGTCATCACAAATTTAGCTCAACCACTGACATAAGAAAAAAATAGTTAAAACCCTTTTTGATATGTGAGGCTATCATAGAAGTGAGCCAGGATGAAGAAAAGAGTTCAAAGAAATGATAATATAGAGAATAAATATAAAAGTGTGGAGTCTTCTCGTGTGCCAGAGTAGAATTTACAAATAGACAGTTACAATTAGTGACCCCCTCAAACTAAACCTGGTGACCTGTGAGATGCAAAAAGATGTTGTCTGACACATGGAAGGACTGTCTCAGCTTTAACCTGCCACACTGGTGGCAGCAGTCTAAAATTGATAGTGCCTATGCACAGTTGATGATGTAATTTCTTATCATCCATGCCTCAGATACTCAAGATCAACTGTTGATGTACTGTTGACTTAAGTGGAAGTTTGGAGTGGTTGATGTGTAAATTGTGTTATTCATCTATAATATATATATATATCATACATACGTAGCTTAGACATAGTGTAGGAAGGTAACTCATCAGGAAAGTTTACATTACGTTAGCTAATAGTAAACAGATACTCACAAAACAGAGAATAGTGACAGTACAGAGATCAAAGTAAAGTTAAAATATTGGTCATGGATTAATCTGTCTATTTATTAAACAGGTGCTGCGAGTTATTTACTCGTTGGCAACATGCCAGCCTGTAGAAGCTGCAAATTTGCTTAAGTTAAAGTAATGCCCATATAATATGTTGCTGAAAGATGGCTTTGGTGGGAGTGGGCCTTGTCTTTCACATACTTTCCAGCTTTGAGTGGATAAGGCATTCTGCACTAGGGTGGATAGTTTGGATTAAATGTATTTTGATTTGTATTCAACCCAAAATGTCCAGTTCTTAGTTTAAACACTGAGCCTTGATCTTGCTCTGATCTTTCCTATGTAGCAGATTGATGTTTCTTTGGGTCTTGATACATTTATTTCAGTCACTGTAGTCACCTTGGGATGAATTTAAGACTAAAGAAGAAAAGAGCAATGACAAAGCATCCAAAAATACCAACTATAATCAAAAGAAGACGACAATCATAAGTTGGCCATGTGATAAGAAGAGACAACAAGAGAATGTCAAAGCAAGCACTCAAATGGAAACCAGAGGGTAAAAGAAAAAGAGGCCAACCTAGAGAAACACTAGCAGTCCATCAGCCCTCTCATCGAGATTGAGCAACTCAAGTGAGATACAATGTGGGTCCTGTGCAAGGTCACACCCTGATAACAAAGTTTCTTAGACATAGACAGTCTAAAATTTCTGTCCTATGTGCTGCCTTTGGTTCCAAACAACAATGGGTAGTCACCTAATACACTACTATATAGACAGTCTAGAATTTCTGTCCTATGTGCTGCCTTTGGTTCCAAACAACAATGGGTAGTCACCTAATACACTACTATATTGACAGTCTAGAATTTCTGTCCTATGTGCTGCCTTTGGTTCGAAGCGACAATGGATAGTCACCTAATACACTACTATATAGACAGTCTAGAATTTCTGTCCTATGTGCTGCCTTTGGTTCCAAACAACAATGGGTAGTCACCTAATACACTACTATATAGACAGTCTAGAATTTCTGTCCTATGTGCTGCCTTTGGTTCGAAGCGACAATGGGTAGTCACCTAATACACTACTATATAGACAGTCTAGAATTTCTGTCCTATGTGCTGCCTTTGGTTCGAAGCGACAATGGATAGTCACCTAATACACTACTATATAGACAGTCTAGAATTTCTGTCCTATGTGCTGCCTTTGGTTCGAAGCGACAATGGGTAGTCACCTAATACACTACTATATTGACAGTCTAGAATTTCTGTCCTATGTGCTGCCTTTGGTTCGAAGCGACAATGGATAGTCACCTAATACACTACTATATAGACAGTCTAGAATTTCTGTCCTATGTGCTGCCTTTGGTTCGAAGCGACAATGGGTAGTCACCTAATACACTACTATATAGACAGTCTAGAATTTCTGTCCTATGTGCTGCCTTTGGTTCGAAGCGACAATGGGTAGTCACCTAATACACTACTATATAGACAGTCTAGAATTTCTGTCCTATGTGCTGCCTTTGGTTCGAAGCGACAATGGATAGTCACCTAATACACTACTATATTGACAGTCTAGAATTTCTGTCCTATGTGCTGCCTTTGGTTCCAAACGACAATGGGTAGTCACCTAATACACTACTATTAGATGGCAAAAATTAGCCAGAGAATTGACAGTCTAGAATTTCTGTCCTATGTGCTGCCTTTGGTTCGAAACGACAATGGGTAGTCACCTAATACACTACTATTAGATGGCAAAAATTAGCCAGAGAATTGACAGTATAGAAAAATGCAAAAGAATATAGTGATCTTACTAAATTTATAATTTTTCAGACACTAAAAAAACTCTATTATTTTTTGTCAATGAGTCCTTTGTCAGTCTACATGTTAGTTGCATGTTATCACCAAGGTAAGGTTGTCATTAAGTATGATGATACAAGAGATCAGGGACTGGCCTAGGTACAACAACAATAAACAAAAGAGACAAAGAGGTTGCTTTACTGGTTTGGACTTTCATAAAATATAGAGTAGGTCATCTTTTTTAGGTTGATAATGATGCCATTGTTTATATCTTGGTGTTACTCTTCACCTACAGCACTATAAGAAATACTAGAAGAGAAAAACCTAAGAAATAAGGAACATCCAAGGAATAATTTCACTGTTGAAGCATATAAATAAGCACAACAAAGTTGTGAAATTATTATTAACTATTAATTAAATGAAATGCACTAAAGAGAGGGTAAAACAGAAGGAAGATATGATCATAAAGTAATCTTGGGACTTACTAACTATATGATGAGGTGACCATTGAAAGGTCAACATTTTCAGAATGTATCATGACATTGTTTCATTTTAATTATACAACCTAAAGACCTGATTATCTACACTGATAGCTTGGTCACAAGAGTTGTGGAGCAGCTGGGGTTTTGTTGTGTACTTTAATGGAAGGTTCATAGATAAAGGTGCAGGAGCCTACAAGGCTACTACCTTCAGCACACAAATGGAGATTGAAACCGTAAAAGAAGCTATTACATGGCTGGTTAAGTGACAAATAACACATGCAGTCATCTTGACTGACACATAAAACATGCTTCAGCTAACATACCCCACAGGAAGTGGATGCACCTACTCAACATGTCTTATGTTAGCAGCCTAACTTAGATATACTACCGTGGACATGCAGGAGTTCATGGCAATGAGAAATGGTGGTTGGCGAGGGCTGCCACTGCGCAAGAGACCTTAAAAATGGACATGAATGATAATTGTGGAGGCTTAAAAAGAACACCTCTCACAGGATGTAGACAAGGAAGCAGAGGATAATCCACACAAGAAGAATGGTGTAATGTGGTGCCATGAGAGGAGAAAGCAGGAAAAACATTGTCAGGGAAAAGAATACAACACAGTCTATCAATGCAAGACTCAAACAATCAGTAGATGAACACTTCGGTGGTTGCAGGAACGGGCGTCAGAGCAAATATAGGAAAGCCTAGACTGTGGTGAAACCAATCTACTGTGGTGAAACCAATCTACTGTGGTGAAACTAATCTAATGTAAAGATTATTATACATTTGCTGTTAGCTATATTTAAGTAAATGTCATTAGTCAATGTCATTTAAGTCAAATGTGTTAAGTTAACTGTGGAAATAAAAATGTACTCTTCATATCCAATAGTTCAATCAGAAAAGATACTTTTTAAAATTATAAATTATACTTATAGCTAACCTCTGGGGTGACATCTCTGAGAGAGAAACCTGTTCCACCAGTTGTAAGTATAAGGTCCAGCTTCAAGTGATCACTCCAATGAAGAAGCTTAGACTACATCCCAAAAATGAACAAATTAATTACAGAAAAGGGAAAAAAAAACCAATAAATCCAAATTGTCAGTATTTAATTATTTTAAAGATATAGAATTGTCAAGTTGTGTTGTAGGTGTTAACCTTACACTACTATGACTTTCACTCTTCTGTTTTCTTCTTCTACCTTTCAGCTCCCTGTGGAGCATAGGTCTTCAACAAACACTTTCCAAGCCGTTCTGTTTCTAGCCATTCTTTTAAGATCATTCCATGTCTTCCCCATCATCTTCACATTCTTTTAAGATCATTCCATGTCTTCCCCATCATCTTCACCTCTGCTTCTATCTGTCTTCTCCAAGAATTTATTGGTCTTCCTCTTTGTCTTTTTCCCTGGGGATTACAAAAAAGGACCTGTTGTGTAATACTCTCAGTTGGTTTCCACAGTGTGTGTCCTATCCAGCGTCATAATCTTCGCTGTGTCTCTTTATTTTACTGGTATTTGACTGGTACATTTCTATAATTCTATGTTAGTGATTTTGTCCTGCCATTTCCATCCTTTTATTTTGCGTAAACATCCATTAATGAAAGTATCTTCATGATTGTCATGTTTGTTGTTCTCCATGTTTTAAAGCCATATAATAATACTAACTTAACATTTTCAACTCCAATGTTAAGTGAGACTCTTCTGTTTTGCTTTTTATTAATTTTAGAAAGGTTAGATTTTGCTTTAGCCCTTTGTCATTAATATGGCAGATTTTGAAGACAACATATTTCTAACTTTATGTGATGACTAACTAAAGTTGTAGCACTTCCTTATAATTGTAAACAATCAAATATTTTACTTGTCAGTTCACATCAGCATTTATTATTTGTGCTCAGATAAACTTGCCCAAGGAAGCTCTTACAAATCACTTGTGCACCTGTCTAGTGTTCTTATGTTATATTTGCTGACATTTTTGTAGCAGAAATGCCTCCTTCATTTTTTTGCTGGAGACCAAGCCTCTTCTCATATAAAATATTATTGGGAATCTGTCACACATCCATTTGCTCCTTTATGGTGCAGTCTGGGATAGCTTACATGTTAGAAGTCATTATGAGAAAATGGATTCCATTTTAACCTGGGTTACCCTAATAAGTGGAGCCGCAATAACTCAGGGGTTAGTGAACTGGACTACAAAGGACAAGGGGTAGGGTTTGATCCCAACCGACGGCTTCCGGGTTCACCCAGCCTTAAATGGGTCCCGGTTTTTTTCTGGGAAAGAGAAGCGGCATGGGCATAATACTGACCACATGACCACAAAAATCACGCACTGAAGGTCTGTAAAATTTATGGTCACTAACACCATATTCCCTATACGCCACTTGGCGTGATGGGGGTACTTTACTTTTTTTTTTTTTTTACCCTAATAAGTACAGTTTATTACTGCCATTCACATATTTTGGAATCAAAGATTTATTGGGATTACGTCTCTTCTTCTTCTTCTACCTTTTTAGCTCCCAGTGGAGCATAGGTCTTCAACACTTTCCAAGTCGTTCTGTCTTTTGCAATTCTTTTAAGATCATTCCATGTCTTCCCCATCATCTTCATCTCTGCTTCTATCTGTCTTCTCCAAGAATTCCTTGGTCTTCCTCTTTGTCTTTTCCCCTGGGGATTCCAAAAAAGGGCCTGTTGTGTAATACTCTCAGTTGGCTTCCGTAATGTGTGCCCTATCCAGTGCCATCGTCTTTGCTGTATCTCTTTATCCACTGGTGTTTGACTGGTACCTTTCCACAATTCTATGTTAGTGATTTTGTCCTGCCATTTTTCATCCTTTTATTCTGCGTAAGCATCCATTAATGAAAGTCTGTATCTTCGTGACTGTCAATTTTGTTGTTCTCCATGTTTCACAGCCATATAATAGGACCGCTTTAACATTTGAATTGAAAATTTTTATTTTTGTATTTAACCTAATTTCTTTGGATTTCCATATGTTTCCCAGTGCAATGAAAGCTCCTCTTGCTTTTGATATCCTTATTTTGGTATTATTTTCTGTTCCTCCATCTTTATCTATATTACAGCCCAGATATATGTAAGATTGTACATCTAATAGAGGTATTTCTCAAAGTTTTATTTGGTTATTGCCAACTGCATTAATTCTCAAAATGGTCTTATCTCGATTAATCTTCAGTCCTAGCTGTTGTGATCTCTCATCAAGTATGCTTATTTTACCCTGCATCTGTTGATGGCTGTGTGATAGGAGAGCTATGTCATCAGCAAAGTCTAAATCATCAAGTTGTTTGGTCAGTGACCACTGGATTCCATTTCTGTTGTTTTGAGTTATTTTCATAATCCAATCTATGGCCAGTAGAAAGAGAAATGGAGACAGAAGGCATCCCTGCCTTACTCCTGTTCTTATTTCAAATGCTTCTGTAAGCTGTCCTTCATGCACCACACTACATTTCGTTCCTTCATACATTGTTTTTATCAGGTTAATAAACTTTATGGGGATTCCATAATGACTCAGCAACTTCCAAAGCATTCTTCTGTCTAAACTATCAAATGCCTTTTCGTAATCTATGAATCCAATATAAAGTGGGGATTTTAGTTCTAAACTTTGTTCAACTATTATATGTAGAGTAGTTATTTGATCAGCACATGATCTGTTCTTCCTAAAACCTGCTTGTTCATCTCTCAAATGTTTCTCTATGGCCTCTTTTAGTCTCTCCAGAATGATTCTGCTTAATATTTTTCCTGGCACTGATAGTAGCATAATTCCCCTATAATTTGTGCACTCCTGTAAACTTCCTTTCTTTGGTAGTTTTATCATATAACCTTCTTTCCAGTCTTTTGGTATTTCTTCCCTCTCCCAAATTTTATCTAATAGATTATGTAGCATCATGGTAGAGGTGTTAATATCTGCTTTGATGGCTTCCGAAGGAATTTCATCTGGTCCTGTGGCTCTACCATTTTTTTATAGTTTGATGGCTTTCATTATTTCTTCTTTGCTTGGTTTTCCACAGTTAACGTGTAACTCTTCTTCTGCTGGTAGTATTTCTGGAGGATTATTTGAGCTGGGTCTATTCAAAAGTTCTTCAAAGTGCTCTTTCCATCTCTCCATTTGTTCCCTTATATTACTAAGCAGATTTCCTTTCTTATCTTTAATAAAGGCATTGATCTGTTTGTATTTTCCACTTAATTTCTTTGTGCTGTTGTACAGTTCTTTCATATTCCCTTTATTTGCTGCTTCTTCTGCTAGTTCATCTATATATTTCCTCTTATCCCTTTTAATGCATCTTCTCACTTCTTTGTTGACCTCTGTGTAAGCTTCCTCTGTCTTGGCTTTATTACTTCTCGTTTTGCTTTTATTTATGTCTGCTTTCTTGTTCTTTCTTTCTTTAATTTTGTCAAGGGTCTCTGCTGTCATCCATGCCTTATTTCTCTTTTCCTTAGTGTTTCTTCGCATGTCTCTTTCCATATATCTTTTACCTGTTTCCAATGATCTTCTATATTTATTGTATTTTCTAGTTGTTGGAGGACTTGGTATTTGTTTGATATTGTGACTGCGAATTTATCTTTAATTCCTTGTTCATTAAGGAACCCTACATTGAAATACTTTCTACCCTTATTCGTTGTAGTATATCTTTTTAGTTTAACTTTAAATTTGGCTATCAGAAGATGATGATCCGAAGCTACATCTGCCCCTCTATATACTTTTACATCCTGTAAGGATGACTTAAACTTATTATTAATACATATGTGATCAATTTGATTTTCCGTTCTATGATCTGGTGGCACCCATGTAGCTTTGTGTATTCTTTTATGTTGAAATATTGTTCCTGCTAGGCTTACTTGAATAAGGGCGCAGAAATTCACAAATATCTCTCCATTCTCGTTTATATCTCCAAGTCCATGTTTTCCCATAATCTCTTTGAAGCCTCTGTTGTCTGATCCTACTTTAGCATTTTAATCTCCCATCAAGATTATAATATCCTTGGCTCGTCTTGCATCCATCTGACATTGTAGCTGTTTATAGAAATCATCTTTAACTAAATCATCTTTATCATTGGTTGGTGCATAGAATTGGATAATGTGTAATTTTATTTTGATTTTGGTTGTTTTAAATGTTGCTCTCATTAGTCTCGGTCCTACTGCCTCCCCTTCTATTAGTGTCTTCTGTGCATTCCTTGATAGCATTATAGCTACCCCTTCACTATGTTGTGCTCCAGGTTCCTGGTGTCCTGATGATTTTATCATCTCTCCTGTATTTAGTTTTATTTTACCCGTTCCTAGCCATCTTGTTTCACACATTCCCAGAATATCTATTTTGTAGTTTGTCATTTCTGCTGCTACCTGTGCAGCTTTTCCTTGTTCGTTTAGAGTACGAACATTCCAGGTGACAATTCTGGAGGGTTTCCTGGTAGACAAAGGGTGAGTCGGCAACCCGGACTCTTTACAGCTTTCTCCGGCTTGCATCATATGTCTCTTAGACAGAGAGCCCTTCTCTTTCCTGGATGGCGGATTTACTTTTCTCTCTTTGACTTATCCATGTTTGTGAAGTTTTTCAGCTTTTTTTTTTACAGTATGGGATAGCCAGTCCCATGCCCAACCCTCCTTTCTCGCCTCTTACGAACATGCCTGGTAGGGCACAGCGCCACTATTCTTTACTCCCCTTTCGGGCCCCGGCAGCGCACGGGCGAGGGATTATGTATTATCATGCAATTGTTTACGATGAATGATATCGTATGACAGGGAACAGTTGGCTGTGTTCACTTTTTGTGCGGTTTCGCCTTATGTCTTTTGGCTTGTGCTAAGACTGCTATGATGGGGACTACAGCTACCTTTCTTTGTTTGGGAGATGAGTTAGTAATTCGGATGATTCCACTGGCACGGGCGGTTGAGCAATTATGGATTTTAATTCGTTTGCAGTGATACCGGGGCCTTCCATAACCAAATTATCATGCAGTGGATGTACACCATCACACCAATGGTGTATAGAGAATATGGTATTAATGTCCTTATTTTTATTTACTTTCTGCACATTTTTGGCCACATGTGACATGTGCTGTTTTTCTTTTCCACAAAGATCTGGTAATTAAATGTAGGTATGCCTAGAGGCTGTCAAATAAGACCTCAGCAGGCTAGTTGACTAACTATTGCTCTACCAAAAATTTAGTATATATTACTAATTATAATTTATATTATATTTGGTTATAACTAATGAATGCTTGTGTCCTTCTTCTGCAAACTCTTTTAGATGTCAACATTTCATGTGCCTCCATTGCTTTTTCCAGAATTTGCAGCAGAACTTGATGTTCACCTGTTGCTCCATTGCACTCCCTATCTCTCACACTGATTATGTTTGGATGTCCGCAGTTTACCATGATCGTCATGTATACCCCACGCCAGGTGATGTTTCTTAACATGTTTCTGGATAGCCATGTGCATGCACCTGGCCCATGTTGCTGGTGAGATATCGGAACCTTCAACAAACTTTTTAGACACATCATATAAATATATATGTGTATATATATACACATAAACTAACAAGCAATAACATTTGGCCTTCATTAGCTAAAAACTAAACAAATTATTTATTATATTAATCAATCACTCCTTCGCATCAACTTACAGTTTATTATGTTAAAAAATCACACCTTATATTAACTAATCTCTCCTAATATACACAAATGATTTCTTATCTTAACTTTTCTTCTGTCCTTCCTCCATTGCCGTTAGCATCGAGGGGAGATACAATCTGCAATTCTTTGCTCTTCTGTTTGCCTCTTCTGATGTTATCCCTCCTAGTGACTCTGGTATTCCCTTTATCCATCTCTTTCTCGATCTTCCTTTTAATCTGGTGTTTTCGTAGCGTTTGTTTATGCCTCATTGAGTCATTGTTAGTTCTTTTTGTCTTGTTATGTGGCCGAACCAATTTATCTGTTGTTTCTTTATGTAATTGATGGCTGGCTCAATTTTGAGTTTCTTCCTCAGGTCAGTGTTTCTTACTCTGTCCCTTAAGCTGTTTCCTGTCACTCTTCTGACACATTTAATTTCGGTGGTCGTTATCTTATTGTTATAGAGTCCAGTGTCCAATTCTGGCACTGATAGCACAGAGTTGGTAGAAAAATGTATTTCTATATTGCCCTTTTTGCTTCCGTAGTTATTGCTATTCTGTTATTAATATTCTGTATTATCATCTTAACTAAGTATCCCTTATATAAACTAACCACTAATTACATTAACTATCCACTCCTCATTAAATAACTATTCATTCCTTTATTATTCATAACTCATTATATTCATTACTCACTGACAACATTCACTAAATCATATCAAAAACACAAATAAACACTTTAATTACTGTAATATGTCAACAATAAACTACTTCATTAGCAGCTGCAAAGGGGAAAATATTGGGGTAAAAATACATACCTTAATTTGTTCTAATTCATCAGGAAGAATATCTTTTGTCACAACTGTGCCTTTGATGCTGAGAAATAAAAATTAATTTTCAATAACCTGGTCAGCTTTGGTGAACACACCATGAATGGCATCTGGCGCTAATTGTGGGCTGAAAAAGTGACCAATCTCGTAGAGACTTGGTCAGTTACGGAAATGGTTAACAATGTCCTTGATATGGATTTGAATGTTGGCATTGACTCTTATCCAGATGACACTGGTTCATACCTTCCATATTTTTTATCAGAAAAACCTGTACACAAGACCCAAAAAAAGTTTACAAATGGGAAACAAGCCTTACATGTCTATTATTTCTCCCCCAAACGTTGGTAGTAGGTCTGGTTGATCTTTGATTTTTTGCTTTCTTTGCAAGGCATAATCAGTTCAGCCTTTGACCACATCTTCTAAGTTGAAATTAACAAATTTTAGTCAAAACTACACTTTTATTAGTTATGTGGTTCGTGTAGCAAGGTTTGTTGGCTGCGATGTCTATAGTTCATTTAAAGAATAGGTTTGTTATGATTTTAATGGCTAACACCTTTTCAAGCAGAGCAATTTTTGCACTTCTACATGCATATTTTAAATAAGAATAGACAAAGAAAGCCACACAAATGGTCTGTTTTCCCTTACAAATTACCATGTGAGGCTTACAAATCAAATTTTAGACAAATTCTTACAAATTAAGGGAAAGTCTTATGATATGGAAGGTATGCTGGCAGGTAGCTGAAGAATCTTCATGAGTCATTTTCAAAGAACCAAATGGCTGTGCAAAAGTGCAAGGCTAACACACTAGAGGAACTAGAAGAGTTGAAACTAATTAGGGCATTTTAATTCAAATAAATAAGAACACTTCTTCTTTGTTCCCTCCTCATTTGTCTTTCATTGTTGGGATAGTTTGTGGTCTTTGGCTCTTAGACTGGCCTCTTCTGCTGTTATGTTTCTTATTGTGTCTAGTATTCTGTCTATCTATCTCTTTAAAAGGATACTCTCTCAGTTAGCTGTTTCATAGTATTTAACCGAGAGCTGAGTGTTTTAGTTTTTTAAAGAGTTTTTTCTTCTTACATAGCCAAACCATTTAATTTGTTGCTATATAAGAAGAGCTCTTGCCAAAATTGCTAGTGTATTTGATGCACTGTCGGTAACCGCAATAATAATTCAGACTGAAAACATAGCAATGGCATTCAAAAAGGTGTCAACATCATATTAAAACTGTACCATATCTTGAAATTTTAAAAAGTCATATGTGATAAGTCAATGTTGCAGTTCTTGGAAGTGAAAAAACTCTCAACATTTCGATGACCCTTGACCACATTAATATCATCCTACTTTTCTTCTTACTCTTCTTTGCATTCACCCGTTAATTGAGCGTAATATTAGTAGATAGTATCAATGGCTTGACAAGCTGTCATTGTAAAAGTATATTGTTATGGAAACAGAGCCATAGATTTTGGAAGCAGAAATTTCTGCAATATGTGTCATTTTGGCACGCAAGGTTTCTGTTTTTGAGATTGTTGTTCTGCCCTATGTGCCATCTTCGGCTCAAAAGGACAGTAGATAGCTAGATAGATAGATTAGTAGATAGTAGTAGCCACGATATCTGTGCCTCTCAACAGGGCACATGCGTTTTTGGATGAGTAATTTCTAATTTAACCATTTTTTTCTCAAGTGGCAGTCACATATTGCCTACTCTTTTCAGTTTTTAACTGTCAAAGGTTCTTTCATGTCCTCACTCACTATATCCATCTCTGGCCTTTTCTAAATGGAACTGTGCTATGCTTAAATATAAATATAGGAACACAGGGGTTAGCACACTGACTTTGCAATGAAAGAAACATGGGTCAAAACTGATGGTCTCCAATGGACCCATCTGAAAAAAAAGAATTAGTAGCTCACTGAGTTGGGAAAGACACTAGTAGCAAGGAAGTACTGGCTCTTTCATCTAGAAACACTGTGTTAGTGTATTAGGTACATTTTACATTTTAATACTTCACTACAGTACATTTTAATACTTCACTACTCTATGACATAATGTGCTATGGATAATTCATTGTTTTTACATTCATAAAACCAGTTCAAATATTTTTTTAATGTATCGAAGAAACTGCATTTCTAGTTATACTTGGGAAAATAATGAAAATGTTTGAACCTTTCTCATTCAAATGCATCATAATTTGATCTTGTTTTACATTTCAGTTTAAGGTGAAGTGTGGCAGTAACAAACAAATTTTACATTAAATAACTTGAGCACAAAGTCACAGAGCTGCCAGGCCTAAACATTAATGGAGAGATAATCAATAACCTTAGATGATACTGTATTACTGGCAGAAAAGTATCAAGATCTACAACAATTACTTATTCTCAATATTCATGCATGGTGCAGAAACATGGACATTAGACAAAACAACAGAAAACTGAAGCCTTTGAAATGTGGACTTATAGAAAAATAGGAAGAATTGGATGGAAAAAAAAGTAAATGATGAAGTCTTAAAACAACTAAAAATTAAAAGAGAACTACTAAACACAATTTAAACAAGACAAATTAGTTTTGGGGGCATGTTAAAAGACACAGCAGCCTACTGAAAGTAATCTTGGAAGGGAAAATACAAGGTAAAATAGGCAGAGGCAGACCAAGACTAACATGGAAGAGTAACATCAGAAGACGGACAAGTCAGCCTATGACAACCTGCACCATCAAAGCAAGAGACAGAGTAGAATGGTGCTCTATGACAGCCAACCTTTGATGCGGAGAAAACACTCAAGTAAAAAAAAAACTTGAATTTTGTAATGAAATTATAGTACTATTCAATCAATTTTTTTAATGCTGTCTCTTCATGTTAAAATTATTCTAATGCCATGGTAACCAAGATAAACATTGGAATTTACTGAATCTTTTCATTGTGTTAACACTCAAATGTCCGCCATGTGGGAATTTAAACATTTATTTATTATGGCCTTAACCTCATTTAGCCAAACTTTTTTTTTTTTTTTTTTTGAAGAATATTCTAAAAATTATTATTATAAAAATGACATAATATGAAAATTAATATGTAAGACTTAAATGTAAGAAATAGTGAATATTTCTTTTATTTTAGTTTCAAAATTTATTAATGAGATCATGCTTAACCCTTGATTACGATGTCACATGTGGACTAACGTGTTTACATTCTATTCTATCTATTCTATTCTATTCTATTGACCTTTCGAGCCGTAACCGGCCCATAGGGCGTAGACCAAGATACACCTTCTCCTATATGAATTTTTGTTCTAGCAGTTTTCTTTTAAAGATATTTTATCAAATCTCGCCATCTGTCTCTGTTCTGTGCAAGCAGTTCTATCTCATTGAGGGAGCCGATTCCTGCTGCTCTTGCCTCTCTCATCAATGTTCTTCTCAGTGTCTCCCTGGGTCTTCCTCTTTTTCTTTTTCCTGTTGTTTCCCATATGAGGGCTTGCTTTGCTATTCGATTATTATCTCTTCTCATCACATGTCCAACGTATGACCATCGTCGTGTTTACATACCGTAGTAAAAATTACTAAACTTAATTGTAACATTAGGAGTTCTAAAAATAGTGTTTTCTTTCAACTTTTCTACACACTGCTGTAAGTTTACACTTGGACAGACATGCAAAACATGGATTTCTTGTTTCAGATTGATTTATGACCTGAATTTCACCTCTGGGGTGGATGTATTACAATATCTATCGATACAGACACCTTAAGTCAGTCAGTATGATTGGTTACTGCATAGCGTTATTTTCTATGCTTCCCAAGTTAAAAAGGTTTGTTTGATGTCGGTTGGCGGCCAAGGAAATTTCCCTGATCACAACAAAAAAATAAGAATAATTAAAATTGACAAATTTCTTACAAATAAGAAAATTTTTTTCACAATTTTTTTTATTGTATCTCATGAAATCATCATCATCATCATGCACCCTGCCGGTTTGGCGTAGGCGATCATGTCCCTCCACAATCTTCTATCTACAGTGCATTGTATCAGTTCTGTTGTTGACTGTTTTCCATGCCATGACACCAAGCTATCCAGTATTTTCTCTCTTTGTCATCCGTGATCTCTCTTTCCTCCTATTTTGCCAGTTGTAACCAAGTGTTCCAACTTTCCTCTTCTCATGATGTGCCTGAAAAATGTTGATTGCTTCTTTCTGATGTTTTTTAAGAGCTCCCTTTTTATGTTGGCCTCTTTGAGAACTTCCTCGTTGGTCTTTTTATCTGTCCAGGGAACTTTCAACATTCTTCTGAGAAATCCCATCTCTGTGGCCTCTAACCGTCTTTTCATTTGTTTGTCTACTGTCCATGATTCGCTTCTATAGGTCAGAATTGGTTCTATATAGCACCAGTGAACTCTCTTTCTCATTTTTATTGACATAGATTTGTTGCATTTTCTGAAATGTTATTTTGGCCTGAGCTATTCTGCTTTTTATTTCTGTGGTGCATCTCCCATCTGATGTAATTATTGTGCCCAAGTATTTGAAACGTTGCACTTGTTTTAGATTTGTACTCGTTATCTCATGAAATAGGGAAAGAAAAAAAAAAATTCAACAACAAGGGAAAGAAATCAAACACTCAGGGGTTCACGGAAGTGGTAATTAGGAAGGTACACGGAGGGGGGTAATGTTTGAACCCTGTAAAATGTCTAATTTTGAAGAATTTGTGTTTTGATGCTGTAATTTTTACTATCGTAATCTAGGGTTAAATTTCTAGTGAACGCCATTTTGAAAATTGATAGTCCAGGATTCATTGACTAAGTATCAAAGATTTATTATTTTACTAATAAAATATCACCTTATGATTCTGACTACATCCCTTGTTTGAAGATAAATAGTGATTATATCACCCCATATGAAGAATTATTAACTGAAGATGAAGAAAATATTGACTTGATATTAACTTGATCCACTAAATTCAATATCTGAAGTGAGGTATACTGACATGATTGTGCAATATGAAATCATTTTGCAAACATTTTATTTTGCCCTGTTAGGTTTTCTTAAAGCAGCTTATGACATTATTGTGTTTTTATGAATATAACATTAATATACAATACTGAAAAAAATAAAGGTTATTACTTGTGTTTTATTTAATTTTTTTTCCCCTAACAATAGCTGCTATGGAAATATTCAGTGTGCACTACAGTGCCTAGGGAAGACTTTTTTTTTCACAACCATAATGTTAAAACAGACAATTTATAATTGGAATACATTTCTAGAAGAGCTCATGTATGTATATTTTGTCTAGTAATGCTTGTTTTGCTACCAAACATTGTACAATGTGTAGCATTTGTTAGTACATAATATTGATCTAGATAGCAATAAAAGCTTATTTTGTTTATTTAACAAAACTTTAAAAGTTGTCAATGTTCAACCACCTGTTCATGTGACTCAGAATATTCACTCTTATGCTGATAGACACTTTGACAGTACACAAAAAAAGAAAAACCAACAAAATGTAGAATGAAATTGTAGGTAGCAGCAGATGCAGTAACAGATATGCATATAACTTTGTAGTATACATAGAGAAAGATTCAGATCGCTCAACACAAGGGTTTGGATCTAACGATGTTATGAAATTATGAAAAAAGTCTCCTTAGTCAAGGATTTAGAATATTTATGGTTTATCATACTTCTGTTAATTTAGAACAGGTAGCAGTGACTCTATTCTTTTCTCCCCTCACTAGGGGGCCCCAGTAGCCACACGGGAAAATCACTGTTACAAATTGATAAGTAAGAAGTCCAAAGAGTGAACTTGTCAACAAAATTTGTCTATGCATTTTAAAACATACTGTGACAAGTGGTGGAGATAATATGAGAAATTCTTTACTGCAATTAAACTGGTTCCACAGAATAGAAAGTTTATTTATAAATTTATTAAAAGAAAAAAAAAACATCATTACCTTGTGGCACCATTTTAGAACATCGTAGAGGCTTCGAACAGAATTAAAAATTATAAATTCTAGGTAAAAGTAAAAAAAAAAGTAAAGTAAAGTGCCCCGTCACACCATTTGGCATATAGGGAATATGGTGTAAAAAAAAAAGTAAAGTACCCCCGTCATGCCAAGTCGCGTATAGGGAATATGGTGTTAGTGACCATAAATTTTACAGACCTTCGGCACATGATTTTTGGGGTAATGTGGTCGGTATTACAGTAAAAGTGCAAGGGGTCAAACAGAATTGGTTAGAAATTACAATATAGGGTTTATTCAGGGAAAGGATAATAAAATTGTTCATATGATTACTACTATCTACAAGTCTTTACACTCTAAAATAGCATGCATACATAAACTAAATATAATGACACCTTTGTAAAAATAAATGTTGACCAGCCAGTTGTTGTTAGTGATTATAATATGGGAGGAGAAGATAGGTCTGATAAATTAATTTCTAAATACAAACCCCTTTAGAAAACCAATAAGTACTGGAAAACTTTATTTTACCATTTTAACGATACAGCTAAGGTTAATGCTTTTATATTATTTCAAGTTTCAAAAACAGTGGCCAGATATACAGACTTTGGCATTCTTGCAAGTAAAAATATGACAGATAACTTTATGCAGATGTTTTCCTAACCAGCAAGTTTCCTTCATTCATTGCTTGTTTGAATTTGTGTATGAATGTGTGTTTGTATGTGAGCTTGTATAAGCCTTATTTAATTAACTTTTATATTATATGTTGGCAAAGTCTAGAAAACAAAGTACACAATCAAATATATTTTATACTGGTACAGAGAAGAGGAATGGGATAACATCTGTTAAAGCAAGGCCAGGAGCAGATTGCAGTAGTAACCATGTACCAGTAGCTGGAAAGATAAGAATAAAACTGTGGAAGACACAGAAATCCCCAAGAAATAAATTAAAATTAGATATGCTTTGAGTAGGTAGACAGATGAGTGACAAGTACAGTACAACAGTACAAAATAGATTGCTATTGAGAAAATACATAACACCGAGAAGCAGTGGGAAATGCTCAAACAATCAATTCAACAAACATCAAAAGAAGTAATATCAGTAACTAAAAGAATCAACAAAAAGAAATGGATGACAGAAGAAATACTAGAATTAATGGACGAAAGACAAAAATATAAGAAAGAAAAACAGACATACAAAATATTGCACAGATCCAAAACAAATGCAGAGAAGCAAAGGAAGGATGGTTAAAATAGGAATGTGAAGAAATGGAAAATCAACAAAAGATAGACACAAAATGTATGCACATTCATTTAAATGATTTAAGAGGAAGAAAACAAGTCAAAGTTTCAGGATGTGTGAAATCAAAGGAAAGAAACATAATAATGGAACAGGAGAAGGTAATGGAAAGATAGACAGAATATATCAGTCAACTCTATGATGATGAAAGACCAGAGCTAAACATTTCAAACAAAGACACAGGACCATAAATAATGAAGAGTGAAGTGGAGGACACAATTCAACACATGAAAAGAGGCATAGCTCCAGGTCCCAACAATATAACAATCGAAGTGATAGATGCATTAGGAAAGCTGGGAATACAAGTCATAATAAAAAAAAACTACTTAATGACATATATAACAGTGGACACATACCCAAAGATCTACTAAAATCTACCTTTGTAGCCATACCAAAGAAGTCAGGTGCCACTGATTGTGAAGACCATCACACTATTAGTCTCATGAGCCATATGACTAAAATATCACTAAAAATCATCATGAGATGTGTTAGGAACAAAATAAAACCATAAATAAATGAGGAACAATGTGTATTTGTTGAAGGAAAGTGCACCAATAATGCAATATACATCCTGAGAACATTGATATAAAGAGCTATAGAACTAAAGAAAGATCTATATATGTGCTTTATAGACTACACAAAAGCATTTGACAAAGTAAAGCATGTGAAAATAATCTTTTGGTGAAATTAAACATTGATGACAAGGATCTGAGAATCATAAAAAACATATACTGGCAACAAACAACAACCATACAAAATATCAATCAAACATGACAGTTTAAATATATAAAACAAGGAGTTAGACAAGGTTGTGTTCTGTCGCCGGATTTGTTTTCACTTTTCAGGAAAAATATTATGAGATCAACAGTAGACAAAAATGGAATTGAAGACAACATAAACAATTTGCGATATGCGGACAACACAGTCCTAATAACAGAGACAGAGAATGAACTATAAGAAATGATAGACAAAATAGTAAAAGAAAGCAACAAGAAAGGTCTCAGTCTGAATAGTAAGAAAACAGAAGTAATGGTCATATCAAAGAAACAATCACCATCATGCAGCAAAAAAATAAACAGGACAAATATCAAATCTGAAACAAGTGCAACGCATCAAATACTTGGGAACAATAATAACATCAGATGGAAGATGTACCACAGAAATAAAAAGCAGAATCACTCAGGTCAAAATAGCATTTCAGAAAGTGAAAAACATCTTATTAAGTAAGAGAGCTCATTGGTGCTATATAGAGCCAATTCTGACCTATGGAAGCAAATCATGGACAGCAGACAAATGAAAAGACAATTAGAGGCCACAGAGATGAAATTTCTCAGAAGAATGTTCTCTGAACAGCTAAAAAGACAATGAGGACATTCTCAGAGAGGCCAACGCTAAAAGGAGCTGCCAAAAAATATCAGAAAGATACAATCAACATTTTTCAGGCACATCATGAGAAGAGGAAAGCTTGAATGCTTGGTTAGAACTGGCAAAATACAGGGAAAAAGAGATTGTGGATGACAAGGAGAGAAGATACATAGATAGCCTGGTGTCATGGCATGGAAAACAGTCAACAACAGAATTGATACGATGCACGGTGGATAGAAAATTGTGGAAGGACACCTATGCCAACCGGCATGGCACATGATGATTGTATGTTACAACCTTTGAGAATATATATAACACAGAATATGATTTATTTAATTTCCTTTCAGATTTCCAGTTGGACCCAAGATGGAGGATTTGTTTTTTTCCCGCTTGGTATAGAACTGTTGATCAGCGGTTTAACAAGCCACTATCATAAAAACACTTGTTAATGAAGCGTAGACCTGATACAGAATGTGTAAATTAGCAGTAGATAATAGTGATAGAGACAATGGTCATATGTTGGACATGTGATGAGGAGAGATAATAACCAACAAAGCAAGCCCTCATGTGGGAAACAACAGGTAAGAGGAAAAGGGGCCGACCTACAGAGACACTGAGAAGAACATTGATCAGAGAGACAAGAGCAGCAGGAATTGGCTCCCTCAATGAGATAGAGTTGCTTGCACAGAACAGAGACAAATGGCGAGATTTGATAAAAGATCTTTACAAGGATTGACAACTGCTAGAATAAAAAATTAGATAAGAGAAAGAGTATCTGGGTCTATGCCTTATATGCCGGCTATGGCTCGAAAGGTCAATAGATAGAATTTCCTTTAAAATTAAACAAGGTATCCTCTTCTAACATTAGGAGTGTTGTAGATGTGTATATTGGGCAATCTGACAACTGTCTTTATAATAAATTTTGTATGCCTTTTAAATTGTGTACTACTTGCCTTATTTTTGTTTATGTATATGCATTAATGTATGTAAAAATGAATGTTGCAAATGACTATTAAAGATTTTCATAAGTCTTCATACTTTTTTTCCCCCCTTTGTAACTATTTATTTTGTGTGTTTTTTTAGGTCGGTATTTATTTTTAGTAACAAAGAAATTAGGTCAAACTATTTTTAAAATGAATCAGAAATTATCAACGGCCCAGAAAGCGAAAACAGCAAAGTGTGTGGTACACATCAGGCATATTCAGAACATGAAAGACGAATATGGCAGACCACCGTGAAAGAGATTGGAGCCTCATCACGTACTAGTCCAGAGGAAGTCATGGAGAGGAATTCGAACTTATGTCGGAGGAAAGATCTTAAAATAAGTACTTGGAATGTTAGGACTCTATATCAAGAAGGAAAATTGGAAAATCTGATTCAAGAAGCAGAACGAATAAATATAGATATTTTAGGCATATGGGAGACAAGATGGAAAGAATGTGGGTACATAGAGGACGAAAAATATACATTTATATACTCAGGAAACACAAAAGAACATCAAAGGGGGGTAGGAATACTGATAAAAATAGAGCTACAAAAATATATAAGTACCCACTGGACATACATGATAGGATTATACTACTCAAGTAGAAAGCAAAACCATTCGACATAGCAATAATACAGACATATGCACCTACTCAAGACTACACAGATGAACAAATAGAGGCATACTATGAAGACCTAAATAAAGTTATGAAGCAAGTGAAATCTTCAGACATCTTGATTGTAATGGGTGAAACGAACGCTAAAGTAGGAAAAGATAGATATAAGACCATTATAGGAAATCATGGTTTAGGAAAAAGAAATGACAGAGGAGAAAGATTAATACAATTCTGTGAAGAAAACAGGCTGATAATATGTAACACTTACTTTGAGCAAGAGAAAAGGAAACTATACACATGGAAAAGCCCTGGAGATAAGAAGAGGAATCAAATAGATTACATAATGATAAAAGAAAGGTTCCGTAACAGCATAAAGAAAGCCAAAACCTACCCAGGAGCAGATATTAATTCAGATCACAATCATGTAATCAAAAAGATGTTAAAGATACCTATACAATACAAGTAAAGAATACATAATAGAAGCTGCTAGAAGAAGGAACTGAACAATACAGAAGAGAAAATCCTGATAAAAAAGTAACAACCAAATGGCAATGCATAAAGAAAAGCATACAAGAAACCTGCGACACCTTACCCAAAAGAACAAAAAACAAAAATGAATAACTAACACCATCTTTAAAAAATGGAAGAAAGGAGATAAGCGAAGAACACTGCCAAATAAAATAAAAAAGATAATGAAATGTGCAAAAAGACAAAAGAAGACTGGCTCAGCCAAAAATGTATGGAAAGCAAACAAGACTTAAGAGGAATGCACACAAAAATAAAGAGAATGACTAATAAAAATAAAAAAGCCAAAGAAGGTGGATGCATTGCAGACAAAAAAGGAAAAATGCTAACAGACAATAAAGATATTATAGATAGATGGCAGAAATATATAACAGAACTATTTCATGATCAAAGGACAAGAAACCAGTTATAAAATGTACATGAGACTATAAAATCTTAAAATCGGAGGTGGAAAAAGCTATAAAAACAATGAAAAAGGGAAAAGCAGCAGGACCTGAAAGCATACAGATAAAGATGATACAGGCACTAGAAGATTTTGGCATTGAAGTAATTACAGACATATGCAACGACATATACCACACAGGATACATACCAAATGAACTAAAAACATCAACTTTCATTGCATTGCCAAAAAAGAATGATGCTGTTGAATGCAGTGACTTTAGAACAATAAGCCTAATGAGCCATGTTACAAAAATCTTGCTAAAAGTTATACAAGGAAGGATTCAGAATAAAATCAATACTGAATTAGATGAGCAGCAATTTGGATTTTGGAAAAATAGCGGGACAAAAGAAGCCATATTCTGCATGAGAACATTAATCGAAAAGTACACAGAAGTAAACAAACCAATATATGCCTGCTTCAGAGACTACACCAAAGCTTTTGATAGAGTACACCACAAACAATTTATAGAATGCCTAAAAGAGATACATCTAGATGACATAGACATACGACTAATATGTAATCTATACTGGGAGCTCATTGCAGGCTATGCATGAAAAGTGTTCCTTGTTGCAGTTTCCGCATATTCCAATTCCATGGGGGACTGGTTGGTCTCGAGGCAGGACGCCGGCCTCAGGACAGAGAGGTTGTGGGTTCAAATCTCGGCTCCACCGGTTGAGATTTTTATTTATGATTTCTCTCTGCGACAACCACCCCTGGTCTAAGCGGTGAGGCCCGGCTTGAAACGTCAGTTACTCATCGACGGAAAAAACATGAGTACCTCCGAAGTCGGAGTTATCTGCCTGTGCGGCGAGGGACCCCTGTGCACATGGCTGCCAGGGAAAAATGGATTAACACGCAAAATTCAGTTCCTAGTCTCTAGGGACTCCGTCATAGTTGAAAGCTGGCGAACACAACAACAACAACATACTGGGAGCAAACAGCAATAATAAAATATAACAAAGATAACTCCACACCCATTGATATAAAAAGAGGAGTAAGACAGGGATGCATCCTATCACCAAGCTTGTTCAATCTATACACTGAGCAAATCTTTAAAAACCTAAGATATGCTGACGATACTGTACTACTAGCAGAAAATCCTAAAGATCTACAACAATTACTTAATGAAATAAACATGACAAGCAAAAAATATGGACTAGATATGAATATCAAAAAGACTAAAACTATGATCATAAACAAAGAAAATGCTCAAAACTCACAAGTGGATATCAAAATTGAAGGAATAGACCTGGAGGAAGTTCAGAACTACAACTACCTTGGACATACTATAACTAGTGATGGAAAATGTACAACTGAAATAAACAAAAGAATAGGAATGGCAAAAAGTAATGTTAATGTCATGAAGAACATGCTAACATCAAAACAAATAACACCAGGGATAAAACTAAGAATAGCAAAATGTTACATCTTCTCAATATTCCTATATGGTGCAGAAACATGGACATTATACAAGAAAACAGAACAGAGAATTGAAGCCTTTGAAATATGGATATATAGAAGAATAGGTAGAATTGGATGGAAGGAAAAGAAAACAAACGATGATGTCTTAAAACAACTAAAAATGAAAAGAGAACTACTAAGCACAATTCAAACAAGACATGCGATTTTTGGGCCATGTTAAAAGACACAACAAAGTAATCCTGGAGGGGAAAATACATGGTGGCAGAGGCAGACCAAGACTAACATGGACGAGTAACATCAAAAGATGGACAAATCAGCCTATGACAACTTGCACCATCAAAGCAAGAGACAGAGCAGAATGGCGCTCCATGGTAGCCAACCTTCGTTGCGGAGACGGCACTTGATGATGATTAAATAAACACTTTGGCAAAGTTTTCCTCCTCTTGAGATAGATACCACCGATATTTTCTGTGAGGGAGAGAAGAGTAGGGAACTGGCTTTACCAGCTCATGAAGCTGAGGGTTAGTACAATAAAGCAATAACACTTTGTTATTCAGCAACAATTGCTATAGGACTAATTTTACTTTCTTAAATCATTTTTTTTTTAAATTGATCCTATCTGTGTTAAATATAATATGTCATTATACTAATATAAATGTTTAGTCCTTCATCGTTAACATATTCCTGCCTGGTTTGTAGGTTGTAGCTGGAGGAACATTAAAATACTCCATGGCAATAATGCTCATGGCAAACGTCTTTGAAATGTGATACAACTTGTGTATCTGACTTCTACAACAATGCATTTCACATTGAAACTATTAGCCATTTTCATGACATAGAAGCAGGTACACCATGTAAAGGTCTTTGTAAGTTTGTTATGCTTGACACAGATTATTGTTTTATTTAATACTCACTGTTTTCCAGATTCAACTAAAAGCTTGAGATTTTCTCCACTGCGGTCTATAGCCGTTCCATTATAGCAAGAATCACTCACTGAAAATAAAATACAAGTACAGCATTTCTTTCCAGTGTGAGGAAAAAAGCAGGAAGAATATAACACTCAGAACTAATGAAAAATAAAAATACAACTTTTTATCAAAATAAACAAATCAATTAAATTAAACATAAATTCCAGTAAGATGCATGAGCAAAACAATGAGTGCTACAAACATTACAATGCATGAAGCAATGCCAAATAAACCATTTGGCTCTAAAAAAAAACATTATATTTTCTTTCAATGCAGGAAGAAATACCATTTTTTATTTTTGTTCTTTATGTGCTACGATCTGCAGCCAGATTTTCCCAGTTTGAGTTATTTGTGGGTCATCATCAACTGGCTACTAGCTACACCTTGTTGAAGCACCATAGACTTCTGTATACGTATTGACAGGGAGAATAAATTACATGATCCAGCTAGATTGTCAATCATTGACTGCAGAACAGACTCATGGTAAGCAACCAGTGCTGCATCAACAGCGAAGCTCCTTGATTAGGGTCTCAATTGTTTTAAATTCTGATTGTTTGACTCCACAGTTCATCTCAAAGGGCTTGGAAGATCTACCATTGATCAACATATTGTTGTCAATGACTTGATCATCTTGAGTAATGTAGGATGGCAGCCAACATTTTCCAGCACTCTCTTCTCTACAAGTGGCATGAGTTTCATTGACTTTTCTTGAATCCAAGCTTGGTGGAGTGTTTGTCTTTACCAAAAGAAGAGATTGCACAGTCAATGGTGTGCAATTTCAGTTGGTTCCATGAATCATCTACATTGTCTAGGTCTTTCTCAATGCTTTTCTGGAAGGCATTCTTAAGCAGGACTTGGTTGTCAGGTCATTTTGTTCTTCTTCTACCTTTCCACTCCTGCGCAGCATAAGTCTTCAACATACACTTTCCAAGCCATTCAGTTTCTAGTCATTCTTTTAAGATCATTCCATGTCTTTCCCATCATTTTTATCACTGCTTCCATCTGTTTTCCAAGAATATTTTGGTTTTCCTCTTTGTCTTTTATCTTGGGGATTCAATGAAAAGGGCCTGTTGTGTAATACTCCCAGTTAGCTTCTGCAGTATGTGTCCTATCCAGTGCCAACATCCTCATTGTATCTCTTTATCCACTGGTATTTGACTTGTACTTTTCCATAATTCTATGTTAGTGATTTTTGTCCTGTCATTTCCATCCTTTTATTCTGTGCAAGCATCCATTAATGAAGGTCTGTATCTTCATGATTGTCATTTTTTTTTGTTCTCCATGTTTCACAGCCATATAATAGAACTGACTTAACACTGGAGTATTTTTATATTTGTATTTAATCTATTTTTGGGGGGATTTCCATGTTTGCTAATGCAATGAACGCTCCTCCTGTTTTTTTTATATCAGTTTGGTATCATTCTCTGTTCCCTCCTCTTTGTCTATGTTACTGGCCAGGTATATGTAAGATTGTACATCTAGTCGAGGAATTTTTACTATTGTTATTTGGTTATTGCCAACTGCATTAATTCTCATAATTTTGGTCTTATCCCAATTTATTTTCAATCCCATCTGTTGTGATCTCTCATCAAGTATGCTCATTTTATCTTGCATCTGTTGATGATTATGTGATAGGAGAGCTATGTCATCAGTGAAGTCTAAATCGTTAAGTTTCTTGATCAGTGACCACTGGATTCCATTTCTCTTGTTGTTAATTATTTTCATAATCCAATCTATGGCCAGTAGAAAGAGATATGGAGATAGAAGGCATCCCTGCCTTACTCCTGTTCTTATTTCAAATGCTTCTGTAAGCAGCCCCTCGTGCACAAAACTACATTTCATTCCTTCATACATTGTTCTTATCTGGTTAATAAACTTTATGGGGATTCCATAATGACTCAGCAACTTCCAAAGCATTCCTCTGTCTAAACTATGGGTAATTTTGTTGTAGTGAAATTAATCTTCAACCTAGGTAGTTCTTTAGATTTGTATATCCTTTTGGTGGTTGTCTTCCCATTACTTATGACAAGTGTACGGTCTGTGTCATAGTCTGTGCTATAGTATGCTCTGGTTATTCTAACATTATTCAAATGTTGTCTGCGAACTAGATGCTTTAAAACTGGTCTGAGGTACAAAAAGGGGTGAGGCAGAGTTGCATTTTCTCTCCATATCTGTTCAACATCTATGCTGAGAACATCAAGAGAAATATCTGAAGCAATGATAGATTCATGAAGTTCGGCCCTTTCACAATAATAACAACCTAATTCCAGAATTCAGATATGCTAATATTGTATACCTAAATCGTATAAAAACGTAAATGAGGTACGCATGGCCGTGTGGCTAAAACCACTGTTCCATTGGCTGAAAAGCTGGCGTATGGTGTTCGAAACCTGCGGTAGACAGAAAGGATTTTTTCTATCAGGGGTGAAATAAAAATCCTGAGTCTCACACATCATGACAACTGCTTGACCAAGCAGCCTTTATCTCTCTGGTTCTATCGTTGCCCACCCCCGACATACACCAGCAATGGTACTATGTGTCGTAAAGATAGTTTTTTTTAGATACACTAATGATACAGTCCTCCTCTCCTCAAACAGTGCAAGGGATTAAAGAGACAATTGAGTGTGGTAAAAATCAGTGAAGAGCAAAACCTTTATCTAAATAAACAAAAAAATTAAGATAATGTCCATTGAAAATCATCATCAACAGTGAAGAACTTGAAATTGTAACAAACTATGAATATCTGGGATTTATAATAAATAACAATGCAGACTGTCAGAATCAAAAGAAAATTAGCAACAGCAACACAAAAATTAAATGCCATGAAGAACATGTGGCACAATAGCTGCAAGGCAGTAAAATTAAAATTGCTAATGACATGTATCTTACCACTAGCAACAAATGATTGTGAATCATGGACAATCTCACAAACAGCAAGGAAGAAAATCAATTATAAAGAAAAAATTAAAAATTCTACAGAGAAATTAAGCCTTAAGAGTTAAATACAATACCTCGGATTGAAAATGGTTAATAAGCCCAATAAACAGAATCACCATTCATAGTCAGTCTACAGAAGAAATTAAAATACAATAACCTCAAAAAAAAAATAAAAAGATACAGCAGAGTGGAAAGAGTGATATCAATAATGGAAGGCATGGTTCCTGAACAACGCATCATCAGTCAGGGGCAGACCAAGAAGAAGGTGGATGGTTTCAAGATATCAACAAGGAGACCTTGACTTGATGATGACAAAAAAAGTGAGAGATCTGGTAAGTTAGACTAGACCCGCATAGATTCTTTCACTTTCAGAGTCTGTCACTGTGATGAAATTGAATGCACCGACCTGCAAAATCAAAAAGGAGATGCGATCTGACGATGATGTAGTTAAGTTTGATTTGAATTTGACCAAAAAAAAGTTTTAAAAAACAAATTATTTGATCAATTTTTAATCTAATATAAGTCAGTTACAATTACTTGAATTTTGAATTACTACACACAATAATAAACAACAATGTGGAATTGTGGAAGGAAAGGGCACCAATAATGCAATATACATCTTAAGTACATTGATAGAAAGATCTATAGAGGTAAAGAAAGATCTATATATGTGCTTTATAGACCACACAAAAGCATTTGACAAAGTAAAGCATGTGGAAATAATCAATATGCTGGAGAAATTAAACATTGATGGCAAGGATCTGCAAATCATAAAAACATGTACTGGCAACAAACAGCAGCTATACGAATTAACAACCAAACAGGACAATTCCAATATATAAAGCAAGGAGTCAGACAAGGCTGTGTTCTGTCGCCGGATTTGTTTTCACTTTACAGCGAATATATTATGAGATCAATAGTAGACAAAAAAGGAATTGAAGTCAATGTTCACAACATAAATAATTTGCGATATGCGAATGGCACAGTCTTAATAGCAGAGACAGAGAATGAACTACAAGAAATGATAGACATAATAGTAAGAGAAAGCAACAAGAAAGGTCTCAGTCTGAATAGTAAGAAAACAGAAGTAGGTAATTTCCTAGTTTGATCAGATATATTATTTCAGTTTGGAAGAGTGATGTCCCCTAAAATATGTCTGCCAAAATACAGTGGTTCTACGCATTCTTGGCGTTGGGGTCATTACGCTGGCATGTGTCACTCACACTGGCGTTTGGGTCAGCGTGGCGTTCGGGTCAGCGTCTGCGTCCAAATCGAGATGTTAATTAATAATTGGCTGAACCCCTGTCCTTTCTTATGCTTCTTCTTACTAATTATCCGCCTATATATATAGGCTAGTTTGTCTAATATTTAAAAACCAGCTAAGCAGTTCTGAGTTCACTTACTTGAATTTGGTACTATTAATTAAATTTATATTAAAATTACGGCGATTGGTAATCAACCGCACAATTCCCTTCGATCAGAAGATCATAATTAGGCCGAGTGGCGTCGTTTTTGTCACGCGTTATAATATATTTATAAATATTTAACACTAAAGCTAAACCTAACCCCTGGACCCAACGCCCAATCAACAGATACTCCGAAATGATTACATGCCAGCGTAATGACCCCAACGCCAAGAATGCGTAGAACCACTGTATTTTGGCAGACATATTTTAGGGGACATCACTCTTCCAACTGAAATAATATATCTGATCAAACTAGGAAATTACCCAGAAGTATTGGTTATATCGAAGAAACAATCATCACCATCATGCAGTATAAAAATAAACGAGACAAATCTGAAACAAGTGCAACGTTTCAAATACTTGGGCACAATAATAACATCAGATGGGAGATGCACCACAGAAATAAAAAGCAAAATAGCTCAGGCCAAAATAGCATTTCAGAAAATGAAAAATATCTTATGCAACAAATCTATGTCAATAAAATGAGAAAGAGAATTCATCGGTGCTATACAGAACCAATTCTGACCTATGGAAGCGAATCATGGATAGTAGACAAGACAAACAAATGAAAAGACGATTAGAGGCCACAGAGATGGGATTTCTCAGAAGAATGTTGAAAGTTCCCTGGACAGCTAAAAAGACCAATGAGGAAGTTCTCAAAGAGGCCAACACAAACAAAAAGTCAAAAAGGGAGCTCTTAAAAAACATCAGAAAGAAGCAATCAACAATCAACATTTTTCTGGCACATCATGAGAAGGGGAAAGTTGGAATACTTGGTTACAACTGGCAAAATAAAAAGAGAGATCGCGGGCGACAAAGAGAGAAAATAAAAAATACTGGATAGCTTGGTGTCATGGCATGGAAAATAGTCAACAACAGAACTGATACGATGCACTGTAGATAGAAGATTGTGGAGGGACATGATCACCTGCGCTACTACTACTACGCCAACCGGTATGGCACTGGTGATGATGATGACACAACATCACATATAATAGAGTATCATAGAGAGTAGAGTGAAAATGAAAAGTGCAAGTTTTAAATCCACTGAGCGACAATTTAAAAAAAAACAAACAACTTTTACTTATTTTATCAAAATAAGCTCACGCAATAGTCAAATGCAGCCACTACTACTCACCAGTTAGAATTCCAACTTGTATATTTGCAGACTCACGGCCGGCCATGTTTGTAGACCTAAGGTGAACTAGTGAACTTCTCCAGAGCTGAACTCTTGGAAGTAACGAGTACAAGAAGGCTTGACTACGATCGATATTTTCATGTACTCGATACCACTTCATCGCTTGTTGTTCCCATTACAGTTTACTTGCTGTACTCGCCCTACATAAAATATCGATCATCATCATCAGCAAGTACCGGGCCTGCTGGCGTAGGTGATCATGTCTCTCCACAACTTTCGATCTCGACAGTTATTTATCATTTCTGTTGTTAACCTTCTGCCATCCCATTCTCTCAAGCTGTCTGTTATTTTTTCTCTTTGCTTCCCTCTATCTCTTCGTCCCTCAATTTTTCCAGTTGTTACAATATATTCCAGTTGTTCTCTTCTCATTACATGGCCAAACAATGATGATTGACATTGATTGTTTCTTCCTAATACATTATACATGTATTGAAATTAGTTCTCTTTTTGCTTTGACCTCTCTCAGAACATCTTCATTACTCTTCTTAGCTGTCCATGGTACTCTCAACATTCTTCTGTAAAACCACATTTCTACAGACTCCAGTGAGTTTCTTGTCTGTTGTCCTATTGTCCATATCGATAGCAAGCATGAATAATTACTATTACTGCTGGCAATCAACGCAGCGGTTACAAAGCTTCATTTATGGCAACACTTTGGCCACTACTGACTGTTTTTTACTACTGACGATAAATTTTTACGTTGAATATAGCAATAGATAACGCCATGTTATAAATAAATAGCAAACTGTAAATATCTGGGGGAAACTATATCGGAAGATGTTAAACTCGATCATTATCAGGTGCAGTTTGGCGTAGTCTATCAGATCTAGTCTCTCCACATTTCTTGGCCCTCTGATGTTCCAGACATGTCTTAATTTCACTCAGTGATCTTTTATTATGCATTTGGATGGCAATATTTAATATTCTGTTTCTCTTGATTTTCTCTGCTCTTCTTTTATTCATTCTGCGCGTTGTTATAGTATCCTCAGTGTCTTCTTTTCGCATCACATGCTCTATAAATGTAGATTGTCTTTTCCTTATGATTTTGATATTTCTTGTTTCTCCGGCTCTTTTTTAAACATTCTTCCTTAGTGATTTTTGTTATCCATGGAATGATAGTATACGAGAAAAATCAGGCATTGAAACAGCCCTTAGCAACATACAGAAACAACAAATAAAATGGTTTGCCCATCTAGAAAGAATGCCGTGCAATTTCTTACTACGAAAAGCATATATAAAAAGAAGAGAAGGAAGAAGAGCAAGCGGCAGACCCAAAGTAAGATGGACAGACAACATTCATGAAACGCAACAACATCAATTGACAATGAGTGAAGCCACAAAAGGCAAGAGCCAGAATTTAATATCTCCCACGACACCCGAACGGCGAAGAAAGAAAGAAAAAAAAGAAAGAACGATAGAGGTGTTATTATTTCACATGCCCATTGCAGAATGTTGCATTCACCACGTCCCATCTGAAAAGAATGTCTGTCTCTAGCCAGATCGCCCACTTCTGTTGTTGTTGTTCACGTGACGTTCAACGTTTCTTTGATGGCTTTAAACGACCTTCTTGGTATGTCCGTCTGTTCAAGTTATCTTATTTTTTTTCTGTAACATAGTTTCCAATGAATCGATTTTCTTCTCTATTTTTTGTAAGACTGTCCGTGAAGAAACATATACGTCCTTAGTAATATTAATTATACTGCATTGCTTGGTATTGTGTCAAATGTTTTTCGTGGTATTTAATGTTTGTTTTCCTACTACTAATCTTCATTTTATCTCTTTCTGACAGTTACCATCGTTATTTACTACAGATCCTAGATATTCTTAGTTTGTTAGTTTCTTCACTGTTGATGATGCTTTTGGTTTGACCTTCTGCTTCGTCAATGGGCATTATCTTAGTTTTCTGTATGTTTAGATAGATGTTTAACTCTTCACTGTGTTATTAAGACATTACATTATCTCTTTTAATCTGGCTGCACTATATAAGAGGACTGTGTCTTAAGTGTAACTGAGTTCTGGAATGATGCTGCCTTTTATTATGAAAGTGTCGAACTTCACAAATTCGTCATCGTTTTAGCATGGAAATATATATGTATGTTTGTTCTGTGTGTGTGTGTGTATATATATATATATATATATATGTGTGTGTGGTATTTTGGCATATTGACAGACAGTTGGTAGCAATCAACCATGATTAGTCAATAGTCTAGGTACCGTAATATATTAGTTTCAGGTGCTGTATTAGTGAGCAGTTTCACTCGCGGCTGAATCTGACAATATAGGAATATGTCTTCTTACAGAATGAACAAGACACAATTGTATTCATGTATGCATATATATATATATATATATATATTATATATATATATATATATATATATATATATAGCCTTTGGCGTCTTGACAGACGGTTGGTAGCAAGCAATCATGATAAATCAGTAGTTTGGTAAAGCATTAGTGTCTCATACTGGGTGCTGCTTTACTGAACATCTTATCTCGTGGCTGAATTTGCCAATCCTGGTCAGACAGCCACAGAACGAGCAAGGTGTATTTGCGGTACCTGGCCTTGTCTCTTTTGCCTTTTGAATTTGATATCAGCACTGTCTCGAAAGTTGCTGTGCCATTTTTTATGTTTGCTCTCCATGTGCTACGATACGCAGCTACATTTTCCCAGTTCCTTTCACTTATAGAAAACTCCCCCAAGAAAGCCATGGAAACATCCTTATATCTCAGCACTGGTCTGCCCTTTGGTCTCTTTCCGTCCTTAAGTTGGCCATACAATATTTGTTTGGGAATACAATTGTTTGCCACTCTTCTTACATGGCCCAACCACCTTAGTCTACGAGCCCTAAGTGTTGCCATCATCGATGGGAGTTTGGCACGTTGTTAGACATTAGAGTTAGTTACATTGTCCTGCCATTTGATGTTCATAATCTTGCGACGGCAACATAAATAAAAGCTGTTTAACATATTCTCCTGCCCTGCATAGGTAGTCCAAGTTTCTTATCCGTATAGAAGTGTACTAAGCACACAGCTTTGGTAAATTTGAATCTTAGTCCTGATTGGTGTTGGTCCATGCTCTATCTTTAAGTTTACCAAATGTGGAAGCTGCCTTTACAATTCGTGAATTTATTTCTTCTTCAATGGAGACATTGGTTGTGACCATAGAACCGAGATAAGTGAACTTTCTCACAGGTTCAAGGGGTATGTTATTTAATGATATAGCTGTGGAGCTGACTACACCTTGTTGAAGCACCACCGTCTTCTGGATACTTATTGACAGGGAGAATAATTCACATGATCTAACTAGATTATCAATAATTGACTGCAGGACGGATTCTTCATGAGCAAGCAGTGCTGCATCATCAGCGAATAGAAGCTCCTTGATTAGGGTCTCATTTGTTTTTAATTTTGACCTCAGACGTGCAAGAATGAATAAGGAACCGTCAGATCTTGTATAGGTGTCTCCAGAGACGGTTTCAAACGCGAGAAATATGCCGAATGGAGTAGGGACAAGGACACATCCTTGTTTGACTCCACGGTTCATCTCACAGTTTATATATATATATATTGGCGGGAGACTCTACGAGCCCGAGAGTCTGACGGCACTGGAAGGATCAAAAACGAGATTTGGAAAAAGTATGCTTTAGAGCGAAATTTTAAACATTAAGTGAGTGTATCAAATGTCGTAGAATAATAACTAAACAAACAGGGACAGACAAAATAATTTTAAAAGGTACCAGATAAATATTCCTCTTCAACCCTCCCCAAATAGTCTTATTCCAACTCCTTGCATTTTCTTTCTCTTCTACATTTCAATCTCCATTAGCACAGGTCTTTATCAAACACTTTCCAAGCCGTTCTGTTACTTGCCACTCTTTTAAGGTCAATTCCACGTCTTCCCTATCATCTTCATCTCTGCTTCCATCTGTCTCCTCCAAGAATTCCTTGGTCTTCCTCTTTGTCTTTTTCCTTGGGGATTAAAAAACCGTGGGCCTGTTGTGTAATACTCTCAGTTGGCTTCCGCAGTGTGTGTCCATCGTCTTCGCTGTATCTCTTTATCAATTTGAATTTGACCAGTAAAGTACCCCCGTCACGCCAAGTGGGAAATATGGTGTTAGTGACCCTATATTTTACAGACCTTCAGCACATGATTTTTGGGGTAATGTGGTCAGTATTACGCCCGTGCTGATTTACTTTCCCAGAAAAAATCCGGTACCCATTTAAGGCTGGGTGAACCCGGAAGCCGTCGGTTGGGATCGAACCCTACCCCTTGTCCGTGGTAGTCCAGTTCACTAACCACTGAGCTATCGCGGCTCCAAATTTTTTTTTGACTAGTACTTTTCAGTAATTTAAAATAAATCTTGAATCTTCTGCTCAGTATTAGTAGCACCTTCCCTGTTTACGTGCAATCTTCGCTATTATGGTTATATTATGCGAGTAGGTTAAGAGTATCTGGTTTGCAGAAAATGATTGTTGCAGTATTTCAAATAACGTTTAATGTTCATCCTGCAGCTAAAATGTTCTGCCCGGGTTATCAAGTTAAACGGCAAAAAACCCCTGTTTGTATAATAAGTATCCAGATATATCCAATAAGTATCAAGAAGACATATGCCACTGTACACTATGACTACAAAACATGTTCTACAGGATTGCCCCCAGTACACAGACTTGAGAAGCGCAATGTGGTCCACACCCACCTCCCTGGTAGAGAAACTATATGGGGCAATCGATTCACTTAAACAGACAGCTGACTTCATAAGAGAGTCTGGAATCCTACTCTGATTGAGTCTTGATCGCAGAGAGAGAGAGTGAAACGTTATGTTTAAATATGCAACGTCATGACATGTCATGCATGACGAAGCCAATTCAGCTGTCAACCGCTTGGCCGAGTGGTGTAATTAGTATATTTGTGCACAGTTTGAATTTTCCCTTGCCGGTCCCATAAACAGTATGACAGTTTTCATGGAGAAATTGGGTTATTTATAATGAACACGGACTCTCACTCTGAGCCAGTATGTGTGTGTTGTATGATATATACATATAACTATTATTATTTATCGTGTATTCAGGCGAATGGTCATATTTAGCGGTTAAATCTTCGAAATATTTTAACTCAAAACGTGTGTTAAATTACTAAAACACTATTGTCCAACAAGGAAATAACTTTAGAGGCAAAACGGACACACTACAATACAATCTTCATCCAACGTTGTGCCAAAAATTCCAGTCCTGGACCCCAGATGCAAGAAAATAACCTCCACTGAGATTAAAGGTGTTAGGCATATGACAGAAAATAGCATGGGAGATCATATCATAGATAAAGAACTGAAAACAAAAAAAAAAGCTAGAAACAATCCCCGCCGTAGAATATATAAAGAAACAACAGATAAAATGGTTTGGCCACGTGACAAGGCAGAAAGATAAAATCATATCACAACGAGCCTTCAATAAACGTTTCGAGAATACTACACCCAACCACGAAAAAGATGGATTGATGGAATATTAGAAACACTAGGAAAATAACAGCAGCAGAGGCGAACATAATTGCAAAAGATTGAAATTATATCTCTCCTCGACGCTGAAAGGCATATGAGGATTGAAAGAAGAAGAAAATGTAAATTACTCGTTAAAATTCGTTATTCTTGTTTTTTTTTCTACTTCTTTTTATTACGTGGGAAATCTTCTCGGCCGTCGACATCATGAAAAACCCTTGTAACACTGGACAGTCCAGCGACCAAAAGAGAACAGAACACACGGGCTGATCTGACAGTATAAGGTAACCGTTTTAGGAAAGGGGTAGAGGAAGACGGCATGTTTTAGCCTGTCTGACTAAAAGTCGACAGGAAAGCGGGAAAAGATTACCACCGCATCGGATTCCCGTGTCTCCTCCTCTTGGGTAAACATACTGCTGTGCAGCATAAGTTCAAAGAAAATTTGATTTTCCGAAATTGAAATGTTACATTTTAAAGCGGTATTAATTTTTATTACGGTATCGTAAACAAGAGAGTCACGCATATATAGCGCAATTAAGGTTTTACCAACTCCTTAGTCTGCCCCTGTAGCGTCGCCCATGAACCATGCCTTCCATTATTGATCTTTCCACGTCATCGTAGCATCTAAATGTTCTCCGTAGAATGGTATGCTGATGAGTCTTAATCACTAAGAGTGAAAATGAGTTACAGGAATTATTAGACATTATAGTGAAAGAGAGCAAAATAAAGGACTCAGCCTTAATAGCAAAAAGACAGAAGTAATGGTAACAACAAAGAAAAAGACATCACCTTAGTGTAAAATAAAGACAAATGGAACAATAATAAAACAGGTAAATGATTTTAAATATTTGGGAACTTTGTTAACCTCAGACGGAAGATGTACAACAGATGTGAGATGCAGAATGGATCAGACAAAGCAACTTTCCAAAAATGAGGAAGATACTATGCAATCCAACATATAGATGTGAATCATGGACAACAGACAAGAAAATTACTGGAGGCTGCGGAAATGTGGTTTTACAGAAGAATGTTTAGAATACCATGGACAGCTAGGAAGAGTAATAAAAACGTTCTAAAAGAGGCCACAGCAAAAAGAGAGCTAATTTCCAATATTAGGAAGAAACAATCATCATTTATTGGCCATGTAATGAGAAGAGAATATATTGTAACAACTGGAAAAATTGAGGATCGGAGAGATAGAGAGAAAAAATATCAGACAGCTTAAAAGAATGGCTTGGCAGAAGGTCAACAACAGAAATGATGACAACCAATGAATTTTGGATCTTTAATTCCTAGTTAGCTATGTAGAATTAGTTTTATTTACTTAATATTATTGTGTGTTCCTTTTGAAGGCATATTGAGCCGAAAAGTCGTTCAAATTCGTGTCGTCTATTAATTACATAAAGCTTTTACCATACCAGTTTTTTTTTCAATTCTCCCATTCCGCTCTAACCTTCGATTGAGCACAGTATTTATCATCATCATCGAGTGCCGTCTCCGCAACGAAGGTTGGCTACCATGGAGGGCCTTCTGCTTTGTCTCTTGCTTTGACGGTGCAGGTTGTCATTGGCTGATTTGTCCATCTTTTGATGTTACTCTTGGTCTGCCTCGTTTACCTTGTATTTTCCCCTCCAGGATTACTTTGAGTAGGCTGTTGGGTCTTTTACATGGCCCAAAAATCGCATGTCTTGTTTGAATTGAGTTTAGTAGTTCTCTTTTCACTTTTAATTGGTATAAGACTTCATCGTTTTCTTTTCCTTCCATCCAATTCTACCTATTCTTCTATATATCCACATTTCAAAGGCTTCAATTCTCTGTTCTGTTTTCTTGTCTAATGTCCATGTTTCTGCACCATATAGGAATATTGAGAAGATGTAACATTTTGCTATTCTTAGTTTTATCCCTGGTGTCATTTGTTTTGATGTTAGTATGTTCTTCATGACATTAAAATTACTTTTTGCCATTCCTATTCTTTTGTTTATTTCAGTTGTACATTTTCCATCATTGGTTATAGTATGTCCAATGTAGCTGTAGTTCTGAACTGTCTCCAGGTCTATTCCTTCAAATTTGATATCCACTTGTGAGTTTTGAGGATTTTCTTTGTTTATGATCATAGTTTAGTTTTTTTGATATTTATATCTATCTATCTATCTATTGACCTTTCGAGCCGTAACCGGCCCATAGGGCGTAGACCAAGATACACCTTCTCCTATATGAATTTTTGTTCTAGCAGTTTTCTTTTAAAGATATTTTATCAAATCTCGCCATCTGTCTCTGTTCTGTGCAAGCAGTTCTATCTCATTGAGGGAGCCGATTCCTGCTGCTCTTGCCTCTCTCATCAATGTTCTTCTCAGTGTCTCCCTGGGTCTTCCTCTTTTTCTTTTACCTGTTGTTTCCCATATGAGGCTTGCTTTGCTATTCGATTATTATCTCTTCTCATCACATGTCCAACGTATTGACCATCGTCTTTTCTTTATTACTGAAGATATTAGTGGTTGATTGGCGATTTCTCTAATTTCCTCGTTTGTTTTGAATTCGTTCCATTCTATACCAAGTATTTTCCTTAGACATTTATTTTCGAATGCGTTCAACTTTGTTTCTATATCTCTTGTTGTTTTCCAGCTTTCACACGCATACGTAAGGGTTGATAGTACATTTGATTTGAATAGCCTAAGTTTTGTGTTTGTGCTAATGAGTTTTGATTTCCACAACTTTTCAAGGCTTCTGAAAGACATTGCTGCTTTAGCCAGTCTGATTCTAATTTCTTTGCTCGTATCCCCTTCTCGATCAATGTGACTTCCAAGATAGATGAAGTGATCGATCTCTTCTACTGGTTTGTTTTCCATGTATATTTTGTCACTTGTTGGAATTAAACTTTTCATGACTTTAGTCTTTTCATGATTGACCTCAAGCCCAATTTTGCTGGCTATTGATGATAGTTCATTTGTGTTTTCCTGCATCGTTTTTATCTGATTGCTGATGAGAACTATGTCATCAGCAAAGTCCAGGTCCTCCAAATGGTCTCCTTGTATCCATTCGATGCCTTCATTTGTAGGTCTTTAGGATTTTCTGCTAGTAGTACAGTATCGTCAGCATATCTTAGGTTTTTGATTATCTTTCCATTAATTTGTAGGCCTGGCATCTCTATGATGTTTTTAAAGATTTGCTCAGTGTATAGATTGAGCAAGCTTGGTGATAGGATGCATCCTTGTCTTACTCCTTTTTATATCAATGGGTGTAGAGAACTCTTTGTTATATTTTATTATTGCTGTTTGCTCCCAGTATAGATTGCATATTAGTCGTATATCCATGTCATCTAGATCATGAAATAGTTTTGTTATATATTCCGGCCATCTATCTATAATAAAAGGCTTTGGTAGAATCTATTAAAAAAAAAAAAAACATACACTGCGATTTTTTTTTATTTACTTCAGTTGCTCTTTCTACTGATTAGCTTGATAATTATTCTATATATCGTTGATATCTTTATCACCAACAAAAATTCCTTCGTCATTAACTTCTGTTTCATCAATTGTGTTTCCCACTCTCCACGTTAGTAGATAATAGTATAGTCACATTACTCATTTTCCTTGCCTAATTTAATTATTTTTAAAATGTATATTGAATTATACAAGTGTTATCAATTGAATAATAAAATATGAGTAATATCATTACTCGTATTCTAACTGGCATTAAACAATGGACTATGTTCCTAGCAGAGCCAGATTACTGTCATTTGTTCAAACGCCAGATATATTGGCAGCAGATTTAAATACCTTATAAATGATGAGAGCTTCATTTTAATCATTAGGTACCGTTGATGCAGACGATCATCTCTCTGTCCCTCATACATTTCAATTGATCTTTTATGACATTTGGATAAGCTATGCAAAATTTTGTCCTCTTAGTCTTCGTTTTTTCCCCATTCATTCTGCCCGTTACAGTATTTTCAATGTCTTCTTTTTGCATGACAATAATTGTAGATTGTAACTTCCTTACGATTGTAATATTCTAGCTCATTTTAAACATTCGTCATTTTTTTTTGCTATCCATGGAATTTGTTGCATTCTCCTGATAAACCACATCTCAGCTGTCTATATCGTTCTGATAGCAGAACAGGTTTGATGCAGCACTTTTTTTTCGTTCAATGGAATTTTGTCTTCTACCTTATTAGCTCCCAGAAGAGCATAGCTCTTACCAAGTAGTTCTATTTTTCAGCTCCCTGTGGAGCATAGGTCTTCAACAAACACTTTCCAAGTTGTTTTTTTTTGCCATTCTTTTAAGATCATTCCATGTCTTCCCATCATCTTCACCTCTGCTTCTATCTGTCTTCTCCAAGAATTCCTTGGTCTTCCTCTTTGTCTTTTTCCCTGGGGACTCCAAAATAGGGCCTGTTGTGTAATACTCTCAGTTGGCTTCCGTAGTGTGTGTCCTATCCAGCGCCATCGTCTTTGCTGTATCTCTTTATCCACTGGTGTTTGACTGGCACATTTCCATAACCCTATGCCAGTGATTTTTTTCCCGCCACCCTTCCATTCTGCGCAAGCATCCATTAATGAAAGTCTGCATCTTCGTGATTGTCAATCCTGTTGTTCTCCATGTTTCACATCCATATAATAGGACCGTCGTAACATTTGAGTTGAAAATTTTTGTTTTTAACTTAATTTCTTTGTATTTCCATATGTTTCCCAGTGCAATGAAAGCTCCTCTTACTTTGTACATCTAATAGAGGTATTTATCCTAGTTTTATTTGGTTATTGCCAATAGGACTCCTTACGGCTTTCTCCGGCTTGCGTCATGTCTCTTAGAGAGCCCTTCTCTTTCCTGGGTGGCGGATTTGCTTAATTCCGCCTTAGCTTGTCCTATTGTTTTATTATGAGTGATAACAGCAAACAACACCACAAGGACAAATATAATTTGAAAACACAGAGATTCTTATAAAAATGAATATTTAATAATGGTAAACACAATGACTTAATGTGTGTTAGTTACAACATGACTGGTATGAAGAGATGATACTGTTGTCACAAAATTACACGAGGTGTTGTAACTATTGTAAGTACACATGAGAACACAAGATATCTTCCTTATAAAGTACATATACAAACTAACACTTGTCTTTCTTCAAATATCAATTTAAAAACAATTACATCAACGGTTAACTCTTTTTCTTAAAAATCAGGTAAAACCATTAAAAATATATGTATACAAAAGCAAAACACTAACGAGGCCACCAAAAAAAAAATATATATATATATATATATAAAAGTCATGTTTATGAATAGTAAGAAAGTGAGAACAAAATTTGAGAGTGAGATGGGTGTAATGTGCCACAGGAAGACATGAAAAAAAGATATATAAAACAAAAGCACAATGTTTAAATTTAAATATTAAAGACCTCAGGCAAATAAAGAGTTGATTCAATTTAAGACTCCTATAAATTTAGATGAAAGTAAGCAAGTGGTCGTTTAGAAGCAATGAATTAAAAAAATTTTGAATGGCTGCTGTGATACAGGTTTAGTACAGTCAACACAATCTTGTTGCTATAGAAGTGTTCTTGAGTTTTGTTCCTGGCTGCTTCCCTGATGCGACATCAATCATTTTATGGCTGCTTTCTCACCCTGTTCAATAACAACAATCATGTTCAAGGTTATAAGCTAAAAATTATGATCTGCACAATTTAAAATTATCAACATAATTAAAAATACAAAGACTGGTTTGCCAACATATCAAAGAACTAATTGACAACAGCTTAGTTTGAATATTATATTTCTTGCACATAAATTTTAAATCATGTTAACTAGAAAAATAAATTAGAATTCCTTAGTATCACTATTAATTTCCAGAACTTAATTATGGTACCTTAAAACAAGGTAACAAACATTGCATAAACATTTTTCTAAACACAATGGAATGGCAATAGACGACCATCTAAGCAGGATTTTGTGCCTGACAGTGATGAAAACGAAAGGGCAGCCACTGACGCAACAACATAACGGCATAACTTAACTGTGAGCAAGCAAATTCAGGTTTAAAAAGTACTACTGAAGAAGTGCAAACAAGAGAAAATGCACATTACAAGACAACCTGGCGGAGAACAGTGACTGCACAGTAGGGGCCAGATGTGCACAAGATGGTTACGACCTGAAAAGGTGGAGGAATTTTGTTGCTGTCCTACAAAGACATCGGTGCCTTATTGATCTGTGGCCACGAACAGGAAGAATTAATGGAATTCTGTACTAAGGCCCATCTAACATTTATTACATTAATAATGACATCCTTGGTATAAAAATTTAGTCTACAGGGTTTTTCCCCCATTATTTACCTCACTAAAAGAATATAGCGTCTTGGGCAAATGAAGACTGGCTGTCTCCAGGTTTTCCTCCTACGCCACCTAACCCGGGACGATTGTACGTGCTTTGGCCACCACCTTGACGGAAGTAATCTGCAGCTCCTGCACCACCAGCTGCCCCTCCCATGCCTGCACCAGGTCGATCAACGCCCCTGTAAAAATCTCCACCAACTCCATTGCCATAAGCACCAGGGGCAACACCTCTACCGCCCCCTGCTGCTCCAGCTGGATCAGAGCGACCCGCAGAAAGTGGTTTTCTGAAGGGTAATAAATTTGAAAATGCAAAGAAATTATACTCAGAATTGCTTGCCCTTTTTCTTGTTTATTCTACATTAATTAACAAGCAGAAATGTATAAAGAGATTCCGCACCAGTCACAGGTAAAGCCAAAAAAATCTTTTCTCCATTTTACAAATTTTAGTGTTAGCTAAGAATTTTAAATGTTTGAACTGTTACAGGAAGATTCTTATCTCATGAACATTCATAAAGGTTTTTTTACTTTTACAAAACATTCAAAAATCTTTCAAAACATTACATTATACTTTGTAATAGCATACTGGTACCTGTCATAATATTCAGGTGGAGGCCTTGCAGCCAAGGGGTCTCTTTCTCTGAAATAGGGATCAGGTGGTAGTGGGCCTCGTGAGCGATCGTCTAGATATGACCTTGGAGGTGCAAGCCTGTCTCGAGGATCTGGTGGGAAACGCTCATTCAATCTATCCCTTGGAAGTGGCAGATAGCGGTCACGAGATGCAGTAGGTGTATAGCCTCTATCCCCAGATAAGGGATTCAAACGAGCATAGTAGCTCTCTCGTTCCATATAGTAACGATAATATGGATCATAACGATCATATGGCATAGGAGGGGCTGGTGGGTATGGATAGCGATCAAAGTCTCGTGGGTCTCCACGACCTGGAAGTGGCCCATATGGGCGAGACCTGTTCATGGCGCCACCAAACCTGCAATGTATGTAGCATAGTTAGTGGAGGTGCCAACACTAAACATGAAATCCTGTAGATATATATGTTTATATGTGATTTTTCTAAAATGTAACTGCACAGCCATGTATGATGAATTTATAAAAAATGTACCACAATCTTAAAATAAAATTGTAATTATTTTTCTCAAACACAGTAAGGTTCTCAAATATATGGCACATTTATAAATAATTTATTATAATTCACTGCTTTGTAAACAATTTAAACTTACCAAAGTTCTGCTAAAACCAGTTTCATAAAAATTAAGATAAAATAAGAATATAGCCTGACTTTGAAAATGCATTCTAATTAATTAAACTAATATTTTCTAAATAGATCACCAGTAATTGATTTGAAGGCAATGAATAGCTTATAATTACTAATTATCAACATTATTTAGATATATATATATATATAACTCAATTATCAACTAAATAACACTTCGACACTGAATACGGCTGAATGGATGCACGAAAATACCGATCTGGATTAGTGTATAACATCAATGGATGTAAATCACAGATGGCATCGGCACGGCACAACCATGGTTCAGCGGACAGATGTTCTAAAACGGGCTACAAGCTTGCGCAAATAAAAACGTTTTTCTAACCCTTTCTTGTCGAATTTTCCGCTGCCACCTCCACCTTTCTTTCCGGTCGATAGCTGTAAGATTGGAAAAAAAGAACATTGCAGTGTGTATTGAAACACAAGAAAAACGGCTGTGCAATGAAACCTGTCTTCATGCGCATTAACATTTATGGATAAACAGAAATAAAAAGTAATCAAAAATTTTCGGGCTAAAACGATTCAATTGGGACAGGTTTCATTGATCCAAACATGTAAAGCACATCGAATCGAACCATGCATTAAGTAACACATAAAGGCATCCAAAATACAAGTATCCAAATACGGTTTCTGACGAGGTTTGTTTATTAAACACATACTATCGCACAATTTATTTTGCTACGGTTATTGAATACAAATAAAGATAAAAGGTATAACATTTAAACTGGACAAAGTAATAAACGAATTCGGGTCTTTTAATCAGTACTGAAAAATCGCTTTCGATTTGATTAAACCTAGGCATTTAATATCCCTTATATAATACAAATCATAAGGTAAGAAAACAATACCTCTACACGAATGTTGTTGCCATCAATACTATATCCATCCAGCTGTGCAATGGCTTTGTTTGCTTCATTCTTATTGACCATGTGCTGTAATAAAAGTCCCAAATATAGCTATCACAAATCTAAATATAATGAAACAGTGCAAGTATATAAAACAAAAAAGTAAAAACTAAGATTGAAGGCTTTACTGACTAACATAGCAAGGCAGTTATGTTATTTATATATTTTTAATGATGAATAAGTTAATTTCATATAATATTAAAATAATTTTTAGTTCTAGTGATGCACTGTTTTAATTTAGGTACATATGATGGAAAAGGGTACAGGATGGATGTGTAAAAATAGGTGTGGAATGGGTGGAATCAGACCACAGTAATGGCATGAGTATGAAAAGATGGAGATGTTTAAATGAAAACAGACACTTTCAGAGAAAAGGAACAAGCTAGAAATTAAATGTTTACCCAAGTGGTAAGTGTGCAAAAGAAGACCAAAAGAGGAAAGAAAATTGAGAATGAACAAATTTGGTTGGTTGGTTGCGTTCGCCCGATGACTAAAGTATTCTAGAGTATCGTGGGAGATAGAATATTCCTCTTCATCATCTGCCCTTACGAGGACGTGTCTGCGTTGTATTGTGGTTTGCAATATAACTGTTAAATTTAAAACAGAAGAAAAACAAGCAGCCAGGAGATGGATGTTGTTCTGGATATACTTGGCAATAAGTTAACAAGCAGTAAAGATAGTATAAAATTTTTCTTCACAATGGACTGTAAATAAATGTTTCATCATCATCATGTGCCATACCGGTTGGCATAGGCGATCACATCCTTCCACAATCTTCTGTCTATCGTCCTTTCGGGTCAAAGACGGCACACATAGGGCAGAACCTCAATCTCAAAACCAGAAACCTTGCGTGCCAAATTGCACATATTGCAGAGATCGCTGCTTCTAAAATCTACAGCGCATCAATTCTGTTGTTGACCGTTTTTCAATGCTATAAGATCAAGTTATCCAGTATTTTTTTCTCTTTCCTTTTATTTTGCCAGTTGTCTACATCATTCAAGGGAACATTCTCGTGTATTGTCACACTCGACAGGAAATGTAGGGAACAAAAATCCCCATGCCTGAGTGATTCAATGAGTATGATAAGAAAAGTAGAATCTGTACGCATGCAATGGGTAGAGTCATTGCAGAAATAAAAAATAATTAAAGTCATATTTGTGTACATCCCAGGATATGCGGGAGTACGGGGAAATGAAATAGTGGACAGGTTGGCTAGCTGTTTATTGTTGAGGACGGTCAACCAATGGATCAGGCGGACATCAATGCCCTCCGGGAAGTGGGAAGGACTTCGACAACCGCGAGTCTATGTCAGTCCTTCGGATGACAGCCAGAAACGAGAAACTTAGTAGGCGTGTAAGAAGGCCAACCAACAAAGAACGGGAGCCGTCAGTCGCTGGACATGTTCGGAGTGCAAAGATGATTACTCATTAACTCAAAAACCAAATATTCAAACTTTCCTCTTCTCGAAGAATGTTTCCGATGTTTTTTAGTATCTCCCTTTCTGTGTTGGCCTCTGAGAATTTTCTCATTGGTCTATTTAGCTGTCCAGGGGACTTTCAACATTCTTCTCAGAAATCCCATCTTTGTGGTCTCATATCGTTTTTTTTTTTCATTTGTTTGTATACTGTCCATAATTCGCTACCATGAGTCAGAAATAGTTCTATATAGCACCAATGAACTCTCCTGATTTCTATTGAGATAGATTTGTCACATAAAATATTTTTCATTTTCTTAAATGCTGTTTTGATCCTGAGCTGTTCTTTTTATTTCTCTTGTGCACCTTCCATCTGATATTGTGCCCAAGTATTTGAAATGTTGCACTTGTTTCAGATCTGTCCTGTTTATATTTATGCTGCACGATGGTTTCTTCGATATAACCATTACTTCTGTTTTCTTACTATTCAGACTGAGACCTTTCTAGTTGCTTTCTTTTACTATTATGTCTATCATTTCTTCTGTTTCTGTATTATGTTGTGACCGTTGACACTTCTTCCTTTTGACTCCCTTTTTTGTCTACTATTTATCTCATACTATTTTCGCGTTAAAGTGAAAACAAATCCGACGACAGAACACAACCCCGTCTGACTCGTTTTATATACTGAAATTGTCCAGTTTGGTTGCTAATTCATATAGCTGCTGTTTGTTGCCAGTACATGTTGTTTTTTATGATTAGCATATCCTTGCCATCAATGTTTAATTTCTCCAGGTTATTGATTATTTCCACATGCTTAACTTTGTCAAATGCTTTTGTGATAATGCTATAAAGCACTTATAGATCTTTCTATCAATATTCTTAAGATGTATATTGCGTTAGTGGTGCCCTTCCCTTCCACAAATCCACCTGGATCACTACACGTCTCATGATGATTCTTAGTAATATTTTCATCATGTGGTTCATGAGACATAGTGCGATGGTACTCACAATCAGTCGTGCCTGACTTCTTTTGTATGGCTACAAAAATAGATTTTAGTAATCTTTGGGTCTGTGTCCAGTGATATATATGCCATTGAGTAGTTTTGTTATGTCTTGTATTCCAGCTCTCCTAATGCATTCACCTTTTCGATTGTTGTATTATCGGGACCTGGAGCTTTGCATCTTTTCATGTGTTGAATTGCTTCTACTTCACTCTGCATTGTTTTGACATAATTATACTAGGCAATATAAGAAGGTAGTTAGTTTGCCATTCCATTCCTTCTTGGCACGACTGTACTAGTCAGAGATCGCAGCCACTTTCTCTATACATGAGATCATCTGCCTGCCATCATGAAGTGTGGGGCCATACCCGGCACTACTTTGCTGCTCCCACGCAAGCCACCACCTACTCCAATGGCTTCATGTAACCCTGAGAGGGGGGCTAAATAGGAGCTCCACCTAGCCCAAGAGTGTCCCGCAGACTAGCGAGAAAAGGAGACGTCTTACTCCTCCTGATGTTTAGATGATTATAGAGACAGATAGAAAGAAGACCTTTTTGTTCCCATGTAAATTTTGTAACAGATGATCTTGTCGCCAAGATTTTTTTATCATTGGCCTGAGAATAAAACAGCAGCCAACACTTCAATTTTATCAGTCCTGGTTAGGCCGCTGATCCATAACTTGAGAATGAATCCACTACGCTGACAACTGGTACATTATGATACAGTCATGTTAGAAATGTCTATCCCTAGCAAATCAGTCAATTAGTCAGGATCATCTCTTAGTTAATGTATCTGCCTTACCATTTCCTGGTGTTCGAGTGTCTTGAGATCCATTGCATCACTAGCTTTACATCAGGTGTGTTAATGAGGTTATCTATGTCTATGGTAAGCTGTGTGAGTTCTGGCTTCATTTCTTTCCTTTGACGGTATGTTATCAAAAACAGTATTCAGTAGATACACTGTTTCTAAGGCTATTATTTCTGGTTCACCCCATGGACCACCTAGTTCTTCTGCTGTTCCATCTGAATAATGTATCAAAATCCCATATCCAGCTCTGATAGTTGTCTTTCTGGCTGCACCATCAGCATACATGTATCCATGCTATCTGGACCTGGTGCACTGCTTATTTGGATAATGTAATGCAGGTTTTGACATCTACTTTTACACAATCATTTTTAGAGCCACACACCTGTCAGAGATAGCCAGTCTAGCAACACAGATATTGAGAGAATAGTGCTCTAACCTTGTTTTTGTCAATTATCTGCCAGGTAAGATCTAAGCTCTGGAAGTCGTGAAAACTATTTTTTACTGGACCACTCAAGTGAAGACCAAAATACCATCAATTATTTATCTCTTCTCACTCTCTCAGAAAGGCAAACATGGAAGAAAAGAAGTTAAAATCGTGTGCATGCACACAAAAACACTTACAACAAATCCAAAGTTCTTAAGGACATCACATTCCACCACCTCTCCGTATTTTTCAAACAGGGGACGCAGCTTATCTGCAGTGGTCTCTGAGCTAAGGTTGCCCAAGAATATCTTGATCGTCATCTTATTACTTCGTGTCTGTTATATGTTGTAAAAATTGTATTACATTATATATGTTCCAAACTCCACAGCAGATGTCTAAAACTAGCAAAGTAGCAAATACAAAATACAATCTATACATAATATTATCTTTAATTAATTATAAATCAGCCACAATTTGACAAAACTTTAAACTATGTTTTAAATACAAAAGGAATAGAAATAATTGTGTACATAATATTAACTATATGTCATTTAACCAACGAATAATAATAGAGATTAAAGGAAGCCTATCCAGTAGTCCCCACAAGAAGTTTAGGTCACAGCTTTTGTCTCACCTCCAATAGAAAAAACTTTTCCCTTCCCATAATTTCTCAAAACACTTCCATTATGTACAGGTCTGTTAGACATTAGGTTGTTTATTACCGCTGTTAAGTCCCCCTTAACACCTTTCAGGCTTCCCAGTTCACAAGCATCTCAAAAGTTTGTCACTATACATATGTTAAAAAATTAATAGCCCTGTACATTTAATTTTGTTCGCATTTTTGTTTATCCATCACATTTTCTATACTCATCATTCACTACATCTGCAATAATTTTAATTCATTGCCTGACATGGGGTGTTTGCAATAAATCTATGTTTATCATTGAAGCCAAATGTAATTTAATTTTAGCTGTCTTGCATTTATGGTTTCATAAATCCTCAGCATGAGAATATATATATATATATATTATATTGCATATTCTGTGCCAGTAGCCTGGTGCATTCATATTCTACCAGCATTATTTTCGGGTTTGCTTTACTTAGCCTTTATTTGTCCCCAGCCTTCCTGCAAGGCAACAAATTGTCTTATTTCTAGGAGGTTTCTGCCCTTAGATGGCTGGCCCTCCCAGGTTTAAGCACCATCTGCCTATAGAGTTTTCTCACTTATACGTGGTCTAGTCTTCTGAGCTCTAAAGCACCATAGGCCAATTTGAAAGAGAGGACAGAAAGAGAAAAAAGATTTATTCAACCCATGGATGGATTAGGTTAGACCAGAGCATGTATCACTTGTGACTTGTCAGTGGGTTCTGCATCTTCACTTAAAGGGTGCCATCTACACCTGGCTCCTTTGTCTAGCCCCACAGGATCTGTCCAGCTTGGTTGACCCTACCAGGAGCTAACTCCTACTGGCATAGCTTCTTGAATCCTGGGGGGGGGCATGCAAACCTTCAACCATATATATATAAAATTAAAGTTAGGAAAATACCCAATCATTAAGAACTTTCGGAACGTGTGTGGTAGTTAAATGCAAAAGTGGTGCACTTTACTATATTAAAATAGTTAATTTACTGGTTTATGGCAAAACAGCTGGATTTTTAAATTCAATAAGCATTATGAAAGCAAACTTCAGTTCATGTCAAACTATATGCATATTTCTTTCATCCATCTGCTGTTGCCTGGAAGTCACAGGAGAAAGGAGGAATGTGTAATATAATCTGATGCCTGTAGGTGTATTGGTTATTTTAGCCAATTCCATTTTGGATGTGTCATTTCGTGACACTAATAGAACAGAATTGTTTTTGCCCACTGCATTAAATTGTTTAATCTGTATATACATTTCTTCCTAGGTCTCCCTCTTGGTCTCTACCCTGATGGTTGAAGGCAGATCCAATACCAAAGAAAATAAATTCAACACTCCGGGATAATCTGAAGTAGAAATCGCGAATGTGTATAGGGGAAGGGAATGTTTTCCCACAGAAAATTTTCAAATTCCAAGAATTTGTATTTTGAGGTAATTTTTACAAGCCTAAAGCAGTTTCTTAATAAAGAGAGCCTCCATCCATCATTATGTAGAGGGAAACCAGTAAAAAAAATTGGACTGTATTGTTCTATGATGCACTTTTTGTTGTAAAATTTTCTTAATTCTTATTACTATTTAAAAATTATTTTGATTAAAATAGAGTGGATATTTAGATTCAGCATCCCATTCTACGTAAACATGTGATGTGCAGTTTCAAAGTGATCTGTAGTTCAGTTACGAAGTTATCTGCAATTTGACATTTTCCCATTGAAAAACAATTGGGAGTGTGCCCCAATCACAGTGTTCTTAGCGTCTATTGTTAATGTTTTATTATCAATAATAACAGATAGTACACCATAATAAAAAAATAAAACACAAATTCTTCATAATTGTATAGTTTGCTGTGTTCAAACATTACGCCCATCAGTGTACCTTCCAGTGAACTTTAACTTTAAGTGTTTAATTTGTTTCTATTGATGATGGGATTTCCCATCCCCCCCCCCCCCCATGATTTTGTGTGATTCTATAAACACGAAAAAAATTTGTCAAATTTCAACAAATTGGTTGTTTCTTTTTATCCACCAGACCAGGGAAATTCTAAAATTCTTTTTCTTTTTGCAAACAACTATTTGTTGCTTGGGAAACTCAGTGAATAACGCTTTGAGGTAGCCGAACATACTATCAAATTTATGGCATCCGTCTGAATAGACAAATAACATCATATGTCCAGTCCAAGGGGTCAATTTCAGGTCATAAAATCAAACTGAAACGAGAAATCCCAGTTCCGGATTTCCCTGTGTGTAATTAGTAAGCACACAGTTGTGTGTCAAAAGTTCAAAGAAAATACTATTTTTAGTGCTCCTAATCTTACAATTAATTGGTAGTATTTTGTACTACAGAATGTAACAAATCAAAGCGTGCCAGAGGTAGGTATCATAGATTCATTCATATATCTACACTCAGGTGCTATATATTGAAAAAAAAAAAAAGCGAAAAATATTTTTTGCAGGCGCTGACCTTCCAATGACCGCTATATAATATTGTTTTAATGATTTATTACTGGGCGTAACATGCGGGTGCATGTCAGTTGCTAACCAAGATTTGGCTCACATATTCATATTATTTTTTGGCACCTGATTTGATATGATATATTTGTTTTTTAGGTTGTAGAAATGTCCAAGGGGACATGGACTAAATTAAATAATTAAACAACAAATTGCGTAATTAAATTTGACTTAAAAATCTATATATATAAATATATTTTTTAAAAACTGTTATAAGTATGTATTTGTATTATTACTGTATAATACTGTATAGTATCTATCCTTGGGCCGATGTTTTATTTAGTACCTGAAATATTGAATAATTAATGTTAGGATCAGAATGTTACTTGTTTAAAAAAAAAATAATAAAACCTTTAGCACAAGCAAAATTAGAAGCAGTAGTACTGAGTAGTACTAAATTTAAAAATTCATTTAATTTTAGATATGTGTAGTGTAGTCGATTGGAGAAGATCATTAGTATTAGTATAGCCGAAATAATTTGCTACGTTAAAAGTAGTACAAGGCACAAGGAAGGACTATAAAGTTTTTCACTTCACACAAGACACAACATACATACATACATCAAAAAGTACAAAGACAATTTCAAAGTCAAAAATTATAATTAAAAATATGAAAAATAATTACTACACCTAAAGTTTACTAAGTAAGTATCAAGAAATAAATTTTGCACTACAACACAATACATACTAATTTTAAAAAAAAGATTGTAAAATATTATGTGTTATGATAATAAATGATAAATTAAGTACGTTGATTAGTACAGTTAAGGAGGAAAGATTGGAAAGCGTGGGTAATCATCATAAAAATGTGACGCCGACGCTTTGGATCGGTCTTTTCTCTCGCCAGTCTGACTCACGCCTGAACTGAACAGAAAATTAATTTTAAAAATATATATAAACAAAATACATACAGATTATACTTTATCATATAAGTACAGTTTGAATACGATCAGTGGTATTTAACAATAATTAGACAACAAAACTTAACTAACCTTTGTGTCGGTCGCCATCTCCACACCGCTTCAGAATGTACAAGGAAATGAATGATTCAAAATGGCGATTAAGGTCATTGTGGCGGATTTTTCGACACAGAATAAATGTTAGTGAAATATGTTTATATGCACGAGATATAACAAATACGAAATTAAGATTTGCTTTACCAAATTTTATAAGTATGCAGAAATAAGAAAGCTTATTTTTTTATGTACACTATAGTGACAATATATGTTTCTTGCTTTCTTCTTATCAAACAATGTATGCATATCATATGTAACAGAATTTGTTGAAGTATTTATTATTATTGTGATAAATGTAAGATCAAATATTATAAATATTATTATTTGATTATAATAATATAATTTCCTATAAAAAATAGAGCAGAACTTAAAATTGTTAATTTCAATTATTATTTTCTAAACATATGACAAGTTGTGTGCGATTTATTGTATTTTATTACAAAGGCCAATATGGTCATTTGGACACATAATTTTAATGCAGACGACAAATTTGAATTTTAATTATAATATGCCAGTTTGCACATGAGATCAATAAATTGTAATATATCTCATTAATCGTGATTGGTGCTCATTATACAAACAATTGTTTTCTCAAACATCTTAATAAATACTCTTCTTTATATAAATAAAACATTGTTTGCTTAATCTCACTGATTTATTCGTACATTTTTAAGGCCAGGTACAAGTACCCCGAGCTTTTATTATGTTATGTTCCGTTTTAATCTTTGTGTCAGTCTTTGTTCAGTTTCTCCAGAGAAAAATAAATGCATAAGCATTAATTTCCTGTCTTTCAGAAGCCTTGAAAAGTTGTGGAAATCAAAACTCATCAGCACAAACACAAAACTTAGGCTATTCAAATCAAATGTACTATCAACCCTTACGTATGCGTGTGAAAGCTGGAAAACAACAAGAGATATAGAAACAAAGTTGAACGCATTCGAAAATAAATGTCTAAGGAAAATACTTGGTATAGCGTGGAACGAATTCAAAACAAACGAGGAAATTAGAGAAATCGCCAATCAACCACTAATATCTTCAGTAATAAAGAAAATACGATGGTCATATGTTGGACATGTGATGAGAAGAGATAATAACCGAATAGCAAAGCAAGCCCTCATGTGGGAAACAACAGGTAAGAGAAAAAGAGGAAGACCCAGGGAGACACTGAGAAGAACATTGATGAGAGAGGCAAGAGCAGCAGGAATCGGCTCCCTCAATGAGATAGAACTGCTTGCACAGAACAGAGACAGATGGCGAGATTTGATAGAATATCTTTAAAAGAAAACTGCTAGAACAAAAAAATTCAGATAGGAGAAGGTGTATCTTGGTCTACGCCCTATGGGCCGGTTACGGCTCGAAAGGTCAATAGATAGATTAATTTCCATCGTAATGCTGCACGGCTAATTCCTACATAATCTTGTGTATGTTTTATAATCCCAAGTAGACCAGTCTTGTTTTCTTATCGAGACAATCAGTACAACCTCAGACACCCTTCTCTCATTCTGTCTTGATTTTATTGGAAATTATTACAAATGTGAAAATTATAATAATTTTTATTTTTATTTTATAGATGTCCTTTGCATTGGATGGAAATAAAAGAAAACAAACCATGAAGTCGTAAATCAACTAAAAATGATAAGAGAACTACTAAACACAATTCAAGCAAAGCAAATGCGATTTTTGGGGCATGTTAAAAGACACAGCAGCCTACTGAAATAAATATTGGAAGAGAAAATATAAGGTAAAAGAGGCAGACCAAGACTAACATTTAAAAAATGGACAAATCAGCCTGTGACAACGTGCACCATCAAAGCAATATACAGAGAGGAATGGCGCTCCATGTTATCCAACATTTGATGCGGAGACGGCATTCAATGACAATGGTATATATCCTTAAAGTTAATTGGTATAGCTATTAAAAAAATTTGTGAACCCATGTTTGACCCTACTCTTTTTTAATTTCTCTAGTCTTGTCTTATTCGCAAATTTGAAATATACTATTTAAAATTATTTTCTTGTCTCTAGGCAATGTTATTTTGTTATTTTAGGGAATAAGCGAATAATTGTCAGTGGTGGTGTGTAACCTACACTCCTACAAGGTATGGTGACAGATATATATATATATATATATATATATATATATATATATATATATATATATATATATATACATTAGGATATATACACAAAAATAACTTTTATCTTAATTTTTGTGTTATTGTTTATTGTTCCAGTTGAAGGCCTGCTTGGCAGAAACGTCGTTCTACTGTTTTGTTTCTCACCTACATAAAACTTTTACCATACCACTTTTTCCTCTTTTTTAAGGTTCATTATTATCATCAGCTTTACAGCATCTTTGCATTATGTGCATCTTGATGCCTTTACTCATATAAGGATCTTGATCGGTTTGTTTCACTGACCGAAAGCAAGCAGCCAGCTTCAGATCCAGTCAATATCGTATTTACACCTACCAATTTAGGCAACTGCCTGGGGTAGAAAAGAAGACACGCCAAGCAAGATCAATGGTTGAACCTTGGCTACTGACGTAGGTGATCATGTCTCTCCACAACTTTCGATCTCGACAGTTATTTATCAGTTTTGTTGTTGACATTCTGCCAAGCCATTCTCTTAAGCTGTTTGGTATATTTTCTCTTTGCTTCCCTCTATTTCTTTCTTCGTCCCTCAATTTTCCCAGTTGTTACAATATATTCCTGCTGTTCCCTTTTAATTACATGGCCAAAAAATGATGATTGTTTCTTCCTAATATTGGATATTAACTCTCTTTTTGCTTTGGCCTCTTTCAGAACGTTTTCATTACTCTTCTTAGCTGCCCATGGTGTTCTCAACATTCATCTGTAAAACCACATTTCTATAGCCTCCAGTGATTTTCTGGTCTGTTGTTCTATTGTCCATGATTCACATGAATATGTTAAGACTGGCTCTACATAACATTTAAGAACTCTTTTTCATTCAACTAAAATTAATTTCTTCATTAGTCGCACTGTGTTATCCTTACGTCATAAATATTTTTTTATTTCTTCTTTATCATTTATCAACATTCATACTTTTACTTATGAGTCTCACACGTCGTGGCGACTGCTTTGACCAAGCGGCCTTTATTTCTCTGGTCCTATCGCTGCCCCCGTCATACACCAGCAATGGTACTATGTGACGTAAAGATAGTTTTTTTTTACTTATGACGACAGGCAACGCGTGTCTGTTTTAATACATTACAAAGAAAATAAGTCGCCATTTGTTAAATGTCAAAACATTTAAACACAGTCAAAAGCGCTGACCTCGACAGAACGTGGATTGTCAGTCAGGCTTTATCTTTGATGTTTGTAATTATTTTTTTTTAATGTTTTGTTTTATTTATTTATTTAGATGTGGACCCAATCCTTAAACGGTCTGATAATTTAATTTTTATTATTATTATTATTTTTTTTTTTTTTTGGGGGGGGGGGGGGGTCTGATGTTTGGCGGTAAAAGAAATGTATCGAACCGTACTGATTTTATTTGTTTATTCCGCAAACAACCTTTATAAAGAAAAATTTAAAAATACAAAAAAATGGTATGTTAGAAGCTTTACGTGATAAGTGGACGACACAGACTAAACGACGTTTCGGCCCAATAGGCCTTCAGCAGGAACAAACAAGAAAAAAACCCACACAAAACTAATAACGAAACATTAAAACAAAAATATTCTAAATATGTTAAAGAAAATAAACTAAAAATGTCTATCCTGTGTGTATGAAAAGGAAATAGTAACAAAACTTAACACATTTCGATTGTTTTTGTTTTGGTGGTTTCGTTATTAGTTTTGTGTGTGTTTTTTTTGTTTGTTCCTGATGAAGGCCTATTGAGCCGAAACGTTGTTTAGTCTGTGTCGTCCACTTGTCACGTAAAGCTTCTTACATACCATTTTTTTTATTTTTCCTCATATTCAGCTTTACTGCAGCTTCGCATTTTTATGCCTTTACTCATTACGGAATCCCCATAAAGTTTATTAACCTGATAAAAAACAATGTATGAAGGACAGCTTACAGAAGCATTTGAAATAAGAACAGGACTAAGGCCGGGATGCCTTCTGTCTCCATGTCTCTTTCTACTGGCCATAGATTGGATTATGAAAATAACTCAAAACAACAGAAATGGAATCCAGTGGTCACTGACCAAACAACTTGATGATTTAGACTTTGCTGATGACATAGCTCTCCTATCACACATCCATCAACAGATGCAGGATAAAATGAGCATACTTGATGAGAGATCACAACAGCTAGGACTGAAGATTAATAGAGATAAGACCAACATTATGAGAATTAATACAGTTGGCAATAATCGAATACAACTAGGAGAAATACCTCTTTAGATGTACAATCTTACATATCATCATCAAGTACCGGGCCTAGTGGCGCAGGTGATCATGTCTCTCCACAACTTTCGATCTTGGCAGCTATTTATCATTTCTGTTGTTGACCTTCTGCCAAGCCATTCTCTTAAGCTGTCTGTTATTTTTCTCTTTGCTTCCCTCTATCTCTTCGTCCTTCAATTTTTCCAGTTGTTACAATATATTGAAGTTGTTCTCTTCTCATTACATGGCCAAAAAATGATGATTGTCTCTTCCTAACATTGGAAATTCGCTCTCTTTTTGCTTTGACCTCTCTCAAACCTCTTCATTGCTCTTCTTAGCTGTCCATGGTATTCTCAACATTCTTCTGTAAAACCACATTTCTACAGACTCCAGTGATTTTCTTGTCTGTTGTCCTATTGTCCATGATTCACATCTATATGTTAAGACTGGCTCTACGTAACATTTAGGAACTCTTTTTCTTGTTTCTATTGTCAAAAATGGATTGCATAGTATTTTCCTCATTTTATGGAAAGCTGCTTTTGCCTGAGCCATTCTGCATCTCACCTCTTTTGTACATCTTCCATAATCTTACATATATCTGAGCAGTAATATAGATAAAGAGGGAGGAACAGAAAATGATACCAAAATAAGGATATCAAAAGCAAGAAGAGCCTTCATTGCACTGGGAAACATATGAAAATACAAAGAAATTAGGTTAAAAACAAAAATGTTCAACTCCAATGTTAAGGCGGTCCTATTATATGGATGTGAAACATGGAGAACAACAGGATTGACAATCACGAAGATGCAGACTTTCATGCTTGCGCAGAATGGAAGGATGGCGGGACAAAATCACTGGCATACAGTTATGGAAATGTGCCAGTCAAGCACCAGTGGATAAAGAGATACAGCAAAGACGATGGCGCTGGATAGGACACACACTACGGAAGCCAACTGAGAGTATTACACAACAGGCCCTATTTTGGAGTCCCCAGGGAAAAAGACAAAGAGGAAGACCAAGGAATTCTTGGAGAAGACAGATAGAAGCAGAGGTGAAGATGATGGGGAAGACATGGAATGATCTTAAAAGAATGGCAAAAAAAAAAAAACAGAACAACTTGGAAAGTGTTTGTTGAAGACCTATGCTCCACAGGGAGCTGAAAGGTAGAAGAAGAAGATATTAACCTGTTTAGAAAGGGCGATTGTGTGTAAATAATATTCATAAACCGTTTTTTTTTGAGAGAGAGATCTACCCACACATATTGTGTTCTACCCAAGAACGATCAAAGCAGACTGATGACAAGGTAGTGATTCTCTTCGAATGTTTGGAATCACTCGAAGAGTGACTCATTTCTATCAATTTAAACAATAATAAAATAAAGGCTTTTGAAAGAAAATAATTGTAAAATGTAATTGAAACGGCGGTATAATAATGATTTTAAAAATCAACCGCTTTGGACCACCGTCCTGCCTCGGCGCTGACAACAAAACGCTACGTCACTGCTCTCATCTACCTTGTGCCATGTTCTCCATAATGATCTTCTCTAGGCCATCATGCCAGCTTGAACGACTAAGTACACATACCCAGTCTTCATTCCAGCGTTGTGATACCAATTCCGGAGTTGAACGACGAACTCAAGATCAATCATACCAAACAACAATTATAGTCCGTTCAGAAATTCATAATCACTCCTGAATTAGCTTTGCGTGATAACCGCTTGTTATTTTAGTTTCAAAATTTGCATGCAATCTTAGGATATTGATGACGCAAAGATTTTGGTATTTTTTATTCCACAAACACAACAGATTTTGCACATCAGCGAATTCCTTTGATCTTTTATGACGATATCACACAAGTTGATTCAAATTTTAGAGTTTACAGTAATCATGTTACATTTTCCAGTATACTGGAATTCTTGTCAGAGGCGTATCTACATAGTGCTTAATTGTGGGTGCTGTTCGTTATGTGTATTTGCAAACATGAATTCAATTGGTTACAATTGCTGATATAGTAAAAAAGTAACCTTTTTTAGTTATAAAAATGTTTTAGCATAGTTATAAATTTGCATTTCAAACTCATTGTAATTTAGATATAAATGTTGGTATTTAAAGTCAACAAATTGTCTACTGAGTCTTCACAAAATTAATAAAAAATACGCCTTCCCTTCGGTAATTAATGCCCAGGCCGTGGTGCGTCATGTCATTCAATAACAATTCAGTTTTGTGCACGGGATGTTCCTGAACTTAGTGTTTCTGCAATAGCCAAACTATTTTACGTCAACGACCGCACCAAATTAATGTATATATCCTAAAATGGTGTCAAATTCGAACAGGGTGAATTTAATATAGCCTAAAGAGGGAAACTTTTAAACTAGATCAAATTTCTCAGAGCAAAAAATATTTCTATAACGTCATCAATATTGTAAGATTGCATGCAAATTTTGAAACCAAAATAACAAGCGGTTATCACGCAATACTAATTCAGGTGTGATTATGAATTTCTGAACGGACTATAGTACCGAAATGAAATGTTGGACGCATGACAATAAATTGCATAAGAAATAAGATCAGACATTAAGAGATTAGGTGGGTTTGGGGAAGTTAGAAATAATGTCCGCCATTAATTTAATATACACAGAAATAACATATTTTACAGATGCAAATGGTTTGCTACGCGTTTCAGACATAAAGATAACATATGACATAACGAGTTATTGAGTTATTTGCGGGTCATCATAATCACTTAAACAGACAGCTGCCTTCATAAGAGAGTCCGGAGTCCTAGTCTGAATGAGCCATGATCGCAGAAAAAGAAGAAGATCCCCTCCTCAGCATGTCCCGCAGTGCCCAGAGACTGACGACTCCAGTTCTGTGATGGTTGATAAGTCTTCTTACACGCCCACTAAGTTTCTCGTTTCTGGCTGTGCCCATCTTAACTCCCATTTCTTTTATCCGAAGGTGTGACGTGGACTCATTGTTGTCGAAGTCCTGTGCCCTTCTCACATCTCGGTGGGCATTGATGATGTCCGCCCTATCCATTGGTTGACCGTCTTCAATGACGGCGCAGCTAGCCAACCTGTTCGCTCTTTCATTTCCCCGTACACCCGCATGTCCAGGGACGTAGACAAAGGTGACCGTACGTATTTCTGACTTCTGCAATGACTATATGATGTAACGAGTTTTCAACAAACGCTTGCAAGAACACTCAATAAAAGGCCAACCAATGGCACAGATGTATTTATCTTGATGGCATATTAGAAGCCCCATGAAACAAACAAAAAAGTGCTATCAATACCAGTCCTGGACCCTAGATGCAAGAACAATAAGAAAAATAACCTCTACTGAGACGAAATGTGTCAGATGAATGACAGGGAACAGTCTGAGAGCTAAAATCAGATATGAAGAACTGAGAAAAAAGCTAGGAATAGCCCCCGCCATAGAATACATAAAGAAACAACAGATAAAGTGGTTTGGCCACGTGAACAAGGCAGAGTAATCAAAACACGAGTCCTCAATAAACGTTGCGAAAATATCAGACCCAATGGTCGACCACGAAAAAGATGAATCGATGGAATATTAGAAGCACTAGGAATCTTAACAGCATAAGAGGCGAACAGAAGAGAAAAAGACCGCAAATTATATCTTCCCTCGACGCTGAAAGGCAAATGAGGAAGAAAAGAAGAAGAAACATAAAAGCAAGAAAGCCCAATAGTGGAGAAGCAAGAACAATGTGAAGAAAGAAGTATAGGAAATACAGATACTGCATATTCGTCATCATCATCCTCATCGAGTGCCGTCTCCGCATCGAACGTTGACTGCATATTAACTCCACACATATATGAAGTGGATCTCTCTCTCTGTCTGCGATCAGGGTTCAATCAGAGCAGGATTCCAGACTCTCACATGAAGTCAGCCGTCAGGTTAAGTATGTTGATCGCCCCCACAGACAGAACATCACAAGTAGAGTCTGCCAGATCCACTCCGATTGAACACCCGTTAAAACGTTGCACTGTGTTCTGCGCCAGTGGCCCAGTGCATCCGATTTCAGCCAGCATTTTATTCAGGTTAGCTTTCCTTAGCCCTTGATTGTCCCCAATCTTCCTGCAAGGCAACCGATGATCTTTCTGTAGGGGGATTCTGCCCTTAGATGGTCGGCCCTCCCAGGTTTACGAGCACCATCTACCCGGGTCACTAGAGGTGACTAACACAGACATGCACACACAAAGATATGAGATGTGACTAACACAGACATGTACACAACGATACGAGGCATGACTAACACTGACACTCACCAAGATTTATGACACATGCCTAACATAAACATGCGCATAAAGATATGAGATATGACTGACATAGACATGCACACACAAAGATATGACACATATGAAGTGGATGAATGTAATAACAAATACTATAAAGGGCAATATATAGTGAAGACCTACGTTTGATAAGAAATCTGGCCTCATTGATTGGTGCAGAAGTTGGGTTTCTGTGGAAGGTACGATTTCATTTTCTGACATTTACCCGTTTTTTTTTAATGATTTCGGATTACATGTTTTAGAAGAAATATTGTTTGGTAACGGTGCCCATTTTATGGACAAGTTTTCTGTGTGTTAAATTTTGCGAGCATACGTTTTCATAGTTTGCTGTTAGTGTGTGTTGTCCAATGCTCAATGTTTACCAGGATTACTATTCTTTGCCCTTGATTGACCAGTCATTGTTTTTAGTTTTCCAGTTTTTTTAAAGTCAATAATGTCGTCTGCCAATGCCAAAAGCCAAAACGATAATGACATATTAATAATATCATATACTGATATACACACTATAAATATGAAGATATCATATCATGATATCTTCATATTTAAAAAATAAACATTGTACGTAATCATATTTAATTATTATTTTAAAAATAGTTATATCTTTCTTTTCCTAAATAATCATGATCTACATTCAACTTGTTCAACGGACTCAAGTTTCTGTACGACTGCCCTAAGTCCGTTCATATTCATAAACATATTTGAGTAGTTTTAGTTTGCTTTCGACTTCGATTTGCGTTAAAACTTAACTAACTGTTATTTCACATTGATTTGTTTGCATACAACCTTAGAATATCCATGACGCAAAAATATTGATAATCTTTAATTAACAGATAAAACACATTTTGCACATAGGTAGGTCCATACTCCATAGGGCAGGGCTAATTTTAATCCCATTGATCTTTTTTAGGACCATTGCAAATAAGACATAAGATGATTACAATTTTACATTTTACAGTAAACATTTTAATTTCCAGTTCATTCTTTTCAGAGGCGTATATACATAATACTTTAATATATCAAGTAATTGTGTGTGTTGCCCGTTATTCATAATTGCAAACATGACTAATTTGCTAGTTAGTCCTGCACTTCGGTCACCACATTAGACCCCAGGGTGTCATAACTGCACATAAAATTGAATGATGGCAGACGCATTTTGATATGTAAACCTATGTGTTTCCATTGTATTTAGACATAACCATTTGCTCATCATACACTTAATCATCCTAGGCTGTTATTCACTCTGTCAACAAAATATGGTCTTCACCATTCTGAATATGATGACTCCAAGAGGTTCATAATGGTTAATGGCTGGACAAATTGTAATCCATCTCATTGCCAGTACTTGTCTTTCACCCAGAACACATGTTCAACACACTTCTTCCAGAACTGAACGGAATTGGTGGTACTGAGTGGACATATATACTATCCAAAACAGGCAGTAAAATGGAACAGTACTGCTACCATGTGACCTACAGAGAAGCCAAAACCATTAAACACAACAAATTACACTTAGAGTGGGAAAGAAGGTTGGACATAGCAACTGCAATGACCCCATTCATTAATTACAGATATTCTAGCAGACCATTATCTTCCACCTGAGAACAAGACACAGTAGACTCCTAAGTCATCTTTATCGATCCGACTCCTAAGTCATCTTTATTGTCCTAAAGTGTCCCACACAAATGAGTGCCCATATGGAACTGGTATCCAGGACCCAGAGCATATCCTCCATCTCTGTCTGGGCTCACAAAAAACCTCGGTGTCAAATCTGGCCAGGAGTGCTGAACTGAGGCAGAAACTATGGGGCAGCCATCATGACCTGGAAATAACTGTCAATTTCATCATGGAAACATAGAATGCAGATCTGACCTCATGAACCAAAATCAGGTGGAAGGCCACTCCTACCAGGACGACCAATTAAAAAATGTCCCATTTGTCCAACATATGCATATATGATATATATATCCTCATATACAAGAGGTGGAGAGAACCTTTACTTCTTTTTATCATTTTGCTTTACCAAAATTAGAAATATTATTTAATGGAAACACTTATTTTGCTTCTGGCTCAAGATGTATCTGTAATCTTGCTAAAAAAATAGTTATATATATCTAGCTAGAGTCATGAAATTGTGTTTATGTTCCATTGCTGTTATTAGTGTTATTGTATGTAATATATTTGGACTGAACACATAAATGTTCTTTTTTTTCTTTTTTTTATATATAGAACCCAAGATCATACTGCTGTACCTGTTGGCTTAGCAGGGCAAGCATAAAAGAAAACACTTTTTCTTCATAACCCTTGCAAAATCCTGTTATTTGTCAACTATGGTGTCTCTGTCATGTAGAGGGTTAAAAGAACAGTTTTCAGAGTTGAAATCAAAATTCAATACCAATATTTACTCATATAAAGATGAAAAACGCACATACAATAAATCAAAGTTCAGAGACTTTTGTGGTGACTGTGCAAGTTTTGACACTGCAGTCAAAGTATTTAATAAAACCAAGTGTGCGAAAGAAAGACAAGAGAAACGTTATAAACCATTTAGATCATCAGTATCATCATGGAAGAATTCTTCATGTGAGAATTCTATTTATGAGACATCACAGATTCCAAGAGATCACATGTTCTTTAATACAACCAAAACACAAACTGTTGGACTACCAAAAAGACCGCCTCAGTCTGACAACTCCTGTTTCATTGTCAGAGTAAAAGAGATGCATGAATTCTTCAAACTGACAGGTAACCATCATTGCAATGTATTTTGTTTGCGTTTAACTATATATATATATATATATATATATATATATATATATATATATATATATATATATATATATATATATATATATATAGATATATATATATATATATATATATAGATAGATATATATATAGATTATATATATGTAGATATATATATATGTATGTATATATGGTTATGGAAGGCCCCGGTATCTATCTATCTATTGACCTTTGAGCCGTAACCGGCCCATAGGGCGTAGACCAAGATACACCTTCTCCCATATGAATTATTTGTTCTAGCAGTTTTCTTTTAAAGATATTTTATCAAATCTCGCCATCTGTCTCTGTTCTGTGCAAGCAGTTCTATCTCATTGAGGGAGCCGATTCCTGCTGCTCTTGCCTCTCTCATCAATGTTCTTCTCAGTGTCTCCCTGGGTCTTCCTCTTTTTCTTTTACCTGTTGTTTCCCATATGAGGGCTTGCTTTGCTATTCGGTTATTATCTCTTCTCATCACAGTATCACTGCAAACAAATTAAAATCAATAATTGCTCAACCGCCCATGCCAGTGGAATCATCCGAATTAATATGTCATCTCCCAAACAAAGAAAGATAGCTGCAGGCCCCATCATAGCAGTCTCAGCACACGCCAATAGACATAAGGCGAAACTGCACAGATAGTAAAAACAGCCATCTGTTTTTACACACATCATTCATCATAAGCAATCGGAATATTGTAACATGATCAAAACAGATAAAATGCACAGCTCACGGTGATATATACATATATAAATTCTACATCAGAATCATAGCCTTTGTGGTAGATTCAAGAACAATAAGAAAAACAACCACTACTGAAATGAAATGTGATAGAAACATGACAGGAAATAACCTGACAGATGAGATCAGAAATGAAGAACTAAGAAAAAAAGTTTGGAATAATTACCAAATTCCCACCTTTGAATACATAAAGAAACAACAGATAAAATTGTTTCACCATGTGATAAGACAGAAAGATTACAACACAACAATCCCTTGATAAATATGTAAGAACACCAATCCAAAGGGCTGACCACGAAAAAATCGATTTATGGAATATTAGAAACACTAGGGAAAAGCAGTGGAGTGGACAACAGAAAAGCAAAAGGTCACAAGTTATATCTTCTCTCAATGCTGAAAGGCAAATGGGGAAAGAAATAGAACAACATTCAGATGGATCCACGTTTTCATTTTTTTTTAGTACATCATGCATGATTATATTTAGGAATGTGTTTGTAAAATTATTATCATGTCATATATAGTATTGTCTTTACATTGAGGGTTACCTATGATGGATCTCCATTTCTTGCCTGCTGGTACATTCTGACAGACTGCTTTTTGATGATCTCTTGATGTTGCACTCAGGGGGCTGAATTATCTAGAGTAATGATTCTTAAACCTTTATTTTACCATGGACCCCAGATAATATCTTTTGTACACTAGACACTACTGAAGATTTAAAATCAGTGCATCAAATATTTTTTCAAAAGTTTCTCATGAAGTGTTTTCAAAATTGGAGGTAAGTGAGAAATAAGTTATTGCAAGCACTCCTAAAATTTTGTAAATTTTGCTCAAGAGTGAAAAATTAAGATTTTGTTGCTCATTTCCTTTTCATTCTTTCATCCATTCATGTGTTCCACTTTAACCATGAAAGATCATAACATTTCTTCAAACCCTTATGGATTCCTGTGAGAACACCTTGGACCAACAGGGGTCCATAGACAACACAGTCAAATTGACCCATCTGAAAAAAATAATAAACTCATTGAATTTAAAAATGAGAGCAACAATGAGAACTACATCTGGTTACATTGAGGGTGAGCACTGGTCCATTCTGATTACTCTAAAGATCTCAGCACAGTGCATAAACTTTGCAGCATTGGTGACTAACATCCATGACATAAGTTTCTTTGAATTAGTTAATATAGTTTTTAAATATGATTGTAGGAATTTTAATGTTTTTGCATTTTTTTGGTTTAAGCAATGGGCAGTAGTAAGTGGCTGAGTGGTTAGTGCACTTGGTACCTATCAAAAGGGTCAAGGTTCACCTCCCAGATTAAACTAATTTTTTTTTACCAGCAGGACTTTGAAGTTGTTTACCTGGCTTCTAAATTTGGATACCAGAGATTTTTTGCCTGGGAAGTAAGGGCAATCTGGTGTGTTTGTTATCGACCACATCACCTAATAATATGCCTTTGGTCATGAAAAATTATGATCACTAACACCATATTATCCATAGGTCTATCATGGCTTGGAGTGAACTTTTCAATTTTAGTGGAAAAAAACTAGCTTTTTTTCAATTTTAGACTGTCAGAAATTCCTATAATTTTATTGCCTAACTCCAATAGGGCTAGGAGTTTATTGTCTTCAACCCTGAGATCTTGTATTGTCTGTTTGTCCGTCTGTCTGTCTATCTATCTATTGACCATTCGAGCCGTAACCGGCCTATAGGGCATAGACCCAGATACTCTTTCTCTTATCTAAATTTTTATTCTAGCAGCTTTCAATCCTTGTAAAGATCTTTTATCAAATTTTGCCATTTGTCTCCGTTCTGTGCAAGCAGCTCCATCTCATTAAGGGAGCCGATTCCTGCTGTATTGATGGGGGGAAAAAAATTTAATTGTTCCACTTAGAATTTGACATAACTACTTTTGAATGTGAGGTGAATACCTTAACCTCAATACTACTGTAACCTGCATTTTTAAAATTTCCCGTCATTTCCTATAGGCAGTGAACCATATGAATTAAATGTATTTATCTCTTAGCTTGAACCACAAATGTGCATATTACAAAAAAAACTATTGCATTTACTTCTTAACTGACTCTTTTCAGATGACACTGTGATACAAGATTTTCTTAATTTTGACAGCTGCAAGAGAATAGCTGACAAGGTAACTATAAAAAAAAAGACACAAGTGCTGATATGTTTTAAAATTACAATAAAGATTAATCTGTTTACTGAGCATCCGGGCAGATGAACAACTAAAATTATTATCAATTAAACAACTTTTTTACCCTTACCTTTCCCCTTCTCTTCAACCATTCAGTGTTGAGGAAAAGTGAGTGGTCAGGTCATTGTGCTGTGATTTGTTTTATGTGTAAATGCTCAGTGTGGTGTTTAATATTTTATTGATTTGTTGTCTTCTAGGTCTGCCTTATCTGTCTGGCTCTTATCTGGCTAAGGACATAATCTATTATGGCAGACTTAATGCTGTTACCAGATATTGTTAGAGAATAAACAATAGAGCAAATGTTTTCTTACGTGTGGTCCATGAAAAAGCACACCAAATTATGAGGTAAGATAGAATGGATTAGATTAACAGTGGCGAATGACACTGTAAAAACAGATAAGGTACTTTCTCAACAGTGAGATAGATGAAATTATGGGTAGCTTTTGACCTATGCATCCAATTTTTGGTGCTTTTTATCTCCAAAGCAGATAAGATGATTTAGGCAAAGAATGGGTGTGGTTAGTCGAAGGCCCCGGTATCACTGCAAATGAATTAAAATCCATAATTGCTCAACCACCCTTGCCAGTGGAATCATACGAATTAACATCTCATCGAATATCCAAACAATGAAAGGAAGCTGCAGTCACAATCATAGCAGCTACAGCACACGCCAAAAGACATGAGGCTAAGTGGCACCAAAAGTGAACGCAGCTGAACTGTCCTTTATCATACGATATCATTCATCGTAAGCAATCTGAATATAGAAACGCGATCCGGATGAAAAACACAGCTCACAGAGCACTAAACTCAGAAGCTCTAGCAGCAAACTGGACTTGGAATATGAGGGAAACTGCAACAAGGAACACTTTTCAGACTGAACCTCAATGGTTCCTGCCACCTATCCACCATATTGACCAGAAATCCTGTTCGAAAGTTTTATCAAGAAACATGGGGGAAGCAAATATTGGGTGCTAGCTTTTTAAAGAGGTGGCAGTTAGCTTTTGGGGGATTGAGAAGATCTAAGATAGATTCATTTGAGATTTAGGAGATACGAGGGGGATTCAATTAGAGAGACATTGAGGACGTGGGTGACATTCAAGAAACACCAGAGTTGGCTTGGGATTTGTGACATAGAGAACATTCGTAGATGTTTTAGTAAAGGATGTTCAGAGAGGTTTGTTTCAAAGGAAGGTGTTTAGCTATATGTAGATATTTTGGTTTTCTAAAGAGATCATTGCTTATTAGCAAAATCAAGGCTAAGAATATATAGATTAATACAGAAGTCATATTATTGTGGGTGTGATTTTGTGAAAAGTAAAAGAAGTTATGTGGATTTAATTAAACCTGGGAGTATCATATAACATCAATCTAAGCTCTTGAACAAGACACAAGAAAAGTGTAAGCTTGTAAAACAGCTGAATGATGAGGGTACAGAAAGGAACACCAAAATTTCACTGCAGAAGGGTGGAAACATCCTAACAGGTAAGCATGCAGCAAATCATTTTGCAGACTCCTTTGCAAATGACAATAATATTGAAATTTTCTAGAGAAACGACAAGAGACCCGTTTAAAACAACAAAATGCAGGACAAGAAGAGACAGTACATGAAGTCATGGAAATACCCATTACACAAAGAGAGCTAGAGCTGGCAATATCAAAATTAAAAATGAAAAAGTCACCAGGCAGTGATGGAGTGTCCAATGAAATGATTAAGAACTTGGGAACTGCAGCTAAAGCAAAACTACTGCAGATCAACAACATTTGCTGGACCACAGGTAGAGTGCCACAGGCATGGAGAGAAGCAATTATGTTACCATTACTAAAGCCAGGAAAAGATGGTTCAACGACATCCAGCTATAGACCAATCAGCCTTACAAGCTGTTTGTGTAAAGCAATGGAATGTATAATCAATGTCAGACTGCAGTGGTACCTGGAAAGTGAAAATCTCCTTGTCCCACAACAAGCAGGCTTTAGACAGTGTTACTCTACCGAAGATCAGGCAACCCATCTTTCCCAGATATATAATTGAGGATGCGTTTCAAGAAAAGAAACTGGTACTAGCAGCATGGATAGACCTGAAGAAAGCATTTGATAAGGTATGGAAGGAAGGGCTTTTGAAGAAACTGAGAAATTATGGAGTAAATGGCAGGATGTACGAATGGGTCAAAGCATACCTGCATAACAGGAGAGCCAGAGTGCAACTGGATGGTCTTAAGAGTAAGAAGGTCTTGCTGCGCCAGGGCGTTATCTCCAACACTTTTTCTGATCTACATCAATGACCTAGTTACTGAACTACCACATGACATCAAAGTGGCAATGTATGCAGATGACTTGGTAATGTGGTGCACAGAGGAGTATGCAACAGTGGCCTCCAAATTGCTACAAAGAGCTATGAATGCACTGAATTCATGGACAAATAGATGGTGTATCAGCATCAATACAGACAAATGCAGTACTACACTTTTCACTCTCACCCCAAAACAAAAAGCAGGAGCCATCTACATAAACAATCAGCCTGTGAAAGAAGACATGCAGGCTATGTATCTCGGAGTTACATTTGATAAAAAACTATCCTGGAAACAGCAGATAAATAAGGCAACCCAAAAAGCAAGGAGGAAATTTGCTATTCTAAGAAAGCTGTGTGGAACCACATGGGGTGCGAGTGGGAAATACTCAGTAAAGTTTACCAACAGCGTATACGGCCACATTTAGAATATGGATCATCCGCATGGTGCGCAGCATCAAACACCACACTGCAAGAACTGGATAAAGTACAAAACCAGGCACTTAGGGTCATCACAGGAGCAATGAAATGAACACCAATATTGGAGATGGAGAAATTGTGGAGGATACCAGCACTGAGAGAACGGAGGGACACAAAGGTGCTGATACAGGCAGAAAAATTTGCTTGCATGCCGAGACATCCAATGAAGGACCAATTCCAAAATCTTGCAGTGGGATGACTTAAGAGAAGCAGTTTTATCCACCAAGCCAAGCGTATTAGTAGACAAACACCAGACATGCCAAGAGTTGTTAACCCCTTACTGCCCACACCAGAACAGACTCCCTGGACAGAGGAATCAGGATTATCAATACAAATACAGACAGAAGTGAAAGGAATAGTTGACAAAGAAGAACAGAATAGTTTACAGCAAAAAAACAATAACTCTATGTTTCCTGGATGAAGAATACCCACAAGACCTATGGATTCGTGTGTACACAGATGGATCAGCACAGAATGCAGTAAAGAAAAAGGGAGCAGGTGCATATATAGAGTACCCAAATAACACTAGGGATATGAATAAAATAGCAACAGGGAAATATTGTCACAATTATGATGCAGAAATCCAAGCAATAAAGTTGGCAATAGAAAAACTGCTGAACAGTAATCTTAGCCCACAGCCTGTAGTGTTTTTGACAGATGCAAGATCAGTACTCCAGGCACTACAATCCACAAAATTACCACATCTGCAGACCTTATTGACTGCACTCTGCAAGCACCACAGGGTTGCCTTGCAGTGGATCCCATCTCACTGTGGAATACCAAGAAATGTGAAAGCAGATCAGTTGGCAAAAGAAGGTTCAACAGGCACACAACTAGATACACCTGTTACATACCATCATAAGAAACAGATAATCAAATCAATCAGAGGACCAGAGGCCCCAAATCAAGATGCCTTTCATAATATGATTAGATATGAACAAGTTATCATTATACGCCTCAGAACAGGACACAATCGACTCCATAGTCACATGTATACAAAATTCAAGATAGGCACCTCAACTACTTGTACATGTGGACAGGCGCCCCAGACTGCTGAACACATACTTCAAGACTGCACTGAATATAGTAGACTGAGGAAAATCCATTGGCCCATAGATACAACACTACAGACAAAACTATATGGGCCACTGCAAGAATTACAAAAGACAGTAAAATTTATACAGGAAACGACATTGCAGATATAGACAATACTTCGGGCAAACGAAAGATAGATAGATAGATCAACGTTAGCCTAGGCAGAATATAAAGAATTTACACTAATGATACAGTTTGATAGACGTTTAGACAGCCATAGCTGGCATCATGTGTAATGAATATTATTGTGCTTGCAGGACTACACATTAACCATATTATTACTCTGAAATTCATATAATCTATATATTGTATATATTATTATCCATATAAATATTGAGATAATAAATAAAATATTTCTGAGCATCAGACATTTAATTTAAATAATATCGCTATTTGTATATGTAATATTTATATTATTAACCATATAAATATTGAGAAAACTATATCTATTATATAAATATCTAACATTTAATTTAAATATTGTTATATATATATAAGTTATATTTATATTTTATAACTATATATACTAAACACAATTAAAACAAGACAAACAAGATTCTTGGGGCGTGTTTAAAGACACAGCATTCTACTAAGAGTAATCTTGGAAGGAAAAATACAAGGTAAAAGCGGCAGAGGCAGACCAAGACTTACATGGACGAGTAAAATAAAAAAATGGACAAGACAGCCTATGACAACCTGCACTATCAAAACAAGAGACAGAGTAGAATGGTGCTCCATGGTAGCCAACCTTTGATGTGGAGATGGCACTCAATGATGATGAAGATGATCTATCTTTATATTCACAAAGATGTAACATCTTATATCAGCAGTTTGGCGAGTAGGACTAGAATTTTTAGGTGAAGAAAATAATGGAAAATACATTTCATATATATCTATGATATTTTAAATTATCAGTTGTGAATATAAGTGCAACTTAAATGTTTAAAGAATGTAAGATGTTTCTATAATATTTATCACATTATATAAATTTGTAAATATTGAAGTGTTTTCTAAAAAAAAAATCTTATCTTTGTTTTTCAAAACTGTGGTTTGATCTTGAGTGGTTTGGTATTTCTTTATATTATTGGGTTACTTCGTAACAACTGATACTTTTTTGTGATTTCTAGCAAAAGTTTCAGCTGAAGTTTCAGAACAAAAATTCTTTGTTAGGGGTTGATGAAAAAAATGACAATAAATTGTTAAAGTATTGTCAGGATTAATACTTTCGCTATCAAGGGGTTTAACACCACTCTGTTTCTCTGAATTTTTTTTTAAAGTTGGAAATAATAGTGATAAAATAAATGAAAATTGATCTACAACACGCATTTCATTGGAAGAATTTAAAAATACAAAAAATCACATGATGAAATAATTGCAAAAACAATGATAGATTTTGGGCTTGCACGCCATCTATTTTCGGCTTGTGGTACAGAATGTGTTCATTTTGTGATTATTGTTGTGGCAAGTGCTGATAGAATAGATGGTGGTGAGCAAAGCACATATAATCTTAATGACATAAAATGTTAATGTTATTCTGTTAACTCATTTGACATATGAATAAAATATGTATTTAAAAATAATGTTTCAAAACTAAACATTCTGACTAGAGTAGATTCTTTTTCTAAATAATATTCAATGATGAAACCTGAAATATTGAATGAGTGCACAATTTTACACATTTCTTTTCCTAGTATCTAATTGCCATGGTATTTGCATACTTCAAGAGAGCAAACTTCTCCATTAGAGAGTATACAAGAATGAATTTCTTTATTGGATTGTAAGTGACTTTAAATTTAATGTAATTCAATTATTTGATGGATCTTACTTGAATTTAGTATGCTCATAGATAAACAAATAAATAACAAAGGGAAGAAGACATGATAAATATAGCAATGGGATAGATTTGGCTTAAATGAAGTGAATGATTGTGAAAGAAATGGACTAATGCTTTCTATTTATCTATTGATTTTTTGAGCCGTAGCTGGCCCATAGTGTGTAGACCCAGATACTCCTTCTCTTATCTAAATTTTTATTCTAGCAGTTTTCAATCTTTGTTAAGATCTTTTATCAAATCCACATGAGGGCTTACTTTGCTGTTCGGTTATTATCTCTTCTCATCACATGTCCAACATATGACCATCGTCTTTTCTTTATTACTGAAGATATTAGTGGTTGATTGGCGATTTCTCTAATTTCCTCGTTTGTTTGTACTAATGCTTTGCTAACATTCAATCTTTCATTTGGAAAACACTTTAGTTGTCTCTTGGTCCAACATATTTTATCAAAGCTAGTCGTATGGGTGTTTGTTGTTCTATATGAATTCTGGCAATGTTTTTTCATTGTGCCTCAGCCAAAATTCCAGGCATCTAAATACTGTTGCAAAATACCCAAGAAAACTGGACTGAATATATCCTGAAAGTTCCTGACAAAAGCATCCTAAATAGATGTTGTACAGTGAGATCAGCATGACAGTGGACAAAAGGAAAGTTTTAAAGGTTAACTAAAGATATTTATAAGAAGTTTAAACATTGACACCACCCCCTAAGAAAAACACACTGCCAGAATTCATATAGAACAATTAACACCCAAACAACTAGCTTTGATAATTATGTTCCAGCTGTGTGGTAGGGGATATTATGCCAAATTTGAACAGTATGAGGGTCAGTTTAAAGGTTTTGTAGTTTATTAATAAACTTGTATGGCAGACAATGTATCATTATTAAGACACTATATTGTATTTTACATTAGTACATGGGAAGCGTGGGGTGCTGTGTGAAAGAGAAATTTGTAGGAAACTGCAGTTATCACATTATGTCCAGGATGAAACTAATGTTTGTGCACAATAAAATTCCTGTACCCAAAGAACAAATCTGCAAAGCAAATTCATGGTGAGATGCTCACTGTTTATAATGATGTCTACCTTTCATATGATCATTGGAAAAATCACTTTCAAAGAGGACACAGCAGAGATCAGAGTGAACTAAGGAGATGCAAGCTGTTCATTTGCAAATGATGCAAGCATATTTACAAGAGAGGAGGCCCTGATCCTCTTAGACAAGCGCATAACCACTAAAAAAATCATGTCTGATCTTGGACTAAGACATGGGACCACAGTGAAGTTTTCCATGAACATCTTCACATTTCAAAAGTGTCTGCCAAATGGGTTCCTCATTTTCTCATGCCTTCCAAAAGGAGCATGAAGGTGAAGAAGCCATGTAGATGTTGGGTATTTGTAATGCTGACAATGATGCAATTTTTGTGTAGACTGGTTACTGTGGATGATTGTTGGGTGCATTTTTATGACCTCTAAACTAAACACCAGGGCAAGCAATGGAAAATTCCTTTTCACCAACACTAGAGAGGACAAAAAAGAGTATACTCTGCTAGAGAGGTCATGCACACCGTCTTTTGGGGCTGCTGCATGGTGATGCTCACTGTTTATCCTCCTTGTATTCGTATAATCAAGTCTTGCTTCTCAAGAGCATGGATGTGTTGCTAGTCTACATCATAGCTACAATATCTACACCTTTCAGCCCAATACATCCATCTTTGGCCTGGATGGGTAGATTTGCTTGCCAATTTTTGACTGAACAGCTGCCATTTTAGCCTGCTCTTTTAAACTTTAAACTGCACTAAATGGATTCTTTAGTGTGTGCGAGTGCACATGGGACCTCCTGTTTTTCTCCTTTTTCCGAGATGGCCAGGCATCAGATCTCACTACCCAGAGGCTGAGGGAGGGTAAAGTCACAAATCCTCCACCAGTTGAGGAAATCAAACTTTGATCATCAGGAAGGTGAAGATTCGACGGGTGAAGTGTATAGTCTTAAACGGTAAACTTTTAGAGAAAGACTAAAGTTCATATCAATTTTTAGGTACATGTCTTGACTCTTTTATATGTTTAAGTTTATACTTAAGTTACCATACATTTCAACAGACCCTTGTACAGTTACCTCTGAAAACAGAAAAGAGGCTTAACCACAGAAATATGAAGCTGTTATCATCATTGCTTGTCATGGATAAGGAACAATGTTATTTATTATTCATTAGTTTGTTGTGAATGAAGTGTGTGAGATTGAAAAGTTTCCACTCACTTTAATAGAATATATTTTGCAGGTATCTTGCTAGTGATGTTGAAGAGGACGAGGAAGAGATAAAGTATGAAATTTTCCCATGGGTGCTTGGCACAAACTGGAAGAACAGATACCCCAGTTTCCTGAAGATGAGAGACTCCCTACTCAGAAAAATAGACTACAAGGCCATCATAAGCAGGCGCTGTTGCGATGAGGTGTGTGATGTTATACGTTCTTAGAGTTGACATTACAGTAATCTGGCAAGGTCATGGGTGCTCAGCGATATTCAGCATTTAGCAAAGTTTATGCATGTTAATGGTGTCAGTATTCATGGGTTGTGCATACATCTAACTTGTCCTTTGGGGTTTTGATTCCTGTTTGTTCATCATAATTTATATTTTTGAAGTGTCCAAAATACATTCATTAACTCATATTACCTGGCTAGTTTCTCAAATAGGGTACTAAAAATATGGCTTGCCATATATGTGGGGAGCCTCTGTGGCTGAGTGGTTAGTATGCTCGCTTCCTGACCAGAAGGGTGTGGGTTCAATCCTCCAGCAGAGGCAGATTTTATTTTGGACTGACAAGGCTCCGGGGTTCACCCAGCCTCTAAAAATGGGTACCAGAGATTTTTCTGGGAAGTAAAGGTGGCCTGGTTTGATACCGATCACATCACCAAAAAATGTGCTGTGGTCATAGCAAAATATGATCACTAACACCATATTCCCCATACGACTAGCAAGGTATGGAGGGAACCTTTACTTTACTTACTTATTTAAGTGGGCTTTACAATTGAATCTCTAATTTCTGAGTTGAAATAAAATTCTTGCATATTTCATCCACTTCAATATTGTGAACATCATTGCTGAAAGTTTACATTTGTAAACAAAAAGTAATAGGCTTCCAACCAATGAAAGATAGACTACAAGTTAAAGTAATGCATCATGCAGAGAAATACATGATACTAATGAAGCATCCTATACATTTAAAAATAACCAGTTATGGCAAGAGTTATGTTAAAGAAGAGCAACTTCATGCCGTCTCAAGAACTGATAGGAAAAGACCTAGAACTGTCTCAAACAAAACCAAACATTCATACATCTATTCTGTAATACCTGTCACTGGTGGTGTACACTGCCAGAGTTCCTAGAAGATATTATAGGGATCAAGTTAGAGATACACAGACAGGCCTGGAGAGGAAGCATATTGTATAAAAGTACATAGGTGAGAACTACCCACAGCATACATGGTCGCATGTGTACACAGATTGTTCTGTTACAAATACCACCAATAACATGGCAGGGGGATTAATTAGTTTAGCTTTTAACTACAGAGGCTGCAAATAAAATATAACAGGTTAGTAAATTTCAGCTATAATATCAGGTTGTTTTAGCTTTTAACCCCAATATTTTCAGATAATGGCTATTCAGCCTGACAGTATGCTATGGAAACGTGAGAGACCTCTCCATCATGGTGGAGCCATACGAAACTACATGAAGGATCCAGATGATGATGGTTTTCCTCGTGGGCCACAGTCTAGTCCTTGGTATTGCAGTGCCTGTGATACAGTTGATAATAAGTATGACTCAACAAGCCCAGCCAGCACCTGGTTTATCTCATCACAGGACTCTTCTTCAGATGATAGTGGTATACAGTCTTCATTTTCTGACTATTTTATTTTATTTTGGTATAATAGATACAATCAATACACCTCTAAGGCACATCTGGCAAAGAAGAGTGTCTTGCACAGGCAATCAAAAATAGTCTGTGAGATGTAAAAGAAACCTACCATATGTTTTAGTGGACAATGGAAAGTCATCATATTACTTCTCTAAGTAAGAAACTATTTCCTAGGAACAATGAGGCAGACAAGTAAGCAAAGGACACCAACCAAATACAAATACAACTGATGTGAAATCAAAGAAGTTTGTCAGGATAAATACATGAACAAATGGAGTACAGAACACAAGGGTTATCAGAAAAATGATGGTTATAACCACTAGCTCAACAGAAAAGAACAAGTAACACTTTTTAGACAGGTTACAACAGATTGAAGTACCACCTTTTCAACACCCTAAGGATAGGAAACTCTGATGAATGTGACCGTGGCACAGACAAAATGACTGTAGAACATCAGTTACAATCAGGCTAAACATATGATGAAGAGAGACAGCTGTTGTTATCATCAGTACCATAGCAGGACAAGCTGTATGGAGATGTCTCAAGCCGTGCACGGACAAACACTTTCTTCGAACTCATTAATATTGAAATGTAAAGCTGTCCACAGAAGAAGCAACTATTGTTCTTATCTTCTACTTTGCCATTTTTTTGCATTACAGTTTATACCAAAGCTGTGCTTATTTGTAACTTTTTGTTTCACACATCTGATAGCATTTTTTTTTCACCTTTTTTGTCTCTTCTTTTTGGTTTTTCCATGCTCATTTGACCAGGTATTAGCATGGTTCTGACTACTACATGAAGGTGCATTGAGGTCTTGGTCAACCTAATTCCATGGACCTTGATAAAAGAAAAAAACTTCAGCGGTAAATAAGGTATATAGCGTTAGTGTTCAGGTTCCTTTTCACCATCGTTGACACATATTTGGGTAATGTGGTCAGCATTACACCAGCGTCATTATTCTTTCCCAGAAAAATCCAGCATTCATTGAAGGCTGGGTGAACCTAGAAACCATTGATCAGGATGAAACTCTACCTCTTGTCCTCAGTAACCATTGTTCTAGTGAGGCTTCCAAAGAAACAGTTTAAGAAAAAAACACAAAATCTAAGAAATGAACTTGTACTATTCTGGTCATTAGTACACTAACCACTAAGCCACTGCAACATTGACCTTAACTCTAGTACCTTTGATTCACTGACTCAGAAACTTAATTTAAGGTAAAGGATTCTTCATTTTATTGTTCATTACACAATGAATAGGCCTAAAACCCTTGGCTGGCCAGTGGGCCTAAACTGTAATCATTGAACTGATAAGTTTGAATTTGCTTTCTTCATTGTTGTTTATTACAAGCTGAACCTTTTTTGAGAGACTGCAAAAAAAGTGGACTAAGATAAAGTGTGTTCTTAACTTATCATCCCAATGATGAAAGATATCCCGGTGCTTGGAAAAATCTCAAATAATTTCCATCTCTGAAATGATTCGAAGTAGACCTATTGGTTTTCAGGAAAACTTGTGAACCTTCTTCAGTCAGCTTTTTCTATACATTTAGACAGACAGATCACAATGGGTCACTAGCAGGATTGTATTTTCAGGTCCCCACTGGTTTCTTATAGTTTGTAATGTAGAAGCTGCTTCTGTGGACTATATCTTCACTTTTACGGTGTTAAGAGTGATGTAATCCTGTAGAATGCATTCTGAAGTCTAACTTGAGCATATATCTAAACATACATCAAATATGGAAATACAGAAAAACCCCATTAAACATTGTGTCAACATGCCAACTACGTCTAGGTCACCGTTGGCAGAGACCATTTCTAGCAGGCTCTTCCTGCATCCTATAATAGAGAAACAAAGTAGCTATAGCCACCCTCAGCTTTTGTCATGTGAGTATCTTTATTGTACAATGATAAGTGCTCATAATCAGCATACCCCTCAGTGTGTGGGTAAAATACTAAGTCTGTGTTAGTTTACTAGTCTTCTTTCACTCTTTGCAAAGCACTTTTGTTAAGCTTATCCCCTTTCTGATTTGCTGTTCTTTCAATCTGGCTATGGCTGTGGATATGCAACCATTACTTAATTTTTTACTCATCCTACTTCTCTGAGGGCAGTCAGAATATCAGCAAGACCCATTGCTTGATGATTCTTCACAACAACAACATTTGCATACCTGTCAGCACATTCATTGCCTCTTATTCCAATGTGTTCTTGGACAAAAATTAAACAAAATATTTTAATCATTTTTTTTTTAAATTGCTATTATTCATTTGCTACTATTTCAGAGCTTGGGAATGTTATTCCTCAAGATAATAATGAAGATGTTTGGCCAACTGTGGAAGAATGAGTGATTTTTCATCCATCAATAAAGTAAGACTGAAAGACAGACCAGCATCTGCTTTGATGACTTTGTTTTCAAGTCCTCTCTAACACTGTATTTGGAGCTATATGTGATGATCAACCTTTTCTAATAAGGCATATATAGAGATTAAGTATGATGTAAATACTAAGCGCATTATTAACCTATTTCTCACATATGCACATTGATTCTAGTTTATTTTGTAAACCGTTGAGTATTTTAACATTATATATTTTTTTCCCCTATTGCATAGCATAACACAGTTTTAAAATGCTTTTTGTTAATGAGATTAAAAAAGATTAAATGCAAAATGTAGAGACAAGCAAGCCTATTAAGAGCAAAAAAAGTGAAGTGTAGAACATGTCAGAATAAACGTGATGCAGATTGGGCAGCTCAATTGAAAGGAAAAAAACTATAATAATTAGATTTGGCATAAACCATGAAAAATTAAAACATCACTTATTCAATGGAAACAAAAAAAGCAGGAAAGGAAAATGAATATGGTAGATGTTCAGAGCAATTCTAAATGAATAGAACAACTTAACATACATATTACAAAGAAACTATCTGTTATAGAAATATGTATAGCTGGAGAGGAAAACTCTCAGCAAACATTAATCTAGGAGTCATGTACCACACAACATATGCCCAGGCGATAGTTAAGTTCATGATATACATGAGTCAGCATGTTCACATCTGTTAACCAAAGATAACAATGAATGTTCATGCACAATAAGTACTGATGTAGGCTTTGAGATTTTCTTTTCCATTTGTACCTGACATGTTTTTCTAGAGCAGATAGTTTATTTGTAAGTAATAAGAAAAGTTTTTTCATTCATTTATGTCACCCTTGAATGAATAAAAAGACATGTGTATATCTCATATTTGTGCACTCATATAGAGAACAGAGAAAGTTTACATGTACTGCATCACCAGTACCATTTAATAGACTTATAGACATCTCAATAATCTCAAGTTGACCCCCAAGCTCCCTAGATATATTCTGAAGGAATAGTAGAAGAGGAAAGTGATGATTCATGGAAAATGTAGCCAAAATGTCATTTTTTATTATTCTATTTGTGTTGACTTTTTCTTTTTGTCTTTGCTGCTTCTGTGACTTGGTGAACTGTTGAGTAACTATTAATGGACATGATTATTCTTCTCTAGTTTTCTCTGTCTTTCACTGCTGTATTAATGCATGCATACATATCAGTGAGCTTTGGACGAAATCATTTAGCATAATCTATTTCTCCTCAGACTTGCTGTTTCTTTAATGACACATCTGTCTCCAGTATCCGCTAGAGCAGTGTTTCTCAAACTATGGCCCCCGTCCGACCTTGTTTTCTTCTCGTGGAGTCCCCCCTGTCCTTTTATATAGATTGTGTATCATATAGAGAGAAGTTGGAAAGGAAAATAATATTGCCACAGACATCATAGGCAATTCGACCATCGAGAATAGTCACTTTTGAAGTCTGCCAACACTTCAACTGTGGGGTCGTATTCTACAAGTATCTGTATTCTTATGCATGGTTCTTTAGTCTTGTGATGTGGCTCCCCAATTACGCCATTGTTTCCAGTGGTCCCTCTAAATTATCCCGTGGCTCCCCAATTATGCCATTGTTTCCAGTGGCACCTCTAAATTATCCTGTGGCTCCCCAATTATGCCATTGTTTCCAGTGGCACCTCTAAAATATCCTGTGGCTCTATGTTATTGGCTTGTGATTCTTAAGGGCACAAGTTGCTCCCAACACAGCTTATTGTAGTGCCAGGATTGTAAGCTTAGTGTTGGTAAAATTGTGCTTTGGATTAGGATTCAAGGATTCAAGACTCTTAGGATTCAAGATTTGTGCTATCATTTATATCACTCAATCATTAGTGTTCATCTTGTTCTAGTTCAAAGTATTCTTTAACCTGAAACGTGTTATTGCAAGATTCGGCAAATAGTTACAAATATATTCCACCTGTGATATATGTATATAACATCATTATTTAACATTTTGAACTGAATGGAAGGGAACAGAGTGTGAAGTTCATCAGTGAGAAATAAAAATGTGTCAAAACTTTGACAAATCTGTTTGACTCACTTATTGTGAAGTTGAATTTTTACCTCAGATTGAAAGATTTAATTGATCTTGTGTCACATTATTTTTGTTTGGGGATAAGCATAAATGTAATAAAATATAAAAAATATTAAATACTAAATGATGCTGCAAGTTGAGCTTTAGAGAACATGTAAAATAAACATGAAATAATATTAGAGAAATGAGACAAACAATGACGTTTTTCTTTTGTACCTGTGGAAGACTTTTGATGAAACATTTTTTTTTTGGGTCTCGTCTTCTAATATTTTGTTCCTTGATACAATTTCTTGTTTATTTTATCTGTTTTGTATGGTTGTTTTTCCAGAAAAAAAGTAGTTTCACTGACATAATTAGCAGAGTTCTGGGTTGAATGTTACACTGCACCGTTTGTTACCATATACACAAAAATTGTATGTACTGAACTGAATAGTAACTGAACTTTTTTAGTAAATCACAGAAAAAAATATTGTAGTGCCTCGTACTAATTCGTTTCAGAAGACCATTTGAACTCTAAATTGCCTCCTAGTAATGAAATGGTCAATGTGAGATACTTGAACAAAGGGTGGGTTGACAGAAATAAGTGAGCTGGCCTCATTAACCCTAGCGGCCTGTGTGTGCATGCACAGGAGTTATTTAATGCTTATTATGTTAGAACCAAGCCTTTTGATGCTTTGTGCATCTGATGAAAAACTTAAATATAAACTGTAGTTGGTAATCTAGTTTACATCTCAGCATTAGGTTTAGAATTTATAAGTCAATGTGTGATCCTTAATCTTAAATGTAGAAATGTGGATGAATCATAAGGTAGAAAGCCAACTTAGAGGATTCGATGGGTGCTGTCTCAAGAAGATTCTAAACATCCATTGGGATCAACACATCAAAGAAGTTACCAACAGATCAGGCATTAACAACGTCAATCAAGAGGTAAAAAAAAATGTTAAAAATGACTTGGCCATGCTCTATGAATGGAACGAACCAGACATCCGCACCTAGCTTTAACATTGACATACGTGGTAAACGAAGAAGAGACAACATTGGGGACATGGCGACGAACCATACATGATAAAATGATAGATGCTGGGTAGAAGTCCATGCTTGCTCCAGACAGGATTTGGTGGAGATCTCTTGTGAGATTAAAAAGAAGGTAATCTACATGCTTTAACATATGTTGACCACTAATTCTGACTATTGATAAATTTGCTGTGGTTATAAAGAGGTGAATATATTAGCTGCACTACTGCAAGGTTAACCATGTGGTATCAGCACAGTGACTGTTGCATGTTGGGAGTTGCATGCAAGCCAATGGTAGCTTATCTGATAGTGTGCACGTTTACAGTTCTACTTTTTCCCATATCTGCTCTGCTGCTGTTTTTAAAATCCAGCAAAATGTGTACGCTAATCGTTTCTGTTACATTGTCAGTTGTTTGTTTCTGCCCACTGCTAGTTCTTCCCTTCCCCAGCTGCAAACTACGATCCTTCAATCGATAAATGTGGGGGTTAGTTTTCCATTCTGTGTCACATCCTTGGATAATGTGATGTGCTGGACTGGAAGGTACTGATAAGATAAAGTGAAGTACGAGAGTTTTTACCCATATGTGCTCGTCTACCTATCCAGAAGTGTTCACAGACTTCTGGACAGTGCCGCTTTAAGGATCAAAACTCACAATGCGAGGCGGCATTCCTCGCCTTCCCAGAGTATTACCTGGTGCCGCAGGAGTATTTTTTTTCCCATCCACGAGTACAATTCACACTGCTTCCAGGAGGAATCAAACATCAGTTGTCCGAACATTGGTAGCCCAGTCGGGTGGTTTTCCCAACTAAGCTACCGAGGCCCCCACTTGGCAATATAAGAAGGTAGTTTGCCATTTCTTTCCTCCTTGGCAGTGACTGTACTGGTTGGAGATCGCAGCCATTGTCCCTACAGTTGGGATTTGGAGACAATAAATGATTTCACAAAATGAGGAAGATACTGTGCAATCCATTTTTGACAATAGAAACAAAAAGAGTTCTTAAATGTTATGTAGAACCAGTCTTAACGTATGGACGTGAATCATGGATAACAAACAAGAAAATCACTGGAGGCTGTAGAAATGTGATTTTACAGAAGAATGTTGAGAATACCATGGACAGCTAAGAAGAGTAACGAAAATGTTCTGAAAGAGACCAAAGCAAAAAGAGAGCTAATTTCCAATATTAGGAATAATAATAATAGGTGAAGTGTAGAGATATAAAAATATAAGTATAAAGAAATAATTGTAAATAAAAATTAGACAGCTGATGGCAGTCGCTCCGCTCGTGATGGAAGATCGCTATCAAATGTCGGGGAGAGAAAACCCACAAGGATAATCCATCACATGGTAAGACCAGAGGAGTGATGAATTATGGGGGAGTCAAGTGTGATGCAGACTTGAAGTTGTAAAAGTAATCAGGCTCAGGCGACATAGCCGTAGGTGATAAGTTGGGTAAAATGAGGTACAGGGTGTTAAGGAAGATGGACCAGCCAGACATCATGTAGATACAATGGCGGTGGGTGATAGAGGATTATCAGTAGTACAGACCCAGAAAATGGCTAGAGGAGGACTTGTGTGGGGGGGTGTCAGAGTCAAGTCGCCAGATCAAAAGACTTGAACACTGAAAGAGAATAACAATGGTGGAGATAAATTAGGAAGTTGTGGAAATGTGATCAAAGAGTTGCTATAGAAAAGTTGTTTATAAATAACAGAGAAATGGTGTATTAGAATTTGATAATAAAGAAGTAGTGAACTTGGAGTAGATATAAAGAGAAGTGCTGTACTTTGAATTGATTAATAGAGAAGTGGTATACTTGAAGATGATTAATAGAGAAGGGGTGTAATAAACGTTGAATAAAAGTAGATATTGAGAGAAGTGATGTATTGGACCGACAATAATAGAGAAGTAGTTTACTAGAGGTAGATTAATACAGAGGTGGGAGGAAGAAGTTAGCGGAAGAGGGGTCACCCGAGGAACAGGGATACATTGATGCCCCGAAACCAAAACGAGTGATCAGGCGATTTTCTAAAGTGAATCGACTGCGGCTGTAAGAGAAACATAACACCAAGCCAGTAACTAGGACATCAGCCTTACCCTGATGACCCTGGGAGTTGAAGTGTAATGCTACAGGGGTTCCTGCAACACGGGTGATGTAAAAAGATATTAACAGCGTCTTTTTCCAAGACAGCATCCTGATTCACCAATGTAGGTCAACTAGCATCGCTTATATGTGATGGCATAAATAATGTTATGCGATGTACAAGTGAATCCCTCTCTGATATCAAATAATATTTAAAATATGTCCTTATCTGCGAATTTATATAAATTTTTTAGAACACTGACCTCAGACCCCTTTTAGAACACTGGCCACAGAGATGGGATTTCTCATAAGAATGTTGAAAGTTCCCTGGACAGCTAAAAAGACCAATGAGGAAGTTCTCAAAGAGGCCAACACAAAAAGGGAGCTCTTAAAAAACATCAGAAAGAAGCAATCAACATTTTTCGGGCACATCATGAGAAGAGGAAAGTTGGAATACTTGGTTACAACTGGCAAAATAAAAGGAAAGAGAGATCATGGGTGACAAAGAGAGAAAATACTGAATAACTTGGTGTCATGGCATGGAAAACAGTCAACAACAGAACTAATACGATGCACTGTAGATAGAAGATTGTGGAGGGACATGATCAACTACGCCAACCGGTAAAAACCGGTAAACATGATGATGATGATGACCTACTTCTGTTTCAATTCTATAATTTCCTTACCTTTTCCATCTTATCTATATCTCACAAGGATGCTTTAGTGGCCAAATAATTAGTAAACTTGATTGAAAAGGGCCGGGCTCAATTGCCAGATGTAACTATTTTTTTTTTATTGGACTGAGACTTTGGGGTTAACGGCGCCACTAAAAATTGGTACAAGAGCCATTTCCCATACATCCAGCAAGGTGCTGAATTTTGTCAGCGAACTAAATTTGACTATAAGGCGATTCTCCAAAGCAAACCGTCAACGGTCGCCAGAGTGGCAAAGAACAATACCAGTGATACGGATGTCATCTTTGCCCTTGTGGTCTGAGGAATTGAAATGGGAAGACACTGGAGTGCCAGTATTCTGTTGAACATCTCGAAGATCTTTCCGCTCAAAGATTTTGTGTATCTCACTCGTAAACATAGTTTCCCTTTGGTTGCTCCTTCCTTATTGCATAGTCTTCTCTGCTGCCCACGTCTGGGCACTTTAGTCTATCCACTATGCCATGCTATTCATAGTTCTCCTCCACTAGACCCCACTGAGATATTTCGGTGGTCTCCTATACCTCTTTTATCTGTGGTACTTACCTTTCACGTGTTTTTTTAGTGTAGCCCACTCTCAGACATCTCATTCTTTCCTCCTTTCGTTTCGAGTACCTGTTATTCTTCTGTTCTATTCTTTCTCCTTTGTGTATGCACACTGACCTCGATGTGTATTCTTCTGGTTATGTGGGTGCTATGCGCACATTTCTACATATATATGTTTGTCCCTGTATAGGCATGTTTGTTTTCATATGTATGTGTGTTGGTATGAAACATATATATATGTGTTTATATACACACACTCATTTGTGTGTGTGTATATATGCATGTTTGTGTGGGCTCTTAGATGCTTATAGACATTGTCAGTGTCTTTGTAGTCGAGGTAACCTAAACAGTGTTCCCCCACTCACATATTTTAGAACTCTTTACACATTTTTGACCCTCCGACTTGCAGGGTATTTACAGTGCACACCCGCGAATCCTCCTTTCTCGTTCTGGCCATGGTCCACGACACAGTGAAGAAATTTTTAATTTCTTAAATCAGTTTCGATTATTTTGTTTTGGATGTTTCATTACTAATTAGCTATGTAGGATTAGTTATATTTATTTATATATCTGTGTGTGTGTGTTGTTCGTTTGTTCTTGCTGAAGGCCTATTGTGCCGAAACGTCGTTCAAATTTGTGTCGTCTATCAATTACGTAAAGTTTTTGGTCATTTCCTAGTTTGATCAGATATATTATTTCAGTTGGAAGAGTGATGTCCCCTAAAATATGTCTGCCAAAATACAGTGGTTCTACGCATTCTTGGCGTTGGGGTCATTACGCTGGCATTTACGCTGGCATGTAATCATTTCGGAGTATCTGTTGATTGGGCGTTGGGTCCAGGGTTAGGTTTAGCTTTAGTGTTAAATATTTATAAATATATTATAACGCGTGACAAAAACGACGCCACTCGGCCTAATTATGATCTTCTGATCGAAGGGGATTGTGCGGTTGATTACCAATCGCCGTAATTTACTGCCAAATGTTGGAAGATTGTCAAACTTTGGCTATTAATTAAAATGCACATACACACACATAAATACAAAAAATATCTAGAAATAGCTTTACGAAACACAATGCAACGTCTGTATTACCTCAAATTACCTGTCAGCGATTAGCAATCTGGTGCGGAGCTTGAGAATAACAACGAGTGTGATGAAAGTCCTCAAAAGGACCATAGTGAAAACTCTAGGCAATCTAAAATAGTTAATTGTGAATGTTTGGTTGTCCTGAAAAGGACAGTTGTGAAGTGGGCAGGTTTGGAGCAATCTTATGTTGTCCTGAAAAGGACAGTAGTTTGCAGGGATGTGATGATTTTACACAGGATAACTCTCTGCAATTCCTGTAATTAGCGTCCCTAGCACGTTTCCTTGTCTGATTTCATTTCTGAAGGCGAACTCGTGTAGAAACGATGGGAACAATGTACGCCTAGTGCCGAACTGTCTCTTCAATTTCCTTTTGGCCCGCATCCACATATTTTCAATATTCTGTGTGTGAATTTCGGGATCATCTGGGTCGACAAAATTCTCTTGATGGATGACTGAACAATGGGTATAAATACCATTTGCAATTCGACTGATATTGGCATATGCAGACCAGCCGTCAGAAATAATGTGGCTTCCAGGTAAAATATGGGCAACTATCTCTTTTGTTAAAGTAGCCTCGGAGCGATCTGGTACTTCTACTAGAAAGCATTTTCCTGAAATCCTTTCTATTCCACCGAACACCCAGTAACCCTCATTCCATTGTCCCCTGTGATATTTTCGGTGAAAATATTTGAACTCGTCAATTTCCACAACGATTGGTTGGCCTAGAATGTCCATACCACCAATTTGACTGAAGTGTCTGACCATGTATTTCTCACATTCCTCGCGTAAAAAATTACACCAATCCACTACAGTATTTTTATTGACGCCTGCCTCATGCTGGATCAAGCTCTGTGGAAAATCGCTGCTCCAACAGTAGATCATAATTAAAATTTGTTTTAGTGATAGATGGCTCTTTGTGAAAAATGATCCATCACGAACGGACTTTCCAAAACTGCACCCCTGACATGACCACTGATAGCCATCTACTCCTCTGCTGTAGGCTACTAAACTCGCAGGCATATGACAAATGTTGCATAGACACGTATTTATTATTAGTCTACGCTTAGCTAACCACTGAATACACAATTTATTAGTGGCAATCTCGGGAATCAGAGTTAGTAAATTCCATCTATCCTCTGCAATGATGTCATGAAAAGTCATGATCTGCCCAACATTCACAACTTCAGTTGGGGCTCTAGGTCGCCCGGTCATTTTGCAAATACAGTAGTACCAAATTCAAGTAAGTGAACTCAGAACTGCTTAGCTGGTTTTTAAATATTAGACAAACTAGCCTATATATATAGGCGGATAATTAGTAAGAAGAAGCATAAGAAAGGATAGGGGTTCAGCCAATTATTAATTAACATCTCGATTTGGACGCAGACGCTGACCCGAACGCCACGCTGACCCAAACGCCAGTGTGAGTGACACATGCCAGCGTAATGACCCCAACGCCAAGAATGCGTAGAACCACTGTATTTTGGCAGACATATTTTAGGGGACATCACTCTTCCAAACTGAAATAATATATCTGATCAAACTAGGAAATTACCTACCACACCATTTTTTCTATTTTTTTTTTCAATTCTACTTCGCATTTAGCTTTACTGCAGCTTTAGAATTTTTAATGCATTCATTTTCATTTCTTTGCCTTAACCCCTAATATTAAGGATGCCCTCGGCCTCTCTAATCCCTGAGCAGTGAGATCTATGTATTAAATATCTAGTCCTCTCAGATTATATTCGGATAACGGCGAAAGACAGGAGGTCCCATTTGTACTAAGATCATGTTATAGAACCATTGAGGTCGAAACAAATATAGATCAAAGATGGCCACTGTCTGGACAAAATTGTAAAACAGTTAAAAACCTCCACAAGTCGAAGACATATTAGGGCCGAACAACGCAGATAATATCGCGGCTTGACATAAAGTAGCGATACAAACGTACCCACACATATATTAGCAGGTGAACGCTGAAGAAGAAACCTCACATCTGAGTTTTCTGAGTAACTTTAGTTTTCTTTGGTCATCACTTGACCGTCGAACTAACACTAACAGTCTGTGCAGCCTAATTTGTCTCAATCTCAATTAATAACAAAAGTGGTGTCTATCCCTAGTATACGGAACAGATAGGAGAACGACCAAAACATTTAAAGATAGGATTTGTATATAACTTGGATCGACGATGAACAACGCATTTACTTTAGTAGTAAGAATCATCATCAAGTAGGCCTACCACGCTTGCTGGCGCAGGTGATCATGTCTCTCTACAACTTTCTATATCTAAAGCTGTCTACCAATTCACTTGATTTCCTACCACACCATTCCCTTAAAGATAATTTTCATTCACTTTCCTCTCGGACCGAAGAAGGTACATATGGCGGTTTATCCATGGTAGACTATTTATTTGTTGCTAGTTGTTGATCTTCCATCATCGAAAAGAGCGCAACTATGGATCGAACATGGAAAACTATGACTTCTACTACAGTATATGCGTCATATTTGGCCCAAAAGGATAATCATCTTGTAGGTCTTGGTTGTTTCTTAGTTCCATTTTTGAAAGCATTTGACAAAGTAAAGCATGTAGAAAAATACTCACATGTGTATACCACATCCCACTACTGGCTCCTGGAAATAATCAAAATGTTGGAGAAACTAAACATTGATGGCAAGGATCTGATAACAGTACAATTATATATTGATTAAGAATGAAAGTAATAATGTAAGAATAGAATAATATACTCCCATTCCAATTTTCTGATTATGGGCACTAAGAAAGTTGAAAGCCAAATTTGATTTGTAGATCATTTTGATTGCTATCATTCTGATTTGGTCCTCCAAAATTTAGGTTTTTGCTTTAAACCTGAGCAATTTCCATCGTCAACTTGACAACCATCGCCCAAATTTACATTTTAAAAGAATAAAATAAACCAGCTATAAATCAACGAAAATGTAAATATACGAAGATCCAATATCATATGACATGCTATCACGCCATCGTTGTCACATGATTATCTTGACGTATGCTGTCACTGTCATAGATCGAGTTAGGTAGTCTGTTGTGTTCACTCTTCTCAACGCTTCAGCCTTGAAAAGCTTAAGGGAGAAAAATGATGCTCAACACTAATTTTGTTATCATTTTCATCGCCACTTTTACAACTTCAGTGTCTTCAGCGGCACATCAGAATGTTGTAAAGTTTTCAGTGAATAATGTAGTTAATGATTTCTGCAAGTTGACTTTCAAGGACTGTGGTAAGTACTAAGTTTAAAAAAGTCAGTGTGTGAGTAGTCACGGTAGGCATGGGGACAAATATAATAAATACTAATAAATTAATATTATTATAGAGGGAAACTTCTAGGCGATAATTGAGTGAATCATAGGAGGAAGTATGTATACAGTACAGCATTCAGAAAAAATGACAAATAAATTTTAAAATTATTTAATAAACAACAACAGAACAAAATAACATTTCTTTGGTCCGAAAAGCAGGATCAAACCGGACCCCGGAAACCCGTACTGGTGTGTACTCACGTACTGAAACTCCATCCAGAGTTGAGAGTCTCAAGTGAGTCGAGTGTTACTGTTATATTAGCCTTTTAGGCTAAAAAAAAAATAATAAATAATAATAAACGAGTAAGACTGTCACTGTGGATAAGTCAAGTCAAGACAAGACGCTGAGCAGTCGTCAGTCAGTGTAAATATAAAAGCACTCTTAGACTTCACTTAGTAAAAATAGTTATAGTTACTAGTAACACAGTGCTACACTACAGTCTACAGCAACTCACTGTCACTGTGTGTCATCATCACCAAGTACCAAGCCTGCTGGCGTAGGTGAACTGAGTGAACATGATGTCTCTCCACAACTTTCGATCACTGCAGTTATTTATCATTTCTGTTGTTGACCTTCTGCCAAGCCATTCTCTTAAGATGTCTGGTATCTTTTCTCTTTGCTTCCCTCTATCTCTTCGTCCCTCAATTTTCTCAGTTACAAAATATTCCAGTTGTTCTCTTCTCATTACAAGGCCAATGATGATTGTTTCTTCCTAATATTGGAAATTAGCTGTAATTGTCACTGTGTGAAACAAGGAAGTAAAAATAAAAAATAAAATGAATTAAAAGAAACGCTACATCTACATCATTTGGTTGAGGCTGACAGAATGGTAAGAACTAGAACTTTGCATCTCCCTCAACACCCAAAGGAGTATAAGAGACAGTAAAAAGAAAGAACAACATGAATGAGTTGTTATAAGAATTGGTAGAGTTAACTAGTTAAGTCTATGTCAAGCAGACTAGAATAGATGCATTATTTTCAAGTTTGTGTCATAATTCATAGTTTACAGCAGTATCATGAGTGTGGTCCAACCTTTTGTTGAAACAGGGAATGGATGAGGATGTGTGAAACGATGTGTAGCAGGGCAATAAGAGAAACAGAGCATTGATGAGAGTTAAATGAAACAGACGATATTAGTAGAGAAATAATAAACATCTAGGGGAGACAAGCAGAAGTGGTGAGGTGTGAGTTGAGTGAACTGTTTTGGAAAAAGGCGAAATAAGCGTGAATGGGTGAGATTTTTTAAGGGGAAGTAGAGAAATGAGAATAGACGTAGATTTTAGAGACAGGGCATTTGATTTGAGCTAGGGTCCAGTGCGGACGTCTGGAGAAATCCAGTCGTTTACCGTGGACTAAAAAAGAGTAGTTAATAGATGAAAGTTAAATAAACATAGGGCGGCAGCCAGTTAGTTTAGTTGTTGTATTTCCAGGAGTTGTGATTGTTATAGTCCGTTCAGAATCGTTTGCCGAGATGTTATGATTTATAATTCAAAAAGTTCTTGATGATTTCACATGATTTTTGGCATACGGTGTTAAAATGTCCATGTCACGAGAACATATGTGTTACTCGATGTCTAGCTATAACGGTTTTCTTAAAGCGGCGAATTCCTTTGATCTTTGCCCATGTAACTATTATTTTGACCCTAATCAAAATGTTTTACAGTAATCTAGTGCAACGATGACCCATAGGCGTGTCCATAAAATTTTACTTGGTGGCAAGTATACAAATTTTAAATTATATATAGAACTTTTGTTCGTAGAGTCAATTTCATATAGTTCCATGCTCTTGGTGTGAGTTTCCTAAATGTTGTCGCTGCCTTTCAAATACGTACATTTAGTTCCTCATCTAAGGAAAGTGTGGCTGTAATAGTGGATCCAAGATAGCTGAACTTCTGTACTGACTCAAGCAGGCTTCCATTCAAAGTAATGGTTGTTGGTTTGCTTATAACATATTTTTGATTGCTTGGGTGGTCTTGAACAATAAACTGTTTAACAAATCAACTAGGAAATTTTGCAAATCAAACTATTTATCTGTAGACTTAATCAGTGTAATGATCATTCAGAATCAGACGAGTCAAATAGGTCGATTACTGCTTTCGGCTGAACAAACAACAAACCATCCTTTTTCCAATATTCCTCTTCTTGTCGTAACACATGATCCTCACATTTTACCCAGTAGTCTTTATTTATATTTGATAGAGCCTGATTTGTAAGTATCTCAACATCGCATAATTTGAAAGTTTTATTTGTATATGCTACGTGTCCTTTAACTTTTGCCCAAACTAGTTCTATAGGATTTAAGTGTGCATGATATTGAGGTAGTCTCAAACATCTATGGCCATGTTCTTGTATAAATCTTTATAACAATGTTATGCTCAGTAAAATATTTTGCCTTTATATTCATTCTCACATAGACTTGCAGAAGATAATATGGATAGTGCCGCCTCCTTTCTGTAAATATTGAGATTTGCCTCTGAATTATGACTCGAACTCGAGTCTACGGCCGTGATTTTGACGTCACATAATTTCCGGTTTCGGCTAAAATGTCATTTTGTGCTAAACGGGAAATTTCATATGTAACATTTCTTTATAAAAATTTATAGTGGAAACATAACTATTTTAGGACGGTGCGCATTCAGCCGTGAAGGTCATGCCTATATGTTAAAGAATCAGCTGTGAGATGTAAGCATCTACATAATCCCGCCGGTGTTTATAATATCGATTAACTTTTTTTTAATATAGGTTAAATAAGGCATCTTTGAAACTGGATCACATTTCTTTGATAAAAAAATATTTTTATAGCGACATTAGTATTCTAAACCTAACTTCAAAAGATCAATGCAAATGAACAATAAGTTTTTGAAAAAAATAAATTAATGTCTAGGCAAACGAATCTGAACGGACTATAGAAGCGTATCTACATAGTGCTTAATTGTGGGTGTTGTTCGTTATGTGTATTTGCAAACATGAATTCAATTGGTTACAATTAGTGTGGCCGTATTTCTCAATGATTTTGTCAACATGGTACACCTTTTTCTTATTCGTATTCTTCACAAGTTGTAACAATTCGGGTTTTAAATATGTGTCGTCAAATTTGACATTTTCATTCGCAAGCCATGTCCTAATTTGCTCTTTTGTATTTGATGCAGTAGGCACTTTGTCCCATCTTGAATTCCCTAAGGAAGTGCTGATATAGTAAAACAGTAACCTTTTGCATAGTTATAAATTTGCATTTCAAACTCATTGTAATTTAGATATAAATGTTGGTATTTAAAGTCAACAAATTGTCTACTGAGTCTTCACAAAATTAATAACTAATAACACTTAGTGTTTCTGCAATAGCCAAACTATTTTACGTGAACGACCGCAACAAATTAATGTATATATCCTAAAATGGTGTCAAATTCGAACAGGGTGAATTTAATATAGCCTAAAGAAGAAACGTTTCATTAACAACATCGTTTTTACGATAGCGGCTTGTTAAACCTCTGATCAACGGTTCTATACCAAGCCGGAGAAAATAATTCCTCCATTTTGGAAACAACATTGATGAGAGAGGCAAGAGCAGCAGGAATCGGCTCCCTCAATGAGATAGAACTGCTTGCACAGAACAGAGACAGATGGCGAGATTTGATAAAATATCTTTAAAAGAAACTGCTAGAACAAAAATTCATATAGGAGAAGGTGTATCTTGGTCTACGCCCTATGGGCCGGTTACGGCTCGAAAGGTCAATAGATAGAAGAAGAAAACTTTTAAACTAGATCAAATTTCTCAGAGCAAAAAATATTTCTATAACGACATCAATATTATAAGATTACATGCAAAAGTTGAAAGCAAAATAACAAACGGTTATCACGTAAAGCTAATTCAAGTGTGGTTATGAATTTCTGAACGGACTATAGTTACTAAATGTTGTGTTAGATGTGAAGAATATAGAATAGGTGTGATTGTAGCTGTTAAGGTTAGTGTTACCTTATCGGCATGGAAACTGATTGTGAATCAGTGCAATCGACACAATGGGACATTGTTGGAAATTTGTTGAGTATCCAACGCTCGCTGACTTCGAGGTTGTTGTAGAGCAAGACTTGTGAAGAATATATAACAGGTGTGATTGTAGCTGTTAAGGTTAGTGTTAATCGGCATAGAAACTGATTGTGAATCAGTGCAATCGACACATTGGGACATTGTTGGAAATTTGTGGATTATCCAACACTCGCCGACTTCGAGGAGGTCGTAGCGGGAAGTTTAGGAAGTTTATGACTAAGCTTCTACCATAAAGAGAGACTTTAATCGATCATCTAGATCGCACCCATAAGTGGAAACTTCGAGCAAGATTCCACAGAGACGTAGTAGGCTTATGAGCAGCTGAAGAGGGTGTCACCTATTGTGCCGAATTGACCGTTAACGTTCCTCCGCCATTGTGCCGCGACAAACCTCTCTTTTTATGCTCGTTGTTTCCGTGCCTTGAGGACTCTGTTCTTCTTTTCTTCGTTATTTCTCTGACTCCTTCTTGATCGTTAACTCCAAGGCGTTCACTTAACACTTGTGAGACCCTAAGTGATGAAGACCCTTACCTGAGACAAAATTGTACTTAATCATCAACTCAAAACATCGGCAATATTTTTCATTGGCAGCCTTTATTATTTAAGTATCTTCAGTCTGTTACGATTGCAATTATTATATTCCTTACTCACTTTTTCATCCTTCTCTAACTATATGGTGCTAAAATATTCTAATTTTGATGTTGCCGCTATTCTATATTGGTCCGTTCCCCATCGACCATCCCAACCTATCCTACCTAATTCTAAATTTCGGCTTTTAATTGTTACTAATCCATTCCAGATCTGTTAATATCGTCTTGTTTCATGCTAACTATTCTCAATCTGTAACCACTCGTTACAATTCCAACTGCTGTCCATCTCTATCTTCATTAATGCTCTGACTCCATAGTGTACTGCCGCTCTCCTCGGGTGCCAATCTCCAAATCTTCATTATATTTCCTACTGCTCCACAGTGTTCCAACTGCTGCCAATGTCTAACTCTTATCTTCCATACATCGTCCGCTCTCCTCGGCTGCCAATGTCTAGCCCTTATCTTCCATACATCATCCGCTCTCCTCGGCTGCCAATGTCTAACTCTTATCTTCCATACATAGTCCGCTCTCCTCGGCTGCCAATGTCTAACTCTTATCTTCCATACATCGTCCGCTCTCCTCGGCTGCCAATGTCTAACTCTTATCTTCCATACATCGTCCGCTCTCCTCGGCTGCCAATGTTTAACTGATTTTCTTCGTAATCTCTTCACAACCGTTTCTATCTCCACGTCATACAAATTCCGTCATAAATTCCTATTTCGTTATTTCTTCTTCAGTATACTTCTGTGCTTAATTTTTTTCTTCCCCATCCTTCATCCCTTAGTGTGCAATTCCCTGTCATACTATTTTCCCTGCTATACAGCTACTACCGTGAACCATTGGTTTTTTCGATCATATCGATCTCAAACATAACTGGAAACTTCAAGTAAGATTCCTTAGAGACTTTTACCGATCGTGTAGATCGTACACATCATTGGGAAACTTCAAGTAAGGTTCCTCAGAGACTTGGGAGCTTATGATTAGCTTCTACGACACACAGTTGAACATGTTAGTCAAGTAGTTTACACAGAGTTGGGAACTCGACAAGAGAGTTCCACAGATTTTGGGCTGTACGGTCAGTCCATGAGGGATGCACCTGAGGGTGGCACTATTGTTAACCATGGGAGGGAATTATCACTGTCAATATATGTATTGTTAATTTGTGAAATGTGTTTGTATGATCCGGACATGCGCCTTGTCAATAAAAGTTTTATGTGTAGTAAGGACTTGTGTTGAGTCATTAAAACATCTTTCAGTGTTACAATGGTCTAGCGAGTGAACGAACTGGGAGAAATCGCGGGGAATTGAGAAGTTACAACGTGAAGTACTAAACTATAGATCATAACGGTCCAAGGAGAGTCGCAACGGCATAACGTGAAGTACGAGGCATCAATCATGGCGGTCCAAAAGACTGGCATGGGCAGTTAGAGCAAGGGGCAGATCATGAAGAGTGGCGAGAAACTCGTCACTCAGCAATCCGGCCATCAGCAGTATCACGAGCCCTCGCTCATCGTGCGAAAGCACCTCTGGTAATCGGGCTCGTGATGAAGAGAAATGATCACAGGCTCAAGGTTGACGAGCGGTCAGCCGATCGTTCTTGAGTCAGCATTTCATCGATCACGACATTGATCATCAAGGTTATTAGAAATTGAGCTTCAAGTTTATTATTACAAGTGAGGGAGAGACAAGTCATTGTCTTTATGACAGATGAGTATTAGTATTACCACATCTCTCTTACACGACAGGACTCTCGTTCATTATTACATTGCCACCCGAGGGTCAAACATGTCTGTGCCTTTGACTTCCATTAACTCTCAGCTGGACACATCCAGACACATTCGCCATTTGTATAGAATTCTTTAGTAGGAGGCATCACCTGAGTTGGGATTACCTTCCTTGCTGATTCCTCCTACCTACTTGTTTGGCAAGAGACTGGTAGTTAGTGGAGTTTATCTGTTTCCAGAGTAATCCAGAACCATCATGATGAGCAGAGTAGGATCTTGAAAATAACTCAAATATAGTTTGTTATAAGTCTCTGACTATTGCTTTCAGCCCACGTAGGACCCGATGTCCTGGCCCCATTGAGTTAATGATAAATAAGGAAGAAAAATAAGATTTCATTTGTATCATCATCATGCCATGTGGCATATCCACATTGAATTTTGTCTAAAATTGAGCTCCATTTTAATAATTCTATTACCGTCATGTGAATGTCTGGTACAATCGTACATTTACTCTAACTGATTTGTCAGTTCACCATTTCATTTTATCAGTCTCTACATTAGTCTTTGACCTTTTGACTCCTGTATTTTTCATTCCAAGATGACTTTCAGTATTTTTTTGTTATGTCTACTATTAACTTTTATATATAATACATTTAATCTCTTAGCTGCCAAAAAAAAAAAAAAAAGATATTGAAGCATGTCTGAATTTATGCACTTGTGGATGAAACATACATAGCATATTTACTTTCTTATGCGTTATTAGTTTTAAAAGTTGACATGAAATAACTAAATAAAAAATATCACGGTTGCTTACATAAAATATTATACTCATCTCTTTCTGTCTCTCTCTCTCTCTCTCTCTCTCTATCTTCCTTTTTGTATATCTTTCATTTGCCAGAAGTATTCTCTGGATCTGCAGTGTTGTTTTTTTGCTCATTTATTAAAAGCTTTGTTTTTTGAAACACTGTCCCTCTTTTTTTTGTAATATTCCTCTTGACATATTTATTTGTCTTATCCAAAATAAATGTTATACTATTGTAATTTTGTAATATTGAAGAACATTGATGAGAGAGGCAAGAGCAGCAGAAATTTCTCCCTCAATGAGATAGAGCTGCTTGCACGGAACAGAGACAAATGGCGAGATTTGATTAAATATTTTTAAAAGAAGTGAAAACTGCTAGAACAAAAAATTCAGATAAGAGAAGGGGTATCTTGGTCTACGTCCTAAGGGCCGGCTACGGCTCGAAAGGTCAATAGATAGATAGATTGATTGTAATTTACATTTATTTTGGATGAAACAAATAAATAAATGTTATACTATTGTAATTTAAAAGAGGCCGACCCAGAGAGACACTGAGAACATTGTTCAGAGAGGCAAGAGCAGCAGGAATCGGCTCCCTCAATGAGATAGAGTTGCTTGCACAGAACAGAGACAAATGGCGAGATTTGATTAAATATCTTTAGAAGGATTGAAAACTGCTAGAATAAAAATTTAGATAAGAGAAAGAATATCTGGGTCTATGCCCGATGGGCCGACTACAGCTTGAAAGGTCAATAGATAGATAGATTGTAATTTGAAATGCATTCATATATTTCTACCATATCATTAACAGCAATGTTTTCAAACTTATACCAGCATTCCCCATAAATTTGTTCAGTTTTTATCTATGTGCTACAAATACTGAAACATCAATCACAAGCTTTTACGTTTTCTAAACCACCACTTCTGATTAATTCTATATCACCTTCTTAATCAGATAAATAAAGATAAGCCATCTAATTTATGTTTAGACATTTTTAATGCCAGTGAGGGTACATATTAAGAGCTATATGCTTTGAAAGGCTGGACGTGGTTTTTTGAGGCATTCTCTTTAGCTGAAATGACCTAGGTCACAAAGACACAAATGAGGCATTTATATGATACAAATGAGGTACTTCCACTGCAAAAAGTCAGGGAGTTTCTAATCTACTTTTAGGACTGCTGTCTGCTTGCCATACAGCCTTCATGGTATAAAAACAGTTAATGTTTATATAATGTTGCAGACATTGCCAGGTCTGTAGTTTCAGTTCATCTTTATATTCAGCGTTTTTATAGTAGAAGTAATTTTCTATTTTCTACAGGCTCAGTAGTTGGAAAAGCTGTTGGTATATCATTCAATGAAACATGTACAGCTGCAGGGTTTGCTATTCTCAAGAGGCGCACTACCATTGCCATAGATTTTCAGTTTCAAGCTTGTGAGTATTAACACAATGTTTGAGTGTAGAGACATTTTTAACATGACATTTTTGAGTAAACATTGAGCAATTATAGTTAGGATTTCTTGATGTCTGAAGTTTGAATAACGATAAGCTTCTGTGTGAGAAAGAAGATTGAGTAATAGAGTAGCTATCTAGAGGCAGTTATATATTCTTTGTGTACACTTTTAGAATTGGTCTTAATAAGTTCAAAGAAAGTAGTGATCAGCTAAAGGCGGGTGGCATCCCCATACAGTCTATCTATTGAACATCAAATTGTATGCATGAGGGGAGGGGGAAGTGGGTGGAATGGGTAATCAATTATGTGATCAGATAAGTCAGACGAGATAACAAGTTAGTAGAATGAGGTGTGAGAGAGGCAGTCAAGCATAACACAGATAATCACTAGAGATAGGGAAGTGTATATATATATGGAGTGAAAATGAGCAAAGTTACTCAGATGACACTGCGATAAATGAGGCTAAATAGGGGGATTATCGAGGACTGGCAATGCAGGGTGGTAGAAAGTCAGACAGGAGAAGTGAAGCAGCTCTGAAAGGTAGAGTAAGGTAAAACTCGATTATGAAGTGGCAGAATAGATATTGATAAGGATAATAAATGTAAGTGAAGAACAGGTAAACAATAACAGTGCTGCTGCAATTATAAATATAAGGATTCCCCAGGTGATATTCAGGGTCTATATTACATATCGTCATTTGGAAAACAGAGAAGACGCCTCATTAATGGAAAAAACGAATCATTAAGATTCCAAAAAAGGGCATTGTAACAACTGGAGAGGCGTGACACTTTTGTCAGTTGCCTCAAAGTTATTCTGCAAAATCATCCTAAATAGAATAAAGGATTCAATAGATACAGTAATGCGTGAAGAACAGGCTGGGTTTAGAAAAGGGAGAAGCTGCCTTGACCACATTTTCACTCTACGACTTATATTGGAGGAACACATTGAAAAGCAAAAACCTTTTGTACTTAACTTCATTGACTTCAAAAAAGCATTCGACAGTATTCATAGAGATTCTTTGTAGAAAATTCAGATGCAATATGGCTTACCATAAAAAGTCATAAATATTGTCAAAGACATGTATGATGGTTATACATGTGCAGTTCGAAGAGAGGAAAGACTGAGTGAATGTTTTCCAATAGAAACTAGGGTTAAACAAGGATGTATTTTATCGCCCTTGTTATTTGGAATTGTTATGGACTTCATAATGAAGAAATGCTGCACTGGTAATAAAGACATCAAATGGATACAAGGAGACCATTTGGAGGACCTCGACTTTGCTGATGACTTTGCTGATGACATAGTTCTCATCAGCAGCCAGATAAAAACGATGCAGGAAAACACAAATGAACTATCATCAACAGCCAGCAAAATTGGGCTTGAGATCAATCATGAAAAGACTAAAGTCATGAAAAGTTTAATTCCATCAGATGACAAATTACATGGAAAACAAACCAGTAGAAGAGATCGATCACTTTATCTATCTTGGAAGTCACATGATCGAGAAGGGGATACAAGCAAAGAAATTGGAATCAGATAAATGTCTAAGGAAAATACTTGGTATAGCGTGGAATGAATTAAAAACAAACGAGGAAATTAGAGAAATCGCCATTCAACCACTAATATCTTCAGTAATAAAGAAAAGACGATGATCATATGTTGGACATGTGATGAGAAGAGATAATAACCGAATAGCAAAGCAAGCCCTCATGTTGGAAACAACAGGTAAGAGAAAAAGAGGAAGACCCAGGGAGACACTGAGAAGAACATTGATGAGAGAGGCAAGAGCAGCAGGATTCGGCTCCCTCAGTGAGATTGAGCTGCTTGCACAGAACAGAGACAAATGGCGAGATTTGATAAAATATCTTTAAAAGAGTTGAAAACTATTAGAACAAAAGTTCAGATAGGAGATGGTGTATCTTGGTCTACGCCCTATGGGCCGGCTACGGCTCGAAAGGTCAATAGATAGATATTACATATCTGTTAGTATGTTGCCACCATTCCACTGGTATCATGATCCCTATTTATCAACTTATATTTATAATTACAGCAGCACTGCAATTGTTTGCCTGTTCTGCACTTAAATTTATTATTGTTATCAATACCTATTCTGCCACTTTATATTCCACTTCTACTTTACTCTCCCTTTTAGAGCTGTTCCTGTCTTAACTTATCACCACCCTGCATCACCAGTCTTTGATAATTCCCCATTACGCCCCATTTGTAGCCATGTCTGAATAACATCGGGCTTTATTTGCTCATTTTCACTCCATATATACACTTCTCTATCTCTAGTGATTACCTGTGTCATGCTTGACTGCTTCTCTCACACCTCATTCTACTGCCATGTTAGCTCATCCGACTTCTGAAGTGCTTTCATGTCAATAAATGATATACAAACAATTTAATTCTACCAAGCATATAAATACAAGTGTTCATATTGTGTGTCCATGCTGTAAATGCTCATGTTGCAAGTGTTTGTGTTAAAAGTGTCTAATTGCATATTAAAAGTGTCTAATCGCAGTATTCATTTTACAAACATTAATAATTCCTCAGTGTTTCTTGGAGCAGTTGTAGCTCACTCTTTAGTAAACTGAACTACTAAGGACAAGAGGCCGGGTTCAATTCTGAACAACGGCTTTCAGGTTCTTCAGATTTAAATGGGTACTTGATTTCTCTGGGAAGGAAAAGCAACACAGGCTTAATAGTGACCATATTACCCCAAAAATAATATGCTGAAGGTCTATAATGATAAACACCAGCAGTCCTCTTAAGAAGAGTGAATTTTACACAACAGTTCTATTATTGTATTCAGAAAATGTCTATTGTTAAGTGAGTGTTAATTTACTGTCATTGAAATGGAGAATAATTCCTAAACAGGTTAAAAAAAAAATTGAGCTTTCATTTTGCAGACATTATGACAGATGGTGCAATTAAAACAGGATAATTGAAAGATGGCCAAATTAAATGAGTGTGGACTACCTTAAAATTAATTAATAAAAGTGTGACATAAGTAAATTAACTCTTTCCGGATTTTAGCGGACTTTAAGAGTTGCTTTAGGTTTGGACCAGATTCATTAAAATTTTATCACGTCTTTTACATTTTACAATTTCACGCAATAATATAATTAAATGTGGTAAGCGTTAAACATCACCGGAAAGGAAAATGGTTGCAGAAAAGGAAAATAACAATCTATTGATGATATCAAAAGGAAAAAAATATATTGTTTATTATAAATATTAAAATATTCACAGGCAGATCATTTTCAATTCTAATTATCATATTTCACATACCTCTATTTTCCCTGACTAGAAGTGTATTGCTATCCATTCTCTAGAAATTTTACATAAATTAATCCACAGTTCAAAATACACTTTACTTGATGTATTTATGTCCACAAATAATGAAATTAGGCACAAGAAATAATAGACTATTATGCAGTAGTGGGTGTGACCACTATTTGTCAGAAATAAACACACATTTACATTGAATATTAAACTATCTTTCATTAAATCTATTTTCCATTAAAAATCGATTAAAGATCGATTTCCCTTAAATCTATCTACTGAGCAAAGCAAATACCATGTAGTAATCAAAGGAAGTAATTATGAAGCTTTTTCTAGATATTGAATACAAGTATTTTTGAATATTTATACAGAATCGTTACTTTTTCTTAAAAATGTTTCGACCACACTTGGTCCGAGTCGATGTGTCGGTTCTGGTCCCATGGTACTATCATAAGTGGAGCCAATGTGCTGGTTAGTGGTCTGGAAAAAGTTAAATGATAAAATAATTAATACAGGATGCATGTATCTTTTAATGTTGTATGTGAGTACAACGTTAAACTTCACTGTAATATGTCACAGCATATGGAGATGAGGTGATCAGTGTTTTTCCTCAGTTAACACCTTCCTCAACTAATTAAGCCTCACTATACCTTATAGTGTTATTTCCTTTCAATATTGTGTAAACATAGGTTTAACTATTTGTGATAAAATTGGAAAAATTTAGCAAAATAAATGGATATACGCTACCAAGACAGAGGCTATTCAGAGGAAGAGGTATGTTTACAGCACTCAGAAAAAAATGACAAGTAATCAACAACAGAAAAAAAAAACAAAGAACAATATATGGCCCTAAGCAGGATCGAACCCGTACTCCTTGGCACAGCACCTTGCCACGAAAAGCCAAACGCTGGGAACATTGCTAACTCGGCTAACTAAAACATTAGCCATCATAGGTGATGTCTTTCATGCAAGTGTTCTCATGACTATAGCATAGGGCTGCGATCACACATCGGGAATAAATTGTGTATCTGTATTTTTCCTATTAAGACAAGTATCTCCCGGATAGGTTAGGGCTGAATACTTGCGTTGCAGACAAACATTTAGGACGAAACAGCATGAATAGTGGTTTCTAGTGTTTAGACTGGAGACAAATAATAATAAATGAATATTATTATAGAGGGAAACTTCCGAGGTGATAATCAGCGAATCAATTCAGAGGAAGAGGTATGTTAACAGCACTCGGAAAAAATGACAATTAATCAACAGAAAAAAAAACAAAGAACAATATATGGTCCTAAGCACACCTGAGTGAAAGACATCGCCAATGATGGCTCATTTTTTAGCTGAGCTGGCAATGTTTCCTAGCGTTTGGCTTTTCATGGCAAGGCGCTGTGCCAAGGAGTACGGGTTCGACCCTGCTTATGACCATATATTGTTCTTAGTTTTTATTTCAACTCCTCTAACAAAAATTTGTGTTCCTCCCCCACCCTACTGTGGTTTGAACCCCAATCTTCTTGGTTTGGAGAAATTCAGGGAATCGATTTAGCCACCTGATCTCAAGTTCACACATGCACCTGTTGGCAAGTTTTGAAAACCTGTGTTAAAATGTTAACATCCCGCAGCAAGCATGGTAGTACTATGAGAGTTGTCATTGTCAAACTATTGATATCATTTAACAGAACATTGAATATGTTATGATGTAATTACATGCATTTTATGAAATTGTTGTGTACTCTACAAAAGAGGTGAGATGCAGAATGGCCCAGGCAAAAGCAGCTTACCAAAAAAATGAGGAAGATACTATGCAATACATTTTTGACAATAGAAACAAGAAAAAGTTCTAAAATGTTATGTAGAGCCAGTCTTAACATATGGATGTGAATCATGGGCAATAGGACAACAGACAAGAAAATCACTGGAGTCTGTAGAAATGTGGTTTACAGAAGAATGTATAGAATACCATTGACAGCTAAGAAGAGTAATGAAAACGTTCTGAAAGAGCCCTAAGCAAAAAGAGCTAATTTCCACAATTAGGAAGAAACAATCATCATTTTTTGGCCATGTAATGAGAAGAGAACAGCTGGAATATATTGTAACAACCGGGAAAACTGAGGGATGAAGAGATAGAGGGAAGCAAAGGGAAAAGATACCAGACAGCTTAAGAGAATGGTTTGGCAGAATGTCAACAACAGAAATGATAAATAACTGTCGATATCGAAAGTTGTGGAGAGACATGATCACCAACACCAGCAGGCCCGATACTTGATGATGATGTGTACTCTGAGCACAGTGTTTAGATTTATTGGTTCAGATGAGGTCTTTAGGAACATTCTCATTTGGGACATATATATATATATATATATATATATATATATATATATATATATATATATATATATATATACACACACACTCTTATAGTTTTTTTGTGCATTTAATTAAATTTTTTTAACAAGGTTTAGGGTATTCCTAATGACAATTTAGAGAGCAACCGAATAAAGTGCAAGTGCTTGTTACTCCGAGCAAAATGATGCTAAACTTGGACATGCCCTCTCATCTGTTAAAATATTTCTTATATTATGTTATGGAGGCGAAGGCACGCCCCACCCAGCACCAGAGCTGGAAGTCGTCAGTGACTCATAACTGATGGCTTGCGCCAGGATCGGTGAACCAGAACCATCCAGACCCTGCTACACCTCTCCGCGGTGCCTCCAGAAACAGACTAACCTGTCTAGTCTGGCCAAGCGAGCAGGGATCAAAGAGGGAAGACAAACCCGGTACTCAAAAATGTCGGCTGAAGTCGGAAGTGTTGGGCCGAAAGGCGCAGATATCACAGTGTTACACTGCAAACTTCAACACAACGTAACTACGTCCACTTAACGTCCTTTTAAGGGCGGATGACGAGGAGGAAGTCTACGGTTCGTATCCGCTAGAATACCTCAAATCATCGGGCGACCGCATCATCATCATCATCATATTATGTTATTAATCAAAATCCAATATAATGCTTCTAAAAATCACTGGACTCTGCAACAGCTCATATGTTCCATTTGTAGACAAGTTTTATAAATTGGAACTATCCACACATTCAGTTTGTTGTTTCAGTAGATCTTGGTTTAAGAATAATATAGTCAGTATACATTTTAAATTATATATAAAAAAAGTTATTATAGAAAAGTGGAACATTCTTTAGTTTACTCACAAAGTTTTTTTTGTGATGCAAATCTGTGGTCGCTCCCAAAGTGTGCATCATGGCTCCCAGGTGTGCTGTCAAACTTTGGCAAGGGCTCTATGCTGAGGATATTCATGTTGTGTTTTTACTCAGTGGTTAGAAATCATAAAATAGCATTCTATCTATCTATTGACCTTTCGAGCCGTAACCGGCCCATAGGGCGTAGACCAAGATACACCTTCTCCTATATGAATTTTTGTTCTAGCAGTTTTCTTTTAAAGATATTTTATCAAATCTCGCCATCTGTCTCTGTTCTGTGCAAGCAGTTCTATCTCATTGAGGGAGCCGATTCCTGCTGCTCTTGCCTCTCTCATCAATGTTCTTCTCAGTGTCTCCCTGGGTCTTCCTCTTTTTCTTTTACCTGTTGTTTCCCATATGAGGGCTTGCTTTGCTATTCGATTATTATCTCTTCTCATCACATGTCCAACGTATGACCATCGTCTTTTCTTTATTACTGAAGATATTAGTGGTTGATTGGCGATTTCTCTAATTTCCTCGTTTGTTTTGAATTCGTTCCATTCTATACCAAGTATTTTCCTTAGACATTTATTTTCGAATGCGTTCAACTTTGTTTCTATATCTCTTGTTGTTTTCCAGCTTTCACACGCATACGTAAGGGTTGATAGTACATTTGATTTGAATAGCCTAAGTTTTGTGTTTGTGCTAATGAGTTTTGATTTCCACAACTTTTCAAGGCTTCTGAAAGACATTGCTGCTTTAGCCAGTCTGATTCTAATTTCTTTGCTCGTATCCCCTTCTCGATCAATGTGACTTCCAAGATAGATGAAGTGATCGATCTCTTCTACTGGTTTGTTTTCCATGTATATTTTGTCACTTGTTGGAATTAAACTTTTCATGACTTTAGTCTTTTCATGATTGACCTCAAGCCCAATTTTGCTGGCTATTGATAATAAAATAACAATAATAATAAAAATTATAATAATTAATATAATAAAATAGCATTCACACAGGCTTAAATATTTGTTAGTACATGAACAAGTTTCTATAGGATTGTACTAATCCTTCTCATCATTCTTGTCATCATATCATATATATATCCTGTCAGGAATTCAGTATTTACCTTTTATAAATCATAATTTCCATGCTAGCAGCGCCAGTATATTATCCGCAGGGAAAGGGAGGGAAAAACCGGGCATCAAAAAGTTTAAGAACTTGCACTAATATAACAAATCAGAAAACTAAGACACTATATGGCATTTTAATTTACATATTTTTCTTTTTAATTTTTATTGATTGGTTGTTTAATTTCAGCTAATTCTGAGGATGTTCTGACATCAAAAGTTTCTGGCAGTATTTTAGACCTTCCTTTTGTTTCCTTCCCATTGAAAAATCCAAATGCTTGTAAAGACTCTGGACTGGTGTGCCCTATTCCAGCCAACACAATTCTAGACTTTAAACCTACTCTGGATGTCCTGGAGTCATATCCAACAGTAAGTTTGTAGCAGTTTCTAATAATTCTTGTAAATATGATATATAGGACCAGAGAATAAAGATTGCTTCTCCTGAAAAGGCACCACAAGGTATTCAGAGTTTTTATTTCACACATGATAAAAAAAAAGCTTTTGACCGTACTGGGATTCAAACCCACATTCTGCTGGTTTGGAGCATAAGTTATTGATTTAATCACCCGCTTGTACAGGTATAACAGTTTTATTATCAAGTATAAAGAAGATTTAATTTGATAACTCATTTATAAAGTCGAGTTAACTCATCTTGTCTCTATCCTCTTTATTTCTTTTTAATGTCTAGGAAAAATAATAATATTAGCGGTGCACTTCATTAGAATAATCCTCACTCATGATAATTTGGGTGGTGTCAAATATTTTAGCAATACTAAAAAAAAAAGGAAGAAAAAAATGTTATGTGACAGCTTTACGTGGTAATGAACGAAACAAAAGTCGACGTTTCGGCCAAGTAGGCCTTCATCTGGACGAACAACAAACACAAAAATTATATGTAACGATATATTAACAAATTTTTTGTTAACTTTTCTCTTTACTTCCCTCTATCTCTTTGTCCCTCAATTTTTCCAGTTGTTACAATATATTCCAGCTTTTCCCTTCTCACTGCATGGCCAAAAAATGATGATTGTTTTTCCTAATATTGGAAATTTAGCTCTCTATTTGCTTTGTCCTCTTCCAGAACAATTTCATTACCCTTCTTAGCTGTCCATGGTATTCTCAACATTCTTCTGTGAAACCACATTTCTACAGCCTCCAGTGATTTTCTTGTCTGTTGTCCTATTGTCCATGATTCACATCCATATATTAAGACTGGCTCGACATAACATTTAAGAACTCTTTTTCTTGTTTCTATTGTCAAAAATGGATTGCATAGTATCTTCCTAATTTTTTGGAAAGCTGCTTTAGCCTGAGCCATTCTGCATCTCACCTCTGTTGTACATCTACCATCTGAAGTTAACAATGTTCCCCGAAAATTATATACAATATTGTAATGAAATTTGTAATTTTTGTGATTTAAACAGTTTTGATTGACCACAGAAAGTAGAATTGTAACACAGTTTACTTATGTCTTTTTTTAAATTTCCCTTTATGTTCTTTATGAAAAATGTGATTTATTATCTTTATCTACAGCTGAATGTACTTGTGAGGTGGCAATTGCAGAACCAAAAGGGTGATGATGTTTTCTGTGTGTGTATTCCAGCAACAATCGTTGATTAAAAAAATGTAAATTTGTCAATGTTTTGCTTACCAACTATGCCTTATCAAAATATCTGTACTGTCAGGACAAAAAGTGTGTTTTATGTGATTTGTAAGCATTGAGGTAGCATTAACTTATTGTTATGATGTAAAATTATGTTTTTCTTCATTGGGTCTTCCTTTAACCATAGATTATACCATCGTAAAAATTACAGTATCAAAATACAAATTCTTCAAAATTTGACATACAAATCCCACCTCTGTGTATCTTCCTAATTACTACTTCTGGTGACCACTGAGTGTTAGAGTTGTTTCTTTTGGTATTGGATTAACAAAATTCTTTTTTTTAAATCTCTCATTGCATGAGATATGAACTCGTATAATGTGAAAAAAATGTTGCCAATTTTCAAGATCGCAATCTAGAATTAATGAAAAAAAGTACAATATGACAACTTATAAATTAGGTGGAAAGTGAAGAACAATGACACATAAATACTGGACTGTATAACATTATTAAATTTATTACAACATGTGAATATCAGTATTAGAGTTTATAGATAGCATTGAACTCTTGTGGAGAGATGATTGTACTCACAGGTGGTGATTTTTTTTTTTTTAAAAGACTAAATTGTTTAATTAGTAAAAGTAAAGTACCCCCGTGACGTCAAGTGGCGTATAGGGAATATGGTGTTAGTGACCATAAATTTTACAGACCTTCAGGTCAGCACATGATTTTTGGGGTAATGTGGTTGGTATTACGCCCGTGCTGCTTTACTTTCCCAGAAAAAAAATCCGGTATCCATTAAAGGCTGGGTGAACCGGAAGCCGTTGGTTGGGATCGAACCCTACCCCTTGTCCTTTGTAGTTCAGTTCACTAACCACTGAGCAGCTATCGCGGCTCCATAAATTGTTTAATTGACGCAGGAATATATATTTTTTTATTTTTATTTTAATATAAAAAATAATGAAACCAATTTTAATTGCATAAAATAGAACTATAATTATTTAATCACATAAGAGAGGCTATGAGGTGAACCTTCTTATCACCAGGATAAAGTTTATTCTGTTAGTCGTCCCCCCCTCCACCCTCCCAATAGTTAAACATGATCTACAACTACCTATTAAACACTTTGATGGGGCTTTATAGGTTGATATGTCTGTTCAATAGTCAAATTAATACATACCCCTATGTCTGATAATTATTTAGTACTAGGAAGGCCACATTTTTATCAGGAACATAAAAGTTTTCAGATTAAATAAGTTATAGTCTACTTGACATATGATCCATTGTAAAAACTCAGTACTATGCTGATAACCAAAATATCTGTGTTGATCAGATTAACTAGGTAATGAACATTTTGGATGAAGACAACTTGCTGTTGTCTTAGACAATAAAGCAGCTGCTACACAAATTTGCAATGAAACAGGGCCAAGTAATAACATTTCAACAAAACAGATGTATCTTATCTGTCTACTACAGGAGGAGCACATAACATTGTTGTCATCCAAATACTAAACAAATGATATTTCACAATTGAGAAGTAAATATGTGGACTATACACACAGGGCAAACTTAAACATAATAAATCTCTTTTCTAAGAGTTTGGTAAAAATTGACTTTGATTCTTGAAGCAATATTTGCTACATTAGATCTTTTGTATACTTTTTATATGCAATTGTTTTATAGGAAGACATGATGATATAATCTATATCATAATTATCAGATGCTGTTTCTCTATTCTCTAAAAGCTGATTATCATAATGTCACAATTTTTTCTCACCTGTTAACTATTTGATATACATCAATGTCGTCATGAATTGATTTATTGTATTTGTATGTATTGTCTGCTACATATATTTATATACTATTAAACTTCCAGAAATAACTCACACAGACTAAAAAATGAACCAGAAACCATGTGCATTTATTTTGAAACCATCCTATCCTATAAAAAAAAAAAAGACATTTCATCGCATATACGTTAGCTTGTCGTTGTTTTCAGCAATTCCTTTGAGGATTGTATATTATCTTGTTCGAACAGAAAGAAGAGAAGGTTCTTTATTGGGAAGAAAAATTGTAATTTGGCTGTAAAGATTAACACAAATGAGAATAAACAAGAAGTATTTTTTCAATATAATTGTAGTGAGAAGAAGTATGCTGGAAACTTCTAGAAATAAATTTTGCTGTTTCATATTTTTCTCACCAGGAAATCATATTTTTAAAGGTGGGGATGATGATTCATACCTTGTTTAGGTGTGTTTAAAGTCAGTAGATGAAGGGTCTAAATTGTGTGCATTTATTCTCAGCGTGTTAGAATATATAATTTTGTAATAGTTAGTATTTGCTGTGTTATGTTATTTATTTTTGGAATTCTTACCAAGTGGTATACAGGGAATTTTGTTTAAGTGCTCATATTTTTCTACCACTTGGCATGTTTGTTGGTTAATGTGGCCAAAGCACAGTATCAATAACAGAAGTTGAAAATATAATGAGAGGAAAGTATGGAAATGGAGAACAAGAACAAATAGTTGATGTACTCAAGTTGATATCCCCAAGTACCCATCCTATACCAGGAGATTGAACAAACCAAAATCTTTGGGTTCAGAATAGAACATTATAGATTAAATGCTCACTTCCATAGACTGCAAGTGACCCAGGCACCTTATTGTTCATGCCGAGGCAGTCTTCAGACTCACAATAAAAAAGTAAAAGTAAAGTACCCCCGTCACGCCAAGTGGCGTATAGGGAATATGTTGTTAGTGACCATAAATTTTACAGACCTTCGGCACATGATTTTTAGGGCAATGTGGTCGGTATTACGCCCGTGCCGCTTCACTTTCCTAGAAAAAAATCCGGTACCCATTAAAGGCTGGGTGAACCTGGAAGCCGTCAGTTGGGATCGAAACCTACCCCTTGTCCTTTTTTAGTCCAGTTCACTAACCACCGAGCTATCGCGGCTCATCAGCCTCAGAATGTCCTCTGTAGAAGTATGAATTATCTAGATAACTAAGAATATAAATATGTCTCCTATTAAAATTAGTGACAAAACAAACTATAGGTCTGGCTGTACTTTCTGTGGGTCCCAAGATGACCACGTGTTTTAGCAGGTTCATTGTCAAGGAGACGCAAATTCATTTATGTGAGATTCTAAATAAAGAAAATAAAAAGCTCACGGTATATCCATATACCAAGTAGCTGTTAGACTGGAATTGGTCAGTCTATAATGTGGAAATGGGTTCTGGACCGTGAGACTGAATAAGTGCACATAGTCTAGACAATCCACAGCATCGATTTCAACGACAAAATCAACAATGACGACAGTAAGTATTCAGATGAAGCCTAAACGACACCATCGAAGAAGGAAAATAAGCTGCTTCAGATGAAAGAGATGGGAGTTAAGATGGGCACAGCCAAAAATGAGAAACTTAGTGGGCATATAAGAAGACTTATCAACCAACACAGAACTGGAGTCGTCAGTCGCTGGACACTGAGACTTGCTGAGGAGGGGATCTGATCATCTATGGACATGTTCAGAGTGCAATGATAATGACCCTCAAATAATTCACTAACTCAAACTATAGGTCACTGTGAAGACACACTGCAGATGGCTAGATTCATGGAGATCTCTCTCTGATGCTCAGCATAGGGAATGAGCATGATAAAAAAAAAGTAGAGGCGGGCTCTGTACACATGCAATGGGTAGAGTCATTGCAGAAGTCCAAAATATGTGACCAGTGGATCGGGCGGACTTCATCAATGCCTCCGAGATATGGGAAGAGCACAGGACTTCGACAAACACAAATCCACATCACTTCTTCGGATGATGGAAATGGGAGTTAAGATGGGCACAGCCAGAAATGAGAAACTTAGTGGCCGTGTAAGAAGACTTATCAACCAACATAGAACTGGAGTCGTCAGTTGCTGGACACTGCAGGAATTGCTGAGGAGGGGATATGAGCACCTATGGGCATGTTCAGAGTGCAATGATGATGACCCGCAGGCAACTCAATCTTAAAAGGGTCACTATATCAGACAGTGCAAACAGTGATCTTATCTACAATTAGGAAGAGAAGAATTAATTTTGGGCATGTGTTCTGAAGAGAACAATAACAATTTCAAAACAGGCTCTTCTATGGGGAACATCAGTATGCAGAAATAGAGGTAGACCTAGAGAGACACTGAAAAGAACACTGATAAGAGTAGCTAGGTTGGCAGGCATAGATTCATTGGATAAGATTTAAAATCTTGCCCAGAATAGATATGAATGGCAAAAAGCATGAGTCAAAAACGTCTAGCAGTGCTGTAAGAATCAAGACATCAGACATTATATATATGTATATATATTATGTATTTATGTATATATATATATATATATTATGTATGTATATATATGTGTGTGTGTGTGTGTATGTATATATATATATATATATATATATATATATATATATATATATATATATATATAGCAGAGAATAGTGACCTTCCAAATGTCATAAAAGGCGACTAAGGAGATTGACTGATGGCTTGACAAGCTGTCATTATAAAAAGTATTATGGAAACAGAGCCATAGATTTTAGAAGTCGTGATCTCTGCAATATGTGCCATTTTGGCGTGCAAGGTTTCTGTTTTTGAGATTGTGGTTCTGCCCTATGTGCCATTTTGACATGCAAGGTTTCTGTTTTTGAGATTGTGGTTCTGCCCTATGTGCCATTTTCGGCTCGAAAGGATGATAGGTAGATATATATATATATATAGCATTGTTATTGAATTTATATATGTATATATAAATCATTTGCCAAAGGTCTGTAAAATTTATGGTCACTAACACCATATCCCCTATACGCCGCCACTTGGCGTGACGGGGGTACTTTACTTTTTTTCTTTTATGTATATATATATATATATATATAAACTTTTACATGTTGTTTTACTGCAATGTGAAATTATTCAAATTTGTATTAATTTGCATTTTTGTGCACCATTTTTCTCCCTTCACAAAGTATATTTTGTTACTCTCACATAAAATTGTTTACCCACAGATCTTTTTATATGGTGGATATTCACCATAATTTATGTCTTGTTCTACAGATAAAATAATTGTAGCTTACCTTTTTCAGAGACTGAATTTATCTTTTTATTTAAAATAATCAAACCTAATGAGCAACAGAAGAATTGCCTGATCCCATAAATCCAACCCTGTTTCCATTTCGTTGTGTGAAAGTGTGATCCACTGCACAACAGATTGGCAATTAATTCTATTCTAAAAGTGATGTCCCAAAATAGTTCCACAGCAAAATCAAACCCATCTTACTTTATGCATTTAAAACATGGACAAAAATTCTTCGGACATGTCATGAGAAGTAAGAGGTCTGATCACTATCATTATAGGATAAATTGAAGAGAAGGCCATGTAAAGAATATTTTGCTGGGGTATCTAGGAGGGTACAGTGAATAGAAATCTAAAGATCTATCAGGATTTTGGAAAGAGAGAGATTGAGTATCAATACCATGCAGCAGGGGCCTGATTTATACAGATTGCTGTGTTGGTTGTAGAAACAAGCAATGTTGACTTTGCTTATATGCATTCAGATGATTTATTTGATCGACATCAAATTTGATTTTGTTATTGAAGCTAGTTTTGGTATCTTCTATTGTGATCCAATTTTCTTTTCATTGAAATTGTGTGCATACATTTTCGTTTGTCTGCTACGATGGGATTTGCGTGTAACTGAGGATTTTTTTTTAAACAGAATAAAAATATTGCTTTATTATTGATTTTGTGTTGTGTGTTTTTCCTTCTCTTCAAATTTATTTAAACTCTAACATTTATTTCAACCATAGCATTTATATCACTAACAGTTATTATAAAAAAAGTAAAGTACCTCCGTCACGCCAAGTGGCGTATAGGGAAATATGGTATTAGTGACCCTATATTTTCGCCCGTTCGCTGCCGGGGCCCGAAAGGGGAGTAAAGAATAGCGGCGCTGTACCCTACCAGGCATGTTCGTAAGAGGCGAGAAAGGAGTGTTGGGCATGGGACTGGCTATCCCATACTGTAAAATAAATAAGCCGAAAAAACTTCACAAACATGGACAAGTCAAAGAAAGATAAAGTTAATCCGTCAACCAGGAAAGAGAAGGGCTCTCTGTCTAAGAGACGTATGACGCAATCCGGAGAAAGCTGTAAGTAGTCCAGGTTGCCGACTCACCCTTTGTCTACCAGGAAATCCTCCAGAATTGGCACCTGGAATGTTCGTACCCTTAACGAACAGGGAAAAGCTGCACAAGTAGCAGCAGAGATAGCTAACTACAAAATAGATATTCTGGGAATGTGTGAAACAAGATGGCTGGGAGCGGAGAGAATAAAACTGAATACAGGGGAGATGATTTTATCATCAGGACACCAGGAACCAGGAGCACAACATAGCGAAGGGGTAGCTATAATGCTATCAAAGAATGCACAGAAGACACTAATAGAATGGGAGGCAGTGGGACCAAGACTGGTGAGAGCAACATTTAAAACAACCAAAAACAAAATAAAATTACACGTTATACAATGCTATGCACCAACCAACGATAAGGATGATTCAGTTAAAGATGATTTCTATAAACAGCTACAAAGTCAGATGGATGCAAGACGAGCCAAGGATATTATAATCTTGATGGGAGACCTAAATGCTAAGATAGGATCAGACAACAGAGGCTTCGAAGAGATTATGGGAAAACATGGACTTGGAGATATAAATGAGAATGGAGAGATATTTGTGAATTTCTGCGCCCTTAATCAAATGAGCCTAGGAGGAACAATATTCCAACATAAAAGAATACACAAAGCTACATGGGTGTCACCAGATCATAGAAAAGAAAATCAAATTGATCACATGTATTAATAATAAGTTTAAATCATCCTTACAGGATGTAAAAGTATATAGAGGGGCCGATGTAGCTTCTGATCATCATCTTCTGTTAGCCAAACTTAAAATTAAACTAAAAAGGTATACTACAACGAATAAGGGTAGAAAGTATTTCAATGTAGGGTTTCTTAAAGAACACGGAATTAAAGATAAATTTGCAGTCACAATATCAAACAAATACCAAGTCCTCCAACAACTAGAAAATACAGTAAATATAGAAGATCAGTGGAAACAGGTAAAAGATATATGGAAAGAGACATGCGAAGAAACACTGGGGAAAAGAGAACGCCAGAATAAGGCATGGATGACAGCAGAGACCCTGGACAAAATTAAAGAAAGAAAGAACAAGAAAGCAGACATAAATAAAAGCAAAACAAGAAGTAATAAAGCCAAGACAGAGGAAGCTTACACAGAGGTGAACAACAAATTGTGAGAAGATGCATTAAAAGTGATAAGAGGAAATATATAGATGAACTAGCTAAAGAGGCAGAAGAAGCAGCAAATAAAGGGAATATGAAAGATATGTACAACAGTACAAAGAAATTAAGTGGAAAATACAAACAGATCAACGCCTTTATCAAAGATAAGAAAGGAAATCTGCTTAGCAATATAAGGGAACACATGGAGAGATGGAAAGAGCACTTTGAAGAACTTTTGAACAGACCCAGCTCAAATAATGCTCCAGATATACTACCAGCAGAAGAAGAGTTACACGTTAACTGCGGAAAACCAAGCAAAGAAGAAATAATGAAAGCCATCAAACTATTAAAAAATGGTAAAGCCACAGGACCAGATGAAATTCCTTCAGAAGCCATCAAAGCAGATATTAACACCTCTACCAAGATGTGACATGATCTATTGGGTAAAATTTGGGAGAGGGAAGAAATACCTAAAGACTGGAAAGAAGGTTATATGATCAAACTACCAAAGAAAGGAAGTTTACAAGCCTGCATAAATTATAGGGGAATTATGCTACTATCAGTGCCAGGAAAAATATTAGGCAGAATCATTCTGGAGAGACTAAAAGAGGCCATAGAGAAACATTTGAGAGATGAACAAGCAGGTTTTAGGAAGAACAGATCATGTGCTCATCAAATAACTACTCTACGTATAATAGTTGAACAAAGTTTAGAACTAAAATCCCCACTTTATATTGGATTCATAGATTACGAAAAGGCATTTGATAGTTTAGACAGAAGAATGCTTTGGAAGTTGCTGAGTCATTATGGAATCCCCATAAAGTTTAGTAACCTGATAAAAACAATGTATGAAGGAACAAAATGTAGAGTGGTGCATGAAGGACAGCTTACAGAAGCATTTGAAATAAGAACAGGAGTAAGGCAAGGATGCCTCCTGTCCCCATTTCTCTTTCTACTGGCCATAGATTGGATTATGAAAATAACTCAAAACAACAGAAATGGGATCCAGTGGTCATTGACCAAACAACTTGATGATTTAGACTTTGCTGATGACATAGCTCTCTTATCACACAGCCATCAACAGATGCAGGATAAAATGAGTATATTAGATGAGAGATCACAACAGCTAGGACTAAAGATTAATAGAGATAAGACCAACATTATGAGAATTAATGCAGTTGGCAATAACCAACTAAAACTAGGAGAAATACCTCTACTAGACGTACAATCTTACATATATCTGGGCAGTAATATAGATAAAGAGGGAGGAACAGAAAATGATACCAAAATAAGGATATCAAAAGCAAGAGGAGCTTTCATTGCACTGGGAAACATATGGAAATCCAAAGAAATTAGGTTAAATACAAAAATAAAAATGTTCAACTCAAATGTTAAGTCGGTCCTATTATATGGCTGTGAAACATGGAGAATAACAAAATTGACAATCACGAAGGTACAGACTTTCATTAATGGATGCTTACGCAGAATAAAAGGATGGAAATGGCAGGACAAAGTCACTAACGTGGAATTATGGAAATGTACCGACCAAATACCAGTGGATAAAGAGATACAGCGTAGACGATGGCGATGGATAGGACACACACTACGGAAGCCAACTGAGAGTATTACACAACAGGCCCTTTTTTGGAATGCCCATGCTGCTTTACTTTCCCAGAAAAAAATCCGGTACCCATTTAAGGCTGGGTGAACCCGGAAGCCGTCGGTTGGGATCGAACCCTACCCCTTGTCCGTGGTAGTCCAGTTCACTAACCACTGAGCTATCGCGGCTCCCATTAACAGTTATTATAGTGAAGAAAAAGGTATAGAGTTGGTAAATGTCATTTTCGGCGGCCATTCTGTTACTTTTACTGTGCTTCTATCTCATATGGAGATCATAAATGTTCATTGTAGAGTGAATTGACTAAATCCTCATTGCACTCCGAACATGTCCATAGGTGCTCAGATCCCCTCCTCAGCAATTCCCGCAGTGTCCAGCGACTGACGACTCCAGTTCTATGTTGGTTGATAAGTCTTCTTACACGGCCACTAAGTTTCTCATTTCTGGCTGTGCCCCGTGCCCACCTTAACTCCCATTTCCATCATTTGAAGAAGTGACGTGGATCTGTGTTTGTCAAAGTCCTGTGCTCTTCCCACATCTCGGAGGGCATTGATGATGTCCGCCGATCCACTGGTTGCCCGTCCTCAACGACAGCACAGCTAGCCAACCTGTCCGCTCTTTCATTTCCCCGTACTTCCGCATGTCCAGGGACAAAGACAAAGGTGACCTTATGTATTTTTGATTTCTGCGATGACTCTAACCATTGCATGCGTACAGAGCCCGCCTCCACTTTTTTTTATCATGTTCATCGAATCACTCAGTATACATGCGTGGGTGTAGTCTTATGACTCTAACCATTTGAATGCCTTGGTCACTGCCATTGTTGCAGGGCTTCTTCAAACTTCTTTCTCACTTACTACTTGTTCTTTCATTGACACACACATATAACTCATCATCCTTTTAGAACAAGTATAAACACAGTCTTTATTAGTGACTTCATGTGGTCTTACAAAATGTCGTTATTACTTGACATAGCCTATCGGCGATGATGAATTGTCAAATAAGTGTGATCGTATAGTATTCTTAAGTATATCTAAGTCCTGACTAACATCTCATATCTTGAGGCAGGTATCTACTTCCTTCACTATATTTTCACCGTCTCTCCTATCTGAAGGTCTGTGTCCATCTCAATGTTTCTCCCCTGAATGTCAGAATTTGAATGTGCCTCTCAGTCTACCTGTCTCCTCTGAATCCCCCGAATCTCCCTAGTTCCCAGGGTCTCGGCGTTTAAGTCCCAGGTGACCACACCCCCGACCACTGATACGGCCTAACCTACGTCTGTTGACCGTCACTACTTCTGTAGCCCCGCCTTTCTTGACTATGTCCATAGTTTATTACTTTACTCACTTTAGTCGACAACCTGTCAATCTTCTCAATCATTCTTTTCCCACAACTAAAACCTACAACTATAACTCCTCCTTTGGCCCTTTTGTTTACGCGGGGCAGTTTAATTGTCCGCTTTCATCTCAGGTCTTCTCTGGACTTCAAGGCGTCCGCCGATATAAGAGTTTCCGGTCTAGTCTTAGTGATACTCTACTCCGTGTCCACACCTGCGCGACTGGAGCTTATCGCCCCTTCGTCGCGTTACATAACTTACAAGCTTCAGACTGGACATCTGTGCGCCTTTACCTGTAATCTAAGAGTTGATTACGACACAGCGACGGACTAGTAAACTTAACGTCTCCTTGCTAATCGTCAAGACTTCACTTCGATTCTACCTTTCATCGTCGCCGCGTCGTTCTTTTATTCATCCTCCGAAGATCGTGATTTTCTTCTTCTCATTATCCTACATGGATGAGTCACACTATCACACCATCACCTCCATTGTCATACTACTTGTGGTCATGACGTATGCACCACTGTCTTCTTTGACTATTCTGCCTGCCGAGCATGCTGTAAATGCCCATGCGCTTCTTTGGTGTCGTCTTACAGATTTGTCTGTATAGATAACGACATCTTTCTCATCGGTGTTATTGCAGATGAGACCGTTGACCTCAGCATTAACCACGACCGGGTTCTGTTCCCTACTTTTCCTGTCGAGTGTGACAGTACACTAGAAAGTCCCCTTGAAAGCCGTAGGCACCGGTATCCACTCCTCACCAACGCTGATATTGGTACGTCCACAGACCTGTTTGATGACATCTTCTGCTCGGCCCACCCATGATTTGCAATCTTCAGGTATGCTTGTGCTCTCCAGATCTTGATTCTGTCATCCATGGTTGGAAAGTCAAGAAAATACCTCATTGCTACACAGGGAGTGTCCCTTGTACATCCCAAGATAATGCGCATGGCTTAATTTTGTATTTTCTCCAGCCTATCAATTTGAGTCATACTGACAGTAAAAATTGCCAAGGGCATACTCGATTGGTGTGAGGACTAATCCCTGGAACAGAAGAGTAAGTAGCCTCTGCTCGATGTTGGCAGCTGCCATGACCTTCAAGGCGGCTAATCCTTTGTGAGATTTTGTTATCACATGGTCGATGAGGTCCCGAAAACACAGGCTGCGATCAAACTTAACTCCGAGGTATGTCATCAACTTGTCCCTGGTCACCTCATCAGCTCCCATTCGTACTACCGGTGTGGTCGTATTAACGATATGATTGTTAAGGGAGAACCATGAAACTATTTTATTAGGATTAACCAAGGCACCTGAAACCCCACACCAGGAAGAAATGAGATCGAGTTCGTCTTGCATTGTGGAGGCGATTCCCTGTCGATATAATACCAGAATGTCATCAACAAAAGTCATAGTTCTTCCCCTCCCTTCCAGCTGTTGTTCCGTGATCGTTATTGTGTACACGTTAATAGAACTGGTGACAATGGTGAGCCTTGTGGCAGCCCTGGACAAATGGATGTTGGCTCGGAAGACCAACTTCCACATCTGAGTATTACCTTCCTCTGAAACAGTGCAGCGTCGATCCATCTAATGAGGAAGGGGTGCACCGCCAGTTTGAGGAGCATATGCATAAGATATTCAAATGGTACCCTATTGTATGCATCCTCCAGATCTATAGCAGCAGCATGTCTCCGCTCGTCTGTGGAAGCCATCGAAGACGTCACAGGCAAAGACTGCCGCATTGAGCCATGTCTCTTTGTTATATCTATAACCTCTGAGTGTGAGTGGGAATGCGCGTTTCTGTTCAAGGTAACAGGTGAGGACACGGGTAACTATTTTCTCCAGCAGGTTGCCCGCAGTGTTCTACATTGTGATGATTTTGTAGGCACTGATCTAAGAATGGTACTTGTGTGGCTTCGGTAGCGGTAGTAAGTAGCTGTGTAGCCACTCATCCTTAATCTGGTCACTCCGAATGCTGGCATTGAACTCATTGGCCAGTTTTGTCAAGTCATCGTCAGCTAAATCGCCTATGTCATCGTACTGAACACCATCTGGACCAGGAGCTGTGTTGTGTGACCTTTTAAGTGCCGTGCGAATGGTATCGGTTGTGATTGTGAGATCTTCCTTACACAATTTTAACAGCGATCCCTGTATCCTCATTCCTACAGCCTCATTTCTTTGATCCGTCTGCTCAATGTAGCGGGCAAGCAGGGCCTTCACTTTGCTCTCATCAGATTTGTGCCATATCCGGCCTGTGCTCTGAAAGTCTGGCATGCCTCTGTGTCGTGGTGTGCCATTCATGCTCTGATGAAGGCGCCAGAATGAGGCTAGCGATTTTTCTGAGGACACTTTTTTACAGAAGTCATCCCACTTGGCATCCTTGGCCTACTTAGCACGTAGTTTAAAGTGCATCATTTTTGGTCGACCTCTACTTTCAGTCGCTTCAAGAGCTCAGGTTCTGTTCTTCCATTCTTTCTAGTTTTCTGGCATGTCTTGGCCATTTGTCTCTTGTTCCACCAAACTTCCTCTACTTCTACGAGGTGTTTGATCTTATCTAATGCGCCTATGCCTGTCAACTCTGCTTCTCTTATAAGTGTTCATTTTAGTGTCTTTTTAGGCCATCCTCTTTTTCTGTAGCCTGTTTTGGAATTCTCTTGTCTCTTTTCAGCACGTCTGACATATGTCCATCTTCTTTCCTTAATTGTAGATGAGATCTTTTGTTGCACGGCCATTTCTCTTATTTCAATATTAATCTTGAATTCATTCCATTGTACACAGAACATTTGTCGTAGGCATTTGTCTTCAAAAGTGTTTAGTTTTTTTCTAAATCTCTTTTGTTTTCCAGCTTTCACATGCATAGGTAACTTTTGATAATATGTTTGAGTTGAATTTTCTGTTTGGTTTTCTCACTTAGTATTTTTTATTTCCATATTTTGTCCAGGTTTGTAAAATTCATTCCTGTTTTTTTTTTAGATATATATTGCCCTCTGGGGTATTATTTTTTATTATTTTTGTTCTATCCCTGTTGTTGATTTCTAGTCATATTTTTCTGCCATGGATGATAAGGTATCTGTGATATTTAGCATCTTGTTGATATTGTCACTTAGGAGCAGTAATCTGCAAAATCTAGATCTTCCAAGTAATTCTTGTCATACCATTTAATAACATTATTGCCTTTGCAAAATTTACTCATTATGTGATCATAAAATATCTTCTACCAATTTTTAAAGGTTTAGACCAAAGTAATCAATGGAATTACCATTGATTACTAATGATTACTTTGGTCTAAACCTCTAAAAATGGTAGAAGATAATTTTTTTCTTCTGGGATATAAGGGCAGGCTGAAAAACACAAAAATGTGTCATTGGTCACTGAAAAATATTGTAACATCATATTCCCCATATGCTTAGCAAGACATAATGGGAGCCCTTAATTTTGCTTTACTAAATAGTAAATAGGAGCCTTCATGTCTGAATGGTTAGTGTGCCCACTTCCTGAACAGAATGATCAAGGTTCAATTCCCAGAAGTGGCTGACTTTTAAATTTTTTGACAAACAAGGTTCTGGGGTTTACCCAGCCGCTAAAAATGGAAATCAGATATTTCTCTTGGAGTTTAAGGTGGAACATACCCAGGAAAAAAATGACATTAGCATTCCAGAAGTCATCAGAGGTATGATGGTCAGATCTGAAATGAGAGACCAGCATGCTGGAAACACGTTCAATGTTGTACAGGTGTTCATGGGCCCTATCGCCAAAATACTAGCCCACTTGGCATTATCTTACTCCTCTTGACCCAGTTGGTTGTTTTGGAGAATTTACTCATGGCCCCGCTTTGACGCTCTCCATCCGAGAGAGGTAACTCTTTTCTTTAATTACTGGCCTCCTCTTCTACTCTTTCCTGTGTCCTATCTTTATTGCCTCGCCTGCTCTTCTTCCTGTTTGCCACACCTATTTTCTCTTTTTTTTCATACGACCAAGTAAGTACCTCATAGTACTGATAGGTGCATCTGAGAACTGCCAGTAGACCTGAAATCTGGCGATCTTGGCAAGAGAGTGAACATACCGAAACCATAATCCAGTAATGAGAACAGCCTGCATGAGCGAGAATAGTAACGATTGCTGGAGGTTCACCTTGATCTTGATGACACTTCTTCTTGCCTTTTGAATGACCTATCAAGTGCTATATAAAACTTACTTGATTTACCAAGCATTTAAGAGTGCCATAGATCTGCTCAGGTCCAGGCTTATTTGAACATGGTAACATTAATCATTCCTTGCATTCATAATTGGGTGTGGAAAATCCTGGATGGCTGAGGTAGAGTATATGATCTGAATGACATCAGGGGCTGGCAGGGATTGGATTGAAGTAACAAGAGAAAAAGAGGCTAACCAAAGTAAACATCCAGCTCGTCAGGGAGTGTCACAAGTGGGCTTATGGAGCTACCAATGTTGTTTTATGGGAATCCATAGATAAAAGTGTCCTCACCTCAGGATCCGATCATCTACACAGATGATTCTGTATGCTATGGACAGTGTAATGGTTGGGGTTTTATGGCTTACCAACATGGCAGAGAAGTGGGTAGAGAATATGGCAAATGTAGCATTACGATGTCTAGCATGGAGATAGAAGCAGCGACAGCGGTGGTAATATGATTGGTTGCACAAACTGTGGATCACATAGTGTTGGTAACTGACTTGCAAAGTGTGCTATAGAAAATAATGTCTATGGTAGGAGTGGATGCATTAAACATGGAGGTACTGTCCTGGGTATGCTGGTGTACATAGCAATGAATATATCACTGGCATCTCAGGTATTCAGTGTGGCCTTATTCTCAACAAAGATGACACTGCCAAGTTTGCTCTTCTCTCCAAAAGAGAAGAGAGGAGAATGGGTGGGGCAATGATGTATATATTGAGAGACTGAGGGATCCGGACTGCTTAGTGGGGAAAAGCAGATGCATCTATAATCAACACCTTGCAGGAACAGTCAGTCTGTGCTCACTTCCAGAAATGCTGGGATGGGCAGTGGAACGGATATGGGGATGCACTGACTACAGTGAAACTGATTCCTAGAATAGAATAGAAATGAATCATCAGACCCTATAGACCCCCCGCCCCCCAAATCCTTCTTTATGAGACCCTTTCCAATTTTTCACTGTTTGACTATTTTTGGGCCAACGGGATCTGACCTGCTTTGTCTAGTTATCACGTGCAAACGGATACCTAAATCCTGTTCACTGTTGCACCATTTTCATTTTGAGATTTGTGTTTAACTTTAGTGTATATATTTGTTACTACAGATTAGTATCATGTTGTTTTGTACCTTATGAAGGATTTTGCTGAAACGTAGCAGCTTGTCTCTCTCTATTAATTTGGCTGCTTTATACCATTTTATGTTTATTGTACATATTTTCTGTAGCACTACTCACAGCCTCACATAGTAATTATAATTTATATTCGTGCTTATCACTGTGGAATAATATGGTCATTAGCACCTATACCCCATACACCTAGCAAGGCATGGAGGGAATCTTTCTTTTACATTTACAATATGGTTTGTGGGATGCCATGATACTTTATTGCCTCACTACCACAGATCTGGACTTAAATATTATGTTTTATTACTGAGAATTTTCAACACTGTTGGTTTATAATATTCATTTGAATTAGAAAATTTCATTGTTTTGTTTCCTCACCTGTCCAAGGCAGTGAAATGTACAGAATCTTTATTGTGTTAGTCATCTGAGCTCTTATGGACTTGTCCAGTGTGCAAAGAGGATGACCTGTCGACTAAACTAAGCTTAATTTGCTAGTATACTAGAGCTAGAAAAAAAACCTTTTGAAAGTAACAACCTGACCAGTCTTAAACCTTTGATGAGTTGTGGGTGTCAATTTTAACATAGTCACCATCCTGGTCCACACACAAATGTCAACATTGGATAAATTGTAGCATACCATCGAGGTAGAAATTGGTTGTCTTTTAGCCCTAGTTACATACGGCTACTTGCACCTCCTCAACTTTAGCAAACTAGTATCCAACACAAAAAGGGAGCTCTTAAAAAACATCAGAAAGAAGCAATCAACATTTTTTGGGCACATCATGAGAAGAGGAAAGTTGGAATACTTGGTTACAACTGGCAAAATAAAAGGAAAGAGAGATCGCGGACGACAAAGAGAGAAAATACTGGATAGCTTGGTGTCATGGCATGGAAAACAGTCAACAACAGAACTGATACGATGCACTGTAGATAGAAGATTGTGGAGGGACATGATCGCCTACGCCAACCGGCAGGGTACATGATGATGATGAGTATCCTTAAGGTGTTCCTTCAGCTTCGAGAGAAAGAAAGAAGTGTCAAATTGAGGCTCTAGGTCATCACTTTCCCAGCCAAAGTGATGACCAAACTTTTTTGAGGATTGGCAAACTTGTCTTCTGTGTCATAATGATATGCTCGTGGCTTATTGCCAGTGACATTGTCTTCCTCTTCATATTGCATCAAAAGTTTCTTTTCATAGATCAACCTTTTACTTGGTCACTCTAAAAGACACGACCCTACCGTGGATACTTAGATATCCTATCTCAATAAAATCATTCTTGTTTGGATAGACAGCGAGCATCTATATTTTTTGTGGACAGACTAATTGACCGTGAGCTTCTATCTCTTTTTTGGGGAGCCGCGATAGCTCATTGGTTAGTGAACTGGACTATAAAGGACAAGAGGTAGGGTTCGATCCCAACCGATGGCTTCTGGTTCACCCAGCCTTAAATGGGTACCGGATTTTTTTCTGGGAAAGTAAAGTGGCACAGGCATAATACCGACCACATTACCCCAAACATCATGTGCTGAAGGTCTGTAAAATTTATGGTCACTAACACCTTATTCCCTATACGCCACTTGGCATGACGGGGGTCCTTTACTTTTTTTTTTTCTATCTCTTTTTTGGACAGACAGTGAACATCTATCTCTTGCTAGGACAGTCTGTCTAATTGACAGTAAACATCTAACTCTTGCTTGGACAGTCTAATTGACAGTAAACATCTATCTCTTGCTTGGACAGACTAATTGACAGTAAACATCTATCTCTTGCTTGGACAGACTAATTGACAGTAAACATCTATCGCTTGTTTGGACAGACTAATTGACAGTAAACATCTATCTCTTGTTTGGACAGACTAATTGACAGTAAACATCTATCTCTTGCTTGGACAGACTAATTGACAGTAAACATCTATCTCTTGTTTGGACAGACTAATTGATTGTAAACATCTATCATTTGCTTGGACAGACTAATTGACTATAAACATCTATCATTTGCTTGGACAGACTAATTGACTATAAACATCTATCATTTGCTTGGACAGACTAATTGACTATAAACATCTATCATTTGCTTGGACAGACTAATTGACTATAAACATCTATCATTTGCTTGGACAGACTAATTGACTATAAACATCTATCACTTGCTTGGACAGACTAATTGACTATACACAACTATCATTTGCTTGGACAGACTAATTGACTATAAACATCTATCATTTGCTTGGACAGACTAATTGACTATAAACATCTATCACTTGCTTGGACAGTCTAATTGGCTATAAACATCTATCATTTGCTTGGACAGACTAATTGACTATAAACATCTATCATTTGCTTGGACAGTCTAATTGACTATAAACATCTATCATTTGCTTGGACAGACTAATTGACTATAAACATCTATCACTTGCTTGGCAGATTAATTATAATTAGCCTTGGACATCCCACTCTTCCTTGGACAGACTTTAATCTCAATGATAACACTCGATTCATAGCAGTCTGTTTGTGCCAGGATTGGTGAACTGCAACTATCGAGATCCTACTCCACCTCTTCATGGTGCCCCTATAAAAACACTAACCAGTCTGGCCAAGTGATAAGAGATCAAGATGGAAGGCAACATTAAAAAAATGCCAGACTGAAATCAGATGTATTTGGCTAAAGGTTGCATAATTCAGTTTTACTGCAAACCACAACACATCTACACCCACTTAATGTCACAGCTTGTTATAAACCACAACACATCTACACCCACTAGCTGTCACAGCTTGTTATAAACCACAACATATCTACACCCACTAGCTGTCACAGCTTGTTATAAACCACAACACATCTACACCCACTAGCTGTCACAGCTTGTTATAAACCACAACACATCTACACCCACTAGCTGTCACAGCTTGTTATAAACCACAACACATCTACACCCACTTAATGTCACAGCTTGTTATAAACCACAACACATCTACACCCACTTAATGTCACAGCTTGTTATAAACCACAACACATCTACACCCACTTAATGTCACAGCTTGTTATAAACCACAACACATCTACACCCACTAGCTGTCACAGCTTGTTATAAACCACAACACATCTACACCCACTTAATGTCACAGCTTGTTATAAACCACAACACATCTACACCCACTAATGTCACAGCTTGTTATAAACCACAACACATCTACACCCACTTAATGTCACAGCTTGTTATAAACCACAACACATCTACACCCACTTAATGTCACAGCTAGTTATAACCACAACACATCTACACCCACTTAATGTCACAGCTTGTTATAAACCACAACACATCTACACCCACTTAATGTCACAGCTTGTTATAAACCACAACACATCTACACCCACTTAATGTCACAGCTTGTTATAAACCACAACACATCTACACCCACTTAATGTCACAGCTTGTTATAACCACAACACATCTACACCCACTTAATGTCACAGCTTGTTATAAACACAACACATCTACACCCACTTAATGTCACAGCTAGTCATAACCACAACACATCTACACCCACTTAATGTCACAGCTAGTCATAACCACAACACATCTACACCCACTTAATGTCACAGCTTGTTATAACCACAACACATCTACACCCACTTAATGTCACAGCTAGTCATAACCACAACACATCTACACCCACTTAATGTCACAGCTTGTTATAACCACAACACATCTACACCCACTAATGTCACCGCTTGTCATAACCACAACACATCTACACCCACTAATGTCACAGCTTGTCATAACCACAACACATCTACACCCACTTAATGTCCTTTCATACTTCTCAGAGTTGTTTCTTTTCCTGAATTCTCTTCTTGCTTTATCATGGTGTACTCTCCTGATCATGCTCTTGGTGTGAATTTTAAGTCTGTTGGCTTTCTGACAACTTGTTTCAATTTCTTTATCAAATCTCTTCCATCCTGTTTATTAAATTATTAGATTCCACAGAAGACAATATGCTGGAAAAGCTGTCTGAACAGGAAATGTATGTAGTTGGGATGTTACTTACTGGGAAGTTTTTTTTTTCAAACAGGATGGAAGATTTGATAAAGAAATTGAAAAAAAGCTGTCAGAAAGCCAACACAGTGGCATACCAACACCAAAATGTTAACAAAACACATAAATAGCAAATTCTTGTCATCCCTCTGAGATAAATTGATGGGTGAATGGTGTTCAATCCTTTAGTAATTGTCAGGAGAAAGTAAGAAAGCAAAAATAAGTAGATGATTCAGAGACAAAAAGATACCTAGGTAAGCATTAGCAACACTTGATATATTTTAAAATTGAAAGCTCATATTATGCAAACAATATCATTCCAATCCCATAACCTTCAGGTTCATATGCAACATTGTGTGACAGCAACCACCTTCCTCTAACTTTTGTGAGCTGGTTTTTGCAAGGCAGAACAAGTGAAATATATGACCATATTATAAATAATATACTAAACTACCTCATAATGGTAGATGTACAACAGAGGTGAGATGCAGAATAGCTCAGGCAAAAGCAGCTTTCTAAAAAATGAGGAAGACACGCAATCCATTTTTGACAATAGAAACAGGAAAAAGAATTCTTAAATGTTATGTTGAGCCAGTCTTATCATATGGATGTATATCATGGACAATAGGACAACAGACAAGAAAATCACTGGAGGCTGTGGAATGTGTTTTATAGAAGAATGTTGAGAATACCATGGACAGCTAAGAAGAAAATGAAAACATTCTGAAAGGAGCCAAAACAAAAAGAGAGCTAATTTCCAAAATTAGGAAGAAACAATCATCATTTTTTTGCCATGTAATGAGCAGGGAACAGCTGTAATATATTGTGACAACTGGGAGAATTTAGTGGGACGAAGAGATAAAGGTAAGCAAAGAGAAAAAGATACCAGAAAACTTAAGAGAATGGCTTGGCAGAAGGTCAACAAAAGAAATGATAAATGACTCGAGATCGAAAGTTGTGGCGAGACATGATCACTTATGCCAGCAGGCATGGTGCTTGATGATGATGATGATATCAGTCTGTATTTCTCCTTGAGGTTTAAAGAGCTGTCTTATTGTAAACCTCAAAGTCCTTATAGTGGATGTTGAATAATTTTTTAACACCAGGATATATTTTCCATAGCTTGTATTTTTCTGTTTTCTCCTCTTAGGGCCCTCATTGTGTAATCATTTAATAAAACAAACATGACAAGTGTGTGTGTGAATGTAATTTTTGAATGGATTGCATTGTTTTATCTTTTCAAATTGGTCACAGTTTTGTTAAAACCACAATGGCTTTTACAACTCCGGAACATAACTGAGGATTCCAGTCATCACATGTGAAAGATTCAAAATATATGATTAAAACGTATATAGTAAAACAGTAAATAAAAAACAAAACTCACAAACACCAAATTTACTCATGTATTTTTGTCATATTTTCTTTCATTTTGGTTTATATTGAAATGACTAATTCCACTACAACAATGTTGAAGGCACATAACAAACAAAGAGCAGAGTAGCTAATAAAACACCATATAATTGGCAGTTTCTGTAGGCCAAATTTTAATAATGGACCGCCATGCATATCAACCCGCAAAGGTATAATGCTGATTTGGCACGAAGATGCTGAGTTCACCAGAATAACAGCAAATGAAATGTGAGAAAAAAAATCTTGCTTGAAATCAAACTTTAGTTTTGATTATTGTTGGGCACAGTTGGATTAAATGCATTAGGTATTATGATCAACTGCTTGTCAAACTATGGTAGTTAAAATGAACTGAAAATAAATACATATTTTGAATTTACTTGCACTGAAAAAAAAAGAAACCATAGCTAGAGTTTACTTTGCAGCTCTTGTCTTAAAGTGGTCCAGGAGCATATAATGTCACTGCAATGAGAAGTGTTTTCACTTCAAAGTATTTAAGCTGCAAAATCTGGTTGTGATGAGGATCAGTGCTCTTCCTCACTGCTATTATCATCCCCCAAATCTGTAAGTCAGTTACACATCTTTACCCCTGACTAAACTTGGAGTGTATGACCGAGAACAAACCAATGATCACTGGGACGTTAACAGCACAGCAACCACTATGGCAGTAACACTCAAATAAAATAAGATATGCTTTATTATTGAAACAAATAAGAAGCAAAATCTAAGCCTATGTTAAAACGAAATGAAAAATCACATAGACTTGATCACTGCTCTATATCTGAGGATGCTGTCTATTTGCTATATTTTTAGAATTCAGCATCTTGATTTTAAATCTGAATATTTTGATCATAGAGTTTCTGAAATGCCTGCTTTTATGTACCCACAATCTGAGATTTAAAAAAGAAATAAACAAAATGTAATTACAGACTTAATCTATGCTTATTTCTGATACCAAATCATCAAAATTGTAATAATTAAAAAAATTTATATTTACACAACTGCTGAAGGCATGTCTATTTAAAAAAAAATTAAGATGAAAGCATGCAGGAGTAGAGGTGTCATGCAAACTTACACGTTCCATTTTTTTTTTTTTTTTGGTTTTCTCTTTTTTTCCCCTTTTTTTTTGTTCCATTTATAAAAAAAAAAATGATTACTGAAAAATAATAAAATTCACTTGATGATATTTTGATACAACAGGTAAGAGCTACATGTATATATGATGATATATCTTTATGTACAGTTTAAAAATGAATGTGTGTGATAAAATAGTGAAAGAGCTTACTGTATTGATCAGTCACAATGGATATAGAAGGCATTTAAACAAATGCAAAACAAAATCACATATAAAGCTTGATGAATGCTTGCCAAGAATGCCAACATTTTAAAAATGCTTCAACAATCATGAGACAATAACAGAATGTTAATGAAAAAAAATTGTGCATAAAAGTGTTGACTAAATTAACATAAACTTAAAATAAAACAGAAGCTTACAAATTGGGTAAATCTGGCATAAGTTCTTAATTTATGCTAAAATGAAATGCAAATTAAAAAAAAAAATAGTTGCAAGTATATTCTGCAACTGACTTGAAAGTGAATCTTACATGCAATCAAAATAGCAATTTTTATAACAAAGGACAGGTACATTTACCTGAACATGTCCATGAAATGCTTCCCTCCACTCCAACAGCAGTAATGCTATGGGATATGTCTATTTCCAGATTACAATGAATTATTCATTGTTGTCAATATAAATGTGTATATTAAACAGTGGAACATGAAGGGCTTTATTCTGGAGAGATTCTACTAATTCTACACAATTAATCACCCTCCCAAACAAAAAATATATATATAATTCAGATAAGTTGGTGATAAACTAGCACAAAAATAATTTTATGTTAAAATTAATGACAGCTTTGGGCTTCCATGGTGTAGCCTGTCAACCTCATTGGTCTGTTCACTACTTACAGACTGAGATATCTTCAATGGTGATGTTCATGGAGACATCCATGAATAAGTATCTCATCTACAGAGTGTAGAGAGGAAGACAATATTAACAAATGCTGAAATCTAGTGTAATCAAATCCATACATCATTATGGGAGAAGACATATTTACATCTGATGTTTCAGCCATACTACTTTTATTAACCCAGAGATGGCGCTATTTTAAAATTAATCACAGTAATAAAAATCACAATAGTGACATCTCACTTGATTTCACAATGTCTATAAATACCTTAGAGTTCCTGGTGGAGATATAGTTAGTAAAATGGACTACTGAAGACAAAAGGTCAAATTCACTTCTGATCAATGGCTTCTAGGTTTATTCAACACTAAATGGATAAATAATTTTTCTGGGGCAGAAAAATAACACTGGAGTAATACTGACCATCATCCACAAATATATTGAAGGTTTACAAAATTATAATATATAATTAAAATATAAGCACCATATTTCCTAAACATGATTTTATTCTAATTAAATACCTTAGTTAGGTTTAAACTTCAATAAAAATGGACTTTTGTTCACATTGAATGCTGAACAATAGGAGTCCAGACTCATTAATCAGGATGTAAATGGGTACCTGACATGCACCAAACTAAAGAAAGGGAATGGAAACTTAATTCTGGGGGCTATGTCAATATCAGGGCTGAAAGTGGTCAGCAACTCATAACTGACTACTTGTGACAGGGCTGCCCTATCAGACCTATCCAGATTTGACTCCACCTATTCATGGTATCCTTACAAACATAACAGATCTGGCTAAGTGAGTGTGAGTAGGGATCGAGAGATTAGGCTAAAAGGTACGACTTGCTGCAAACCAGAATACAACACATCTAGGTCTACTTTATGGGTGGACGATAAGAGGAATACTTTATCCTTTAGTCATTGAGTGAGCACGAGAAAGAAAGAGTTTTAACTCCAAAATTATGCTACCTAGTATTAGTGAGATTTCCAAATCACAACTCCCTATGCAAAATGCTATAAGATAATCTTTAACGTTTTCCTTACAGAAGCCCTTTATCAATGCAACAAAAGAGATGTCAGAGTCACAATTTTTAATGGTTTTAAGAATCTATCTATCTATCTATCTATCTATTGACCTTTCGAGCCGTAACCGGCCCATAGGGCGTAGACCAAGATACACCTTCTCCTATATGAATTTTTGTTCTAGCAGTTTTCTTTTAAAGATATTTTATCAAATCTCGCCATCTGTCTCTGTTCTGTGCAAGCAGTTCTATCTCATTGAGGGAGCCGATTCCTGCTGCTCTTGCCTCTCTCATCAATGTTCTTCTCAGTGTCTCCCTGGGTCTTCCTCTTTTTCTTTTACCTGTTGTTTCCCATATGAGGGCTTGCTTTGCTATTCGATTATTATCTCTTCTCATCACATGTCCAGCGTATGACCATCGTCTTTTCTTTATTACTGAAGATATTAGTGGTTGATTGGCGATTTCTCTAATTTCCTCGTTTGTTTTGAATTCGTTCCATTCTATACCAAGTATTTTCTTAGACATTTATTTTCGAATGCGTTCAACTTTGTTTCTATATCTCTTGTTGTTTTCCAGCTTTCACACGCATACGTAAGGGTTGATAGTACATTTGATTTGAATAGCCTAAGTTTTGTGTTTGTGCTAATGAGTTTTGATTTCCACAACTTTTCAAGGCTTCTGAAAGACATTGCTGCTTTAGCCAGTCTGATTCTAATTTCTTTGCTCGTATCCCCTTCTCGATCAATGTGACTTCCAAGATAGATAAAGTGATCGATCTCTTCTACTGGTTTGTTTTCCATGTATATTTTGTCACTTGTTGGAATTAAACTTTTCATGACTTTAGTCTTTTCATGATTGACCTCAAGCCCAATTTTGCTGGCTATTGATGATAGTTCATTTGTGTTTTCCTGCATCGTTTTTATCTGACTGCTAAGAATCTATCTACATATTTATATTTATCTAACATATAACATATTATATATGGGTTGTTAGATAATTGAACAAGATATTAGATATCACCAATACCAAGATGATAAAAGACCTGTAAAAAGAATATGGTTTAACAACGGTTCACTAATCAAATTGAGAGTGACACCCTATGCGGCAAAATGTACGGAAAGAGTTAATGATGTTTTTTCCAGCAATAATATTATTAATAGCATTATTTATGCTTGTGCTGATGTCTGTCTGTGTTATTGTTTATTTGTATTTTCAATTCACTGCAGTAAAATACATCTGTTTCTCAAACCTCTGCTATAAATTCCACAATATACCATTTTGATCTACAACTATTATCTTTGTACTGGAAAATTTTTCATACAAAAATTTATATCATTGCACTTGAGAGATAGATCTTTTATATTTGGATTGATAACAATAAAATGAACACAATCTCCATTAATTTGTTAGATATCTAGCAATAGAAATAAATAAAATGTAGACTAAATGAAATGTTTCATTACAATATCTGTTGCAATAGCATTTTATGTTCGGTAAAAAATGAAAACAATGGAACAGTGACTGTCACAAATAAAAAAAAATATAAAAATAGTACAACTCTATTCTGTTTATTGCTGGATATATTCTTTGAGTCTCCAAATTATATATCAAATGCTCTCTTTATAAGTCTACAGATTATATATTCAATACTCTCTTGATGAGATAAGTCTCCAAATGATACAGTCAAAGCTCTCTTGATGAAAGTCTCTAAATTACATATCCGATGCTATCTTTGAGATTTCCTATTGAACATATCTAATGCTCTCTTTAAGAGATAAGATTTCAAATTACATATTCAATGCTTTGATGAGATAGTCCACAAAAGATATATTCAAAGCTCTTTTTAAATAGTCTCCAAATTATATATTCAAAGCCCTTTTGATGAGATAGAGTCTCTAAATCGCATATCCAATGCTCTCTCTATGAGATAAAATCTCCAAATTACATATTCAATGCTCTCATGACGAGATAGTCTCCAAATATATTCAAAGCTTTCTAGATGAAATAGTCTCTAAATTACATATTAAATGCTCTCTTTAAAAGATAAAGCATTCTAATTATATATTCAATGCTCTCTTGATGAAATAGTCTAAATTACATACTTAATACTCTCTTTATAAGATAAAGCCTTCCAATTACATATTCAATGCTCTCTTGATGAAATAGCCTAAATTACATACTTAATACTCTCTTTATAAGATAAAGCCTTCCAATTACATATTCAATGCTCTCTTGATGAGATGAATTTGACTTGGGGCAACTTTTTACTCCCCATGTACCCAACATGTCTGCCCCAATATTAATACTCTTGGTAGATGTACAACAAAATTACAGCTTAACCTATGCTTTTGTGTAGCATTGTAAACTGTCATGGCCTAGGATCTCTGCAAATTTACTACAAACTATCATGGCCTAAGCTCTGTAGATGTACAGATACAGATAATTATGGCATAATTTATAGATGACCTGGTCCATATCCTTGCTGGATATCCTCAAATCATCATACCTATGCTTTCTGTAGATATACCACACAATATCATGGGTAATGCTATGTACTGAAAACTACTAAAAATTAATTGTAGATGCACTAAAAGTTATGACAATAATTTGCAGATACAGTTTAAACTTATGAAAACACTGTAGACATGTTAGTAATCCTTGACAATGATATTTGTTTTCTTGCTACATAGTCTTTTTTAATATTACAACTATCAATATCATATTGTTCTGACTTCATCTGCTCAAAAAAAAAACAAACAAAAAAAACAACAAAACCTGCAATTAAATAAAATTCTCTCCACGAAATTAGATAACTTACCAACCGCTTTCTCTCACTTCCGTACAAGTTCAACAAATGCAGATGAGAATTTCAGGATACATGTGAATATACATGAGCATAGAATGGAGAAATACGGTGGACATCATACATTTATGGATATATACTTTAAAAGCCAAAAATAGCTATATTACAATAATATTTAACAAATACTGTACTTAAACATATAAGTTACAGTGTTGGTTTTTTTTTTTAACATTTTATAGTCTTTTGTAATTTTAAAAAATAAATTTTGTGTTTATTTAATTTTTTTTATTTTTTAAATATTTATATATTTTTTTTTTTACATTTTTTTAAAAGAATAATAAAAATTAATGCAAAGTTTATTTGGTTATTAGATTAACTTCTGATTACAATTCTGTCATTTATTTTTTATTTTTTAAATTATCTTTTTATTTATATATATATATATATATTTTTTTTTCATAATAGATTTACTTATTGTACATCTTTAAAAAGTATATACATAATGATTTTCCTGGTTATAATATCTTTTATGTCTACACAGCAATCTTCTTGTCCATAAATCTTACATTTTCTCGATCTATTAAGGTGAAATGCATCCATGTTTGTCTGATGGTGTTGAAGATAACAGAATGTTGTCAATTTTTAGAGCACTTTGTTGAACAGATTTTCAACAAATGCAAAATAATGTATAGACTAACAGTTTTGACATATTAATAAGACAACTGGATATTGCCAACTTTATATGAAAAGTTTTTTAAATTTCTTTTTTTAACATTCTTGAAACTATCAATCACAGAAAAAGTTTCACTTAGCCAATAGTGTAACAACAATATAACAATAACAGCAAGCTAAATGACATGTTATAAATGTACAAAACATGGCTAGATATAGGAGTACTGTATGCAAGAATACAAAGATTAAAACATTAGACTGTGCCATCAACAATGAAAAAAAAAATGTTTCCAAACTTTAAAACAATCTACAATGCCCACAAAGCAAAAGTTCAAAGAAATAAAATTTATCAGAAAAAAAGGGAACAAAGTCTAATGAACTAAAGTGAATTCAGTCCAGCTAAAAATGTTATCTGTCTCATAAAAAAAAAATAAATAAATTTCCATGTCCTGTTCAGACACCGATTCCGCTATCCCACAATGCAATCATAGTTAAAAAATGCTCACAAAATCTAACGACATATTTAGTGACCTCATGCTGTAAAGTTTCATATAATTTGGTTCTTGTGTGCAAAATTATTTTATTACAGAACAGTTAACACAAAATTAAGTGCTTGGCTCATAGTTAGATAATTCATAAAGTAAATTAGAATTATCTTTCATTGAAAACAAAAACCACAAGTAATTATGCTGTGAGATATGAAGTGCATTCATTTATACCGAGTGTGACAGCAGTTTTCAAGCTCAGCAGATTGCTACAAATTGACATTTTTTTGTAACTGACATGTTTTTGGGTTGAGTATAAAAACAATACTATTAAAACTGAGAATAGAAAATAGCAGTAAAAGATCAAGTGAAAAAAAAAGAAGGCAAGAAAGAAAGAAAGAAAGAAGAGAAAGAAAGAAAGAAAGAAAGAAAGAAAGAAAGAAATCAAAACAAAAGAAAAAGTCAGAGAGAGAAAATAAAATCGGTTTAACAAGGTGAAATTGTCCTGAACTGAAATTTACAAAGAATCTTGTATAATTGCTCTTGATGTATAATTTAAATTTGTACTTTGCACAAAGCCATACTTTCTTTCTTTACAACACCACAGTCAAGATTTGTTTGGAGTCCTGCAGGTCAAAGTTGTTTTGACTCCTGATAAAACTTCCAAACTTTACTGAACTGCAAGTCACAAGTTTTTTTAGAAGCCTTAGAGATGAACCTCACTTCCATTTATGTAGCACAATTGTGTAATTGATAACTTACAGTGTATTACTTTATAACTGAATTGCAAGTCACAGTTTGGGAATAGTTGTTATAGGTTACAATTCCCATGGTTCGAGCATTTCAACTGAATTAAAAACAATCGTGGACAAAGTTACTTTGCTCCAGCTTCTCTGACTGTGGTGGCAGAGGTACAAATTACACCAGTCTAGTAGCCTGGTTAGAAAACACACCAGTTTGGTTAGAAATTAAACCAGTGTGGGTAGAAATTACATTAGTTTGATTAGAAATTTCACCAGTTTGACATCTTTCTAATTAATTAAAAAATAAATAAATAATAAAAAAAGATAAAAAAACAACCAGTCCCTTAGTGTTATACTACCTTATAAGTTAAAAAAAAAAAAAAGTAAAGAGCCCCGTCACGCAAAGTGGTGTATTGGGAATATGGTGTTAATTACCATAATTTTTACAGACCTTCGGCACATGATTTTTAGGGTAATGTGGTTGGTATTATACCTGTGCCGCTTTACCTTCCCAGAAAAAAACCAGTACCCATTTAAAACTGGGTGAACATGGAAGCTGTCAACCAGGATCGAGCCTGACCTCCTGTCCTTTGTAGTCCAGTTCATTAACCACTGAGCTATTGAGGGTTCCAATATCTTATAAAATAAACAAATATTCAAGCTAGTTTAATATCCATTTTAGTGACTGAATGACTTGCTACCATATGTTTCTAAATGTTATTTTAACACACATACAGAGGCGTCTAATATTTTTTAAAATAACATCTTCTAGACTTTACTATTTCTAGGTCTTTTGATGTCTACCTTTTCTATTGTTAATGACTCGATCTTTCTAGGGATATTCCACCTTGTTTGGAAAAAAAAAGTAAAAGAGGGAGTGAAAAAAGAAAGAGAAAGAGTGGCTGCAACAACAGCCCTCACATAAAAAAGTAACAAATGCATGCAGCCAAATGCAGAGTTTGATTTCTGTCACCACTTATGTAGTTGTAAAACACAGTTCTCATACAGAACTGACTGAAAGTGGAGATATGCAGCAAAGGTCACATGGGTTTCTCAACTTCTGTGTGCATGTGCTGATCAATGAAGACAATTCTGGATGCTCTAGGAGCAGAAAACATGTGCTGACCAGGACAAAAATCCTCAAACCAGAGTTCTGCCATTTCTGCTGCCCAGTTTTGGAGTGATGCCCTCAAGAGCCTGTAACAGCTCTTGTCCTTGCAGGAGGTGGGCAGCTTGAGTTGGTGCATTTACCTCACAGTCTTGGCGAGTGAGGTTTGGCAGGATTATCTAAGAATAAGAATAGAATAACAATAAGGGAATGAAAAAGTAAGAAGTGGAGCATTAAATAAGAGAAGGGCAGGTAACTGAAAGAGCATGAGATAACAGGAAGTGGTATCAGATAAAAGGAAGAACATTAGATGAGCAAGCAACAGAAAGAGCATATAACAGGAAGGAGTATAAAATAACAGAAGAGCATTAGATAAGAAGAGCATCTGATAACAAGAGGAGCATTAAAGAAAAGAAGAGTAAGGTTACTGGACATGCATCAAGTAACAGGAAGAATATCAGGTAGGAGGAAAAATATCAGGTAGGAGGAAAAATATCAGGTAACAGGGGGAACATGAGGGGTATCATGATGTACATATCAGGAAACAGGAAGAGGAGAATCAGGTAAAAAAATAACAAAATTAAAAACAGCCTAAAAGAAATGAGAAAGAAAAATGTTCAAATAGTGTAAATAGGAAAGCCAAAATTCATTGTGTCCTTGTGGCTGAAACTCACTGTAACGGTGGCTCAGATTACAATAGACCCTTCACCTGGAGCTTTTCACCACATGATGTGGCTGTAGCCTCAAAGAAGTATAATATAATCAGCAGGCAGTAGGTTTCAAGCCTGGCATGATACTGACCATAACAAGGCATGGAGGAGATCATATAGTGGAGTTCAAGATGCTCAAGAGCTCCTTTAGGTTAGGGTTAAAAATTGGTGACCCACAGCTGACTACCTGCATCAGTGGCAACAGCTGATTCTACTCCATCTCCCTTTGAGCTCCTAACTTAGTACTGATAAGATAGAACTGCAAAAATTACAGGGTACTCATTATACCATTGATGTACGGTAGAGATGGTGTTAATGTGCACATGATCATCAGTACATTTCTAGGTCATGTGGTCAGCAGCATGTCCACCCACTCTACATCCCCAGAGAAAACCCCTGGTGTCAATGTTCAGAGGCTACATGGACCTCCAAAGTCATGCCAGTCCACATAAAAAATTAATAAAAAAAAAAAACTATAACTGGAGATGACCAACAGATCACCAGATTAGAGCACTAACTGCATCTAGCAGGCCCAAGTAAAAAGTAAAGTAAAGTGCCCCATCACGCTAAGTGGCGTATAGGAAATATGGTGTTAGTGACCATAAATTTTACAGACCTTCGGCACATGATTTTTGAGGTAATGTGGTCGGTATTACGCCCGTGCCGCTTTACTTTCCCAGAAAAACATCAAATCCGGTACCCATTTAAGGCTGGGTGAATCCGGAAACCGTCGGTTGGGATCGAACCCTACCTCTTGTCCTTTGTAGTCCAGTTCACTAACCATTGAGCTATAGCAGGTCCATGTACTCACTACAAATTCCACAATGTTTTTTTTGGTTGATGTAGCTGCAGATGTGATCAGACAGACAAATCACACACAGGGAGGGCAGCTATAAAATATCAACACAATCACTAGTCATTAAGCCAAAGGGCAGTAACCTACCTAACCATTGGAGAAATGAACATGTTATGTTAGGTTAAATTAGGATCATCATCACAACACTCAGGACACATTGATAGGCGCTCCGATTTTCTCCTCAAAATGTTCATCAGCACACAGTGACGAATTGTGCCAGTTCGGTATTGGTTGCCAAATCCTCTCATTCGTCCAGAATATCTCTCTGTTATGGCAACACTCTGGTTTTCATTTCCGGTTCACAATTGTCAAGAAAGGAATGTATTTGTACTTCAGTGAAAGTCCTTTGTTCGACCCATCTCTTGTAGATTGTTAATGAGATTTATTATAATAATATAATGTTAATAAAAGTGTTACACAGCATTAACTAACCTGATGACAAGATTTGTTGGGATCTAATTTCATGTTGCTGACCTTGTACCCATAATTACGGTCCTCCCCCTTCATCAGCAGGTTCAGGAGCACGCTGCTACTAGCACCATTGTCTTTACCTACAGTCATCAAAATACAGAAATTAACAAATGAAACAATTAATAAACATTTAACTTTCCACACATTGTAAAGATGATCTTGCTCAAGAACAAAATATTTCACAAATGGGTTAAAGACATGGTGGGTATGATTGCCAGGTCTTATGTTTTTCCAGTAAGATTTATGTTTCTTCATTACATTTTACTACTTACATTTCGCTTTTTCTAGGAGACTGATTTCCTATGTTTTTCTTGCATCCACAAAGCTATTGGATATTTTTAAATTTGCACCAAATTGAACATGTTACCCAATTTTTGATTGTGGGTAACAATGTTTATTCATTTTTAATAATACATAACTACAAGTAATTAGGATTTTTTCTAGGAAAGTAAGGCGGCACAGGCGTAATACAGACCACATTACCCCAAAAATCATGTGCCGAAGGTCTGTAAAATTTATGGCCACTAACACCATATTCTCTATATGCCACTTGGTGTGACGGGGGTACTTTACTTTTTTACTTTACAAGTAATTAATGTTAAATTGTCAATGCTCTTTTAATTTTTTACCAAATTAAAAAGTGAATTTTTTAATACCATGGTGTTACTATGTATTTCTTGATAGGTTTCAATAGGATCTGGCAGCCTCAATTAGTTATTAATGTGGTAGTTGTAGTAATAGTAGTAGTAGATTAGCAGTAGTAGTAGAATACATATTACATATAGTGCCAGTACCATACCATAAAGTACTATAAATGGTTTACGATAAGCCATGAAATGAAAATTTCCCTTTTTTTTTTACCTGACAAAAACTGGTATAAATGTTTCTTTCTTTTCTGACAAAAACTGGTAAATCTTTCTTTCCCCCCTAATAGAAACAGACAAATCTTTTGTACCTGATAAAAACCTGGCAACACTATTGGTGAAATAACTCTGACCTGATATCAACATAATCTTTAAGATCCATACACTAGAATACTGATCATGTTTACATAATAGGATTAAGAAGCTGATAAATATAACAGAAAATATAAGCTTCTGAAGAAAAAAAACCACTCTGCCATATTTAGAAAACAAACAAATACAATGGATCAATCAACAGAAGGAATTAATTAATGGAAGGAAAAAAGATTAATTAAAACAACAGACAAACAGAAGGAAAAGATAAATCGAAACAATAGGACAATTACAAGAGGAGATGAAGGCATAACATAATAAATATCAAAGTGAATGATGTTCACACTTAAAAAAAAAAAAAAAAATTGCAGAAAGATTTATGAAGTATATTGCCAATGCTTATTAAATTATTTACTGTTTATTTTTTTATATTTATCTGAACTAACCTCAGAGTTTATTTCATTATGTTTACCACTAAATATTGCACGATATTAAGAAAAGGTTGATACATTTCAGTAGCTTAATTAAATTGAAGAGGGCTGAGATGTTGTTTGTTTGTCAGATCCTTTATTTTTCTTGGGAGCCTTCGGAGCACTGGAACAGTTTATTTACAATACTTCTTCACTCTCACCTGTGTGTCTCAATATTTGGATTTGTTCATAAATCCACTTTCATCCTTTGTCAAACTCGCCATCTTTCACTGTTTCTTGTATGATGATTTAGGCCAGGTAGTGAGATCTTGCCATACCAGATCTTTACTGATGTAAGATGTTCTTCACATGGCCTAAATTGTTGGTGATGATTTTACTACAAACTTGCTCATTAGTTGTCTCTATATAAGATGCTACCAAGGATCCTATCGTAACACCTTATTTCCAAGACTTGCATTTAAGTTTCAACTTCTGCATTTAAGGTCCACGTTACACATGAATATACAAATTTGATATTACCAGCGCATGTGATAAGTTAACCTTGCATTCTCAGCTGATTAATTTTTCAAATGTATACCTAAGAGAAATGAAGAAAAGGTTTGCCACTTATATATGAATACATTTTTCTAACCTAACTTTAAAGTTACGACAAAGATAAAAGGAGATCTATATATAGTACCTACAAGCTATCTTGACATTTAAAAAAAACTGTTCAAACCTTAGGGAAGAAACAACAAATTGCAGTGCTGCAGTAAAGCTGGAATAACTAGAACACAGAAACAAGTATGACGTTAGACAAACATGAAGCAGCAGTGGTAACTAGAACACGAAAACACTACATTTTTTAGGTCTATTAATATTTAAATTCTCTTACAATGTAGTACATATTTCTTTCATTTTGTCATTTCATTTCTCTTTTTATTCCATTATTATTTCTCCTTAATCTATTAGTTCTGTTCATTCTATAACATGTAGTAGAGTTTAAAAAAAAAAGTAAAGTATCCCAATCACGCCAAGTGGCGTATAGGGAATATGGTGTTAGTGACCATAAATTTTACAGACCTTCGGCACATGATTTTTGGGGTAATGTGGTCAGTATTACACCCGTGCCGCTTTACTTTCCCAGAAAAATATCTGATACCCATTAAAGGCTGGGTGAACCGTAAGCCGTCGGTTGGGATCGAACCCTACCTCTTGTCCTTTGTAGTCCAGTTCACTAACCCTTGAGCTATCGCGGCTACCAGTAGAGTTTAAGCTGTCCCATATTTTGTAGGAGTGTACGTTATACCCCACCTCTTGCACTCTGTTCAAACATTATTATGACAGTATAGAAATACAACATAGTATAATGCTATAGGTCATGATAATACGTAGAGAGAGAAAGATAAATTAAATATAGCTGTTGATAGCAGAGATATGCAAAAAAAAAAAAGAGTAATTTTTGTATAAAAAATGTCTTGGAAAAACGTTCTCTGAATACCGTTAAATACACACAAGAATTGATATTGAATACAGTGAAGCAAACCGGATATTGGGGTAGCTGGACTCTCCCCTACAACACAACACAAAACAAATTGTGTCAGCTCAAGTAAACATAATTTTAGAAAGCCCTTCCACCCCCATCACACACTATCAACACTTACGTTGTCACTCATATCACGTCAGAAATGATACTTTTAAGGTTGACTGGATAACACACAATTAAGAACACCACCAAGAGAGGAAAAATGATATTACCATAGAACTAATCTGGTGCCACATAAGGAGACAACAAATAAAATGGTCTGCCCACATGGAGAGAATGGCTTTTGATTCCATATCATACAAACCATTTTTTAAGATGTGGAGATGGATGATTAGCCTGAGACATAACCAGATTAGGATGAATTTATAACAAAAAAACCTTACATCATCAAATGTTTAGAGCTGATAGAAGAGCATCAACTAAAAATTTTGGCCTTACTTGACATCCAAAGGAGTATAGGATGAAGTGAAATGAAGAAGATGAGACAACCATGGTTTAAAAAAAAAAATCAAAAAGAAAAATCAACATAACATGAACTTGAGTTGAAATAAGGCTGTTCTAACCTGATTGTGACAGGATTTGATTTGGACTGGCTGCAGCCCCAGTGTTGATGATCACTGGGTCTGGATTCAGCCGTACAAACTTGCTCCTAGGAGGGCCTTTCTCCAGACTGTTCATGTCAAGAGGTCTTTTGAGCTGCAGGTACATAGTGTCTGGTGGCTGCTCAATACTGGCCACTGCTGTGCTGCCACCTAGCATGTCTCGTACACTTATTTTGATTGGCTGAGGCGGCTCTTCAAAAAGTGACTGTTTAGGTAAAAACACAGATTCTGTGTGACCAAACAGTCTGTGGATGTAAAGGGAAAATTTAACATTAAACACTCTGAGTGTGGAGAAAAAAGTTAAAAATAAACCTGTGGTCATGAGAGGAATGTTAACATTATTATGGTGTGCATATATAAATAAATGGTTAACATTATACTGTGTTTATGGAGAAAATGTTAACATTGCACTCTGTGAATGAGGAGAAGAGGTTGCCTATAAACTTGAATAATCAGATCTTATTTGTGTGACTTGTTGAATTAATAAATCTTTCTCTTTCAGGATTGAGGCTTTATTATTTGAAAGTTATTTGAGCTTCATCAGGCCCATTTGAAATAAGGTGTTATTGCACATAATTTTGTGACCCACACATTTTCAGATCAATTTGATCCTACAGTTGACTTTTTTTCTCAGTAAAATCAACCATGTTTTAAAATAAAAGTGGCATTTTAGCTCTCTTCTTATTGGCATTCACCCATGGATGGGGATGTGTGGTGTCCCTAGTTTATGGTAATGCCGAGATATCTGCATGGGGATGTGTGGTGTCCCTAGTTTATGGTAATGCCAAGATATCTGCATGGGGATGTGTGGTGTCCCTAGTTTATGGTAATGCCAAGATATCTGCATGGGGATGTGTGGTGTCCCTAGTTTATGGTAATGCCAAGATATCTGCATGGGGATGTGTGCTGTCCCTAGTTTATGGTAATGCCAAGATATCTGCATGGGGATGTATGGTGTCCCTAGTTTATGGTAATGCCAAGATATCTGCATGGGGATGTGTGGTGTCCCTAGTTTATGGTAATGCCGAGATATCTGCATGGGGATGTGTGGTGTCCCTAGTTTATGGTAATGCCGAGATATCTGCATGGGGATGTGTGGTGTCCCTAGTTTATGGTAATGCCGAGATATCTGCATGGGGATGTGTGGTGTCCCTAGTTTATGGTAATGCCGAGATATCTGCATGGGGATGTGTGGTGTCCCTAGTTTATGGTAATGCCGAGATATCTGCATGGGGATGTGTGGTGTCCCTAGTTTATGGTAATCTGCATCTTTTGACCTGATACTTTCGTCTTTGGCTTGGATGAGTAGATTTGCTGAACAATTTTCGCTGGGACAGAGGCCATTTTATTTTGGTTTACTCTTTTTGATTTTTAAATGCCAAAGGTTTGTTAATGTGCATGAGTACACAAGGGATTTCCTTTTTTTTTTTTTTTGGCCATTTTCCGAGAGCCCCAGACATTGAATGTCAGAGATTAGGGGAAGGTAAAGCCACAAACATACCATTGGTTTGATCTTCTGAGAGCTCTTTATACAAGCAAAGTGAGGTGTTAGTAAGTTAATATAAGAGTTCTCTCCAGACAACGCAATAAGATGTATGGGAAACATTGTTTAGTGTCCATAATTTTCAACAACCAACAGCACAATTTAGTCCTATTATATGGCTGTGAAACATGGAGAACAATAAAAATGACAATCATGAAGATACAGACCTTCATTAATGGACGTTTGCACAGAATAAAAGAATGAAAATGGCAGGAATCATCAACATAGAATTATGGAAAAGTACCAGTCAAAATATATGTGAACAAAAAGATACAAGAAGATGATGGCGGTAGATAGGACACACCACAGCGGAACCTAGTACTGTGAGAGTATTACCTGACAGGCCCATTTTTTTTTAATCCCCTGGGAAAAAAAAAACAAAGAGGAATACCAAAATATTCTTGGAGAAGATGGAAACAGAGATGAAGATGACATGGAATGATTTTAAAAGAATGGCATGAAGCAGATTGGTTTGTAAAATGTTTGTTGAAGACCTATGCTCCACAGGGAGTTGAAAGGAAGAAGAAGACATAATTTATGGCTCTTGTGGTCAGTATCATGCCAGGCAGTCCTATTTTCTCTGAAAAAAAAAAATCTCTGGTATTCATTTTGATTGGCTGGGTAATCTTACTGCTGTGCTCATCCAAAGAAATTTCTAGTCAAAGAAGAGCAAACTACTCAGCCACCATGGCTTAAAAAACTGACATGTTAATTGGAAGTAAAAGTATAGGTAGAAGTAGAGCAAATTCTGGATGATGAAACATGAACAAATGCTTGTTAGAAAACACCTTCTATAGATTGGGTATCCTGGAATCAAACCAACAAACCAGAACAGAACTGATCAAGATTCTTGTACATTGGGCACGTTGGCATCAAATAAATGGACCAGAACATGAATGATCAAGATTCTTGTACATTGTATACGTTGGCATCAGATCAATGAACCGGAACATAAATGATCAAGATTCTACGACACTTCCTCATGAGGTCTTAAAATAAAAAAGAAAGCTATTTTGGCCATGTAAGTAGAGAACTGAATAGGGAAGGTAACCTGATACTTGATAGTGCTGTTCTGACGTTTGATTGGGGTGAATAGCACAGATATTGCAGCTTGAAGTAAACCTTGAAGCTAAGGTACACCAATTTAACACCCTTAAATGACAGGTGACAAAGAAGAGTAATTATCGAGTGAAAACAGAAGATGAATAATTTCCCCATTTGTTGATCACATCTGACCAGTTTTCTATAAAACATCAGTGACTGCAGAACACATCAATATGGGACAGGGGTCTAGTCTTTTAGGCATAAAAATACATATAGATACATAAAAATGTGAAGCTACTGTAAAGCTGATTATTAAGGTGAAAGGGAAAAAAAAATGTTTAAAAATGTATGGTTAAGAAGATAAAAATGAGAAAGTTGCAGTAATCATTTGATCATGTTGTGTTTCACCTACGTAAAGCTGCAACCATACCTTTTTTTTCTTTCACCTTTTAGGTAATATAAAAAAATTGTTACTCAAGACTTTGAAAAATAAAAGTGATCAAGGTAGAAACACGTACGCAGGGTTAACATCGCTGGAGAGGTTGAAGAGTACATTGGCTGATGGCGGCAGCAGACCCAGATCCTCTTCCCCATCCATGGGTATATAGGGAGCTCTCATGCAGAAGTCAATATCTTCCCCATCATCCTCTGTGGTCTTGATTGACTGAAAGAACTTGTCCATGAACTCCACATCTCCTGGCACAGCCATGCTCAGGTAGTCACTTGGACTTGCAATCTGGAATAATTAGGTTTCTCAATATTAGGTCCAGCCATAAAAGTATAAAGCACAATCCCAAAAGTAGAAGTATAAAGTACAAGCCACAGTAGTAAAAGTATCAAGTACAAGCAACAATAGTAAAGGTATAGAGTACAATCCCCAAAAGTATAAGTATAAATATACAAAAATATATATATTATCAGCTTCCTGATTAGGGGTTCATTCATTTTCTTCCTTTGAACCACGTGTTGACATAACAATGTCTAAATTAAGCTAAGTATTTTACCATGTAATCATGTTGATTGCTATTTATTGTTCTGTTTCTGATGTAGACTTGTACCAAAATGTTATACATTGTCCAGTTTCTTTTTAATTAAGCTGCTTAATACAATTTTATGTTCAATTTTTCATGTTTTATCCAGTTTTACTAGTGGTCCTGTATGATAGAGGATATTTGTGCCTTTCTCTTTTCTACAACTACACTTTAGTTGCTTCTAATTTCTTTGCCCTTTGCTGGTTGATCATCCATGTTTTAGTTAGCTAATTAATAAAATAGGTAACTTGTTTTTAATCCATTTTATTTCCAATGAAAACTTATAGCAATATATGACCTGTTATTATATTTCAAATTAATAAACCATTGCTGAGAGGTAAAATAACATTTAAAAAAAAAATAACAATATAGAAAGTAAAAAAAAGAGTAACGCACCACCGTCACGCTAAGTGGCGTATAGGGAAATATGGTGTTATTGGTCGTTTCAAAATATTTTGAAGGTGTTTAAAATTCCATATCTCTGCAACCAATTGATTGATAATGCTGAAATTTTGCATATGGTCTTGTGATTTTTGGTCCCAAGAAGTACATTCATTTCCTCACCAACAAACGTATAGTTTTAAATATTCTTTATTTGAAGTATACAAATTTAAGGCATTTGGTCAAACCATATATTTGGAGGAATTACCGCTTCATATGAGTGAGCACTCACGGACTTGTCATCTTGAACGTAATGCGCGCCAATTTCCCTGTTTTAAGCACTAAAAAACACATAAAACGCGTCATAGTTATAATTTTATATCCGGTGCATCCCATTTCCTGTCGTTTTGTTGTGATTTATGTGCAACGGCGTATCCTAATTATTGGGTAATTTCGTTAAATTTGTGATCTGTTAGTCAATGGGTATAAAAGTAAAGTTCCTTACATTGCAATCAGTGGCAATAAAGGTGTATAAATATTTTTGCATAGAAGCTAAGCGTGGAAAACTGTATCGAAGCATCTCAAAGCCAGAAAAGAGAACTATTCACGCATTGGGTATAAGCAAACGCTTTTTCAAACAAGTGCTTAAAGCTAACGGAGTGTCCAGTTCAATCAAGACTAGGACGCTAGGAAGAAAGAAAGTATTGGTCGTTTCAAATCTAAATGTTCACGATTAACATGAAATATCACCTCTTTCCCTGCACTTACAAACTTGATTTTTTGCATCTGGCCTTGTTTTTCCAAGGTCCACCGATTTCACCAAATTTAATGATGTAGGAAGTATGCTTCATCATGAAGCAGCACTTTCCTTTGATCTCAGTGAATTTACGGATCTTTTGCTCCTGGAGAAAATAATTTACCGTACATTAATGGAAATCAGCTTCTCGACATAGGCGTCTCTACACAACTTGAAAGCTGGAGGCGTTTATCAACTGTTTACTTTCTATTGTTTACTTTCTTTAAAATACTATGAGAATGTCAATGTTATAGCCTTTACAGACGGTCTAAAAACAAATCAGCGTATAAACAGTTCCATTAATGAAAACTATTTAAACAATATACAACAAAGAATACATTTTAAAAAATTAATTATCCGTTGCGAGCGATAACGAGCATGACATATCAAGCAAAGTTATGTTTATGGGTACGCATGTGACTAAATGAAAAGACTAAAGTCATGAAAAGTTTAATTCCAACAAGTGACAAAATATACATGGAAAACAAACCAGTAGAAGAGATCGATCACTTCATCTATCTTGGAAGTCACATGATCGAGAAGGGGATACAAGCAAAGAAATTAGAATCAGACTGGCTAAAGCAGCAATGTCTTTCAGAAGCCTTGAAAAGTTGTGGAAATCAAAACTCATTAGCACAAACACAAAACTTAGGCTATTCAAATCAAATGTACTATCAACCCTTACGTATGCGTGTGAAAGCTGGAAAACAACAAGAGATATAGAAACAAAGTTGAACGCATTCGAAAATAAATGTCTAAGGAAAATACTTGGTATAGAATGGAACGAATTCAAAACAAACGAGGAAATTAGAGAAATCGCCAATCAACCACTAATATCTTCAGTAATAAAGAAAAGACGATGGTCATACGTTGGACATGTGATGAGAAGAGATAATAATCGAATAGCAAAGCAAGCCCTCATATGGGAAACAACAGGTAAAAGAAAAAGAGGAAGACCCAGGGAGACACTGAGAAGAACATTGATGAGAGAGGCAAGAGCAGCAGGAATCGGCTCCCTCAATGAGATAGAACTGCTTGCACAGAACAGAGACAGATGGCGAGATTTGATAAAATATCTTTAAAAGAAAACTGCTAGAACAAAAATTCATATAGGAGAAGGTGTATCTTGGTCTACGCCCTATGGGCCGGTTACGGCTCGAAAGGTCAATAGATGTGACTAAAGAGTCCGATGTAAGCACGGATACTCTTCACTGTAAAGAGCTACATTGTTCGTTTTATGTCTTTCCATGTGACTTTCATTATTTTACGTAAACAAGACATATGAAAGTGATTTAGTTTCTTTGCATGCCTGCAGTACACATATCAAGAATCTTTACATTTTCAAAACGTTATCAACTTTAGCTAAAGATTGATCATGCGGACATATAAAAACGTCCATTATTATTTCATTTATTCTGAATCAGAGGAGTCTAACATATTGATTACTAATCTGGGCTGAACGAACGATAGTCCATCTTTTTTCCAATAGTCATTTTCTTCTTTTAAGACATGATCTTCACATTTGCACCAAAAATCTTTGTCAATCTGTGATAGAGCAGCATATGTCAGTCCTTTTATATCGCATAGTTTAAAACTTGTATTCTCAGCTGCCACCTGCCCTTTAATTTTTGCCCAAACGAGTTCAATGGGGTTTAATTGTGGATGATAAGGGGGCAGTCTCAAGCACGTATGACCATGCTGTTGAATGATTTTGTCTATTTGGAATACTTTGGTCTTTTGCGATTTCTTAACAAGTGACAGTAATTCAGGTTTCAAAAATCCCTCGTTAAATGGAATTCCTTCCTTTCTTAGCCAAATCTTTATAACATCTTTTGTACTGGTAGATGTAGGAATTTTGTCTTCTTCTGCCACAGCGTTGTGGTACGACGCGTTGTCCATTACCAGACAGGATGGTCTGTCTAGAATTGGAAGAAGAGTATTTTCAATCCACTCTCTAAATATATGGCCATTCATCTCGGTGTGATAGTCCCTGTTGTCAGTATAATTAGAGGTGAATATAAGTTCTGCATTTTTCACCAACCCTTCTTTTCGGCTGCCTGCATGTGCCATTATAATACGCTGTCCTTTTCCAGTGGGTACACATCTTTTAATACTTCCATCTGATAACTGCCATTCCTTTGCACTTGTGTGGTGAGAATTATCCAAGATTCATCTAGAAATACAATATCATAACCTTGGTTACGCATTTCCCGTACTTCACGTAAATATTTACTCCTCATAGAAACTAAGTGCGGCTTCTCGCAGATGACATTTCTACCACTATCGTACTTTCTAAACGTAAAACCGATGCTTCTAACAGTTCTCCATAATGTTGTTTTCGACACAACAATGTCATTTTCTGCTCTCAGTCGAATTTTCAGTTTTCTTAAAGTCACAGTTTCTTTGGAATCGAACATTTTACAAATTGCTCTTCTAATCACTTCCTTGTCAAAACTATCTACTACTTTCTTTCTTCCTAGCGTCCTAGTCTTGATTGAACTGGACACTCCGTTAGCTTTAAGCACTTGTTTGAAAAAGCGTTTGCTTATACCCAATGCGTGAATAGTTCTCTTTTCTGGCTTTGAGATGCTTCGATACAGTTTTCCACGCTTAGCTTCTATGCAAAAATATTTATACACCTTTATTGCCACTGATTGCAATGTAAGGAACTTTACTTTTATACCATTGACTAACAGATCACAAATTTAACGAAATTACCCAATAATTAGGATACGCCGTTGCACATAAATCACAACAAAACGACAGGAAATGGGATGCACCGGATATAAAATTATAACTATGACGCGTTTTATGTGTTTTTTAGTGCTTAAAACAGGGAAATTGGCGCGCATTACGTTCAAGATGACAAGTCCGTGAGTGCTCACTCATATGAAGCGGTAATTCCTCCAAATATATGGTTTGACCAAAATGCCTTAAATTCTATTCTATTCTATTGACCTTTCGAGCCGTAACCGGCCCATAGGGCGTAGACCAAGATACACCTTCACCTATATGAATTTTTGTTCTAGCAGTTTTCTTTTAAAGATATTTTATCAAATCTCGCCATCTGTCTCTGTTCTGTGCAAGCAGTTCTATCTCATTGAGGGAGCCGATTCCTGCTGCTCTTGCCTCTCTCATCAATGTTCTTCTCAGTGTCTCCCTGGGTCTTCCTCTTTTCTTTTACCTGTTGTTTCCCATATGAGGGCTTGCTTTGCTATTCGATTATTATCTCTTCTCATCACATGTCCAACGTATGACCATCGTCTTTTCTTTATTACTGAAGATATTAGTGGTTGATTGGCGATTTCTCTAATTTCCTCGTTTGTTTTGAATTCGTTCCATTCTATACCAAGTATTTTCCTTAGACATTTATTTTCGAATGCGTTCAACTTTGTTTCTATATCTCTTGTTGTTTTCCAGCTTTCACACGCATACGTAAGGGTTGATAGTACATTTGATTTGAATAGCCTAAGTTTTGTGTTTGTGCTAATGAGTTTTGATTTCCACAACTTTTCAAGGCTTCTGAAAGACATTGCTGCTTTAGCCAGTCTGATTCTAATTTCTTTGCTCGTATCCCCTTCTCGATCAATGTGACTTCCAAGATAGATGAAGTGATCGATCTCTTCTACTGGTTTGTTTTCCATGTATATTTTGTCACTTGTGGAATTAAACTTTTCATGACTTTAGTCTTTTCATGATTGACCTCAAGCCCAATTTTGCTGGCTATTGATGATAGTTCATTTGTGTTTTCCTGCATCGTTTTTATCTGATTGCTGATGAGAACTATGTCATCAGCAAAGTCCAGGTCCTCCAAATGGTCTCCTTGTATCCATTCGATGCCTTTATTACCAGTGCAGCATTTCTTCATTATGAAGTCCATAACAATTCCAAATAACAAGGGCGATAAAATACATCCTTGTTTAACCCCAGTTTCTATTGGGAAACATTCGCTCAGTCCTTCCTCTGTTCGAACTGCACATGTGTAACCATCATACATGTCTTTGATAATATTTATGATTTTTGATGGTAAGCCATATTGCTTCAGAATTTTCCACAAAGAATCTCTATGAATACTATCAAATGCTTTTTTGAAGTCGATGAAGTTAAGTACAAAAGGTATACTTCAAATAAAGAATATTTAAAACTATACGTTGTTGGTGAGGAAATGAATGTACTTCTTGGGACCAAAAAATCACAAGACCATATGCAAAATTTCAGCATTATCAATCATTGGTTGCAGAGATATGGAATTTTAAACACCTTCAAAATATTTTGAAACTACCTATAGTAGATAGTTTTGACAAGAAGTGATTAGAAGAGCAATTTGTAAAATGTTCGATTCCAAAGAAACTGTGACTTTAAGAAAACTGAAAATTCGACTGAGAGCAGAAATGACATTGTTGTGTCGAAAACAACATTATGGAGAACTGTTAGAAGCATCGGTTTTACGTTTAGAAAGTACGATAGTGGTAGAAATGTCATCTGCGAGAAGCCGCACTTAGTTTCTATGAGGAGTAAATATTTACGTGAAGTACGGGAAATGCGTAACCAAGGTTATGATATTGTATTTCTAGATGAATCTTGGATAAATTCTCACCACACAAGTGCAAAGGAATGGCAGTTATCAGATGGAAGTATTAAAAGATGTGTACCCACTGGAAAAGGACAGCGTATTATAATGGCACATGCAGGCAGCCGAAAAGAAGGGTTGGTGAAAAATGCAGAACTTATATTCACCTCTAATTATACTGACAACAGGGACTATCACACCGAGATGAATGGCCATATATTTAGAGAGTGGATTGAAAATACTCTTCTTCCAATTCTAGACAGACCATCCTGTCTGGTAATGGACAACGCGTCGTACCACAACGCTGTGGCAGAAGAAGACAAAATTCCTACATCTACCAGTACAAAAGATGTTATAAAGATTTGGCTAAGAAAGGAAGGAATTCCATTTAACGAGGGATTTTTGAAACCTGAATTACTGTCACTTGTTAAGAAATCGCAAAAGACCAAAGTATTCCAAATAGACAAAATCATTCAACAGCATGGTCATACGTGCTTGAGACTGCCCCCTTATCATCCACAATTAAACCCCATTGAACTCGTTTGGGCAAAAATTAAAGGCAGGTGGCAGCTGAGAATACAAGTTTTAAACTATGCGATATAAAAGGACTGACATATGCTGCTCTATCACAGATTGACAAAGATTTTTGGTGCAAATGTGAAGATCATGTCTTAAAGAAGAAAATGACTATTGGAAAAAGATGGACTATCGTTCGTTCAGCCCAGATTAGTAATCAATATGTTAGACTCCTCTGATTCAGAATAAATGAAATAATAATGGACGTTTTTATATGTCCGCATGATCAATCTTTAGCTAAAGTTGATAACGTTTTGAAAATGTAAAGATTCTTGATATGTGTACTGCAGGCATGCAAAGAAACTAAATCACTTTCATATGTCTTGTTTACGTAAAATAATGAAAGTCACATGGAAAGACATAAAACGAACAATGTAGCTCTTTACAGTGAAGAGGATCCCGTGCTTACATCGGACTCTTTAGTCACATGCGTACCCATAAACAATAACTTTGCTTGATATGTCATGCTCGTTATCGCTCGCAACGGATAATTAATTTTTTAAAATGTATTCTTTGTTGTATATTGTTTTAAATAGTTTTTCATTAATGGAACTGTTTATACGCTGATTTGTTTTAGACCGTCTGTAAAGGCTATAACATTGACATTCTCATAGTATTTAAAGAAAGTAAACAATAGAAAGTAAACAGTTGATAAACGCCTCCAGCTTTCAAGTTTGTGTAGAGACGCCTATGTCGAGAAGCTGATTTCCATTAATGTACGGTAAATTATTTTCTCCAGGAGCAAAAAGATCCGTAAATTCACTGAGATCAAAGAAAGTGCTGCTTCATGATGAAGTATACTTCCTACATCATTAAATTTGGTGAAATCGGTGGGACCTTGGAAAAACAAGGCCAGATGCAAAAAATCAAGTTTGTAAGTGCAGGGAAAGAGGTGATATTTCATGTTAATCGTGAACATTTAGATTTGAAACGACCAATAGTGACCCTATCTATATTTTACAGACCTTCAGCACATGATTTTTGGGGTATGTAGTCGGTATTATGCCCGCGCTGCTTTACTTTCCATTAAAAAATCCGGCACTCATTTAAGGCTGGGTGAACCCGGAAGCCGTCGGTTGGGATCGAACCCTACCCCTTGTCCTTTGTAGTCCAGTTCACTAACCACTGAGCTATTGCGGCTCCCTAACAATATAGAAAAGTTCCATGCATATTTTGACCAGGTCATCAATGCTGGTATCAGCAGTAAAATTCTGCAAGCAACTCAACAACATGACAATCTTGTTCTTCTTCTATCCTTCATCCATTGCTGTTGGCGTCGAGGGGAGATGCAATCTGTGATTCTTTGCTGGCCTCTTCTGGTAATATCCCTCCTAGTGACTCTAGTATTTCCTTTATCCATCTTTTTCTCAGTCTTCCTCTTACTCTGGCATTTTCATAGCGTTTGTTTATGGCTCTTGAGTCATTGTTAATTTCTTTTGTCTTGTTATGTGACCGAATCATCTTATCTGTTGCTTCTTTATGTATTAGATGGCTGGTTCCATAACAATCAGTTAAATACTGTAAAAGAAATGTAAAAGGTTGACTTCCAGCCATTTTCATTATCTTTCTCTCTTTCACTTCCTCTGTATATGTTTGGGTGTCAAGGGATGTACAAAGTTCTGGATCTCGCCCTTTGGAGGCCTCACTCATTGTCAATTAATGTTGTTGTAGTGTTTCTTTAATGTTGTCTGTCCATCTTACTTTGGGTCTGCCTCTATCTCTTCTCCTCTTTTAATATTTGCTTTGTATAGTAAGGAATCACACAGCATCCTTTCTAGCTGGACAAACCAGTTTATTTGTTGTGTTTCTGTATGTGCCCTAGGACTGACTTAATGCCCACTTTCTGTTCATTATGGTTTATTATAATAAGGGAATTTCAAGGGAGGAGGTAGTAGAGAGAGGGACGACGAGAGGCTGGAATGTAACGACAATGAATGGACAAGTTTTGGTTTCATCAATTCTTGGTCAATCTATGAAAGATAAGGAGGGATAAAGACTGCCAAATGCAGACATTCATGCTTCAATGACACCCACTGATTGAGGGATGTAAAGACAAAAATAAGCTTTAAGAAGAACTAAGCCTTACTTGCATCTATCCGTCATATTTTAGTCTTACTTAGCTTTACACAATTAACAACCTACCCTTGATGAAGAGTTGGATGAAAGGGCAGAGGCTGGAGATGAATCTTCGGTTAACACATATCTGGTGTGACTGTGCCTGGTTCCTGTTTCAGTCCATGGCTTGAAGGCAGTAGAGCTGTGAACAAACATGACTGCAATAAAACCTTAATTCTAAAATTGACTTATTCATCTCACAAACCATCTGGATGGTAACACTGCTGTCCTTTATAACCTGCACATTTGTCACCACAGTTAGCATCATCATCAAGATGCCTGCCAGAGGAGGACATTTCTCTTCTTATTGCCAGCCTGAGTGTCTCTCACTGTGTTGGTGTGTTGTCTGCCTCAGTGAGAGTCAACGACATGTGAATATTATTTACTTAATTAATTTCACTGGCCAGCTGTGATTAGTACTTATAACCTTTATCATGATGATACAGGAAGATATATGCACAAGTGCAATAACTCTTTTTGAGTCTCCTTTCGAGCCGTAACCGGCCCATAGGGCGTAAACAAGATACACCTTCTCCTATATGAATTTTTGTTCTAGCAGTTTTCTTTTAAAGATATTTTATCAAATCTCGCCATCTGTCTCTGTTCTGTGCAAGCAGTTCTATCTCATTGAGGGAGCAGATTCCTGCTGCTCTTGCCTCTCTCATCAATGTTCTTCTCAGTGTCTCCCTGGGTCTTCCTCTTTTTCTTTTACCTGTTGTTCCCATATGAGGGCTTGCTTTGCTATTCGATATTATCTCTTCTCATCACATGTCCAACGTATGACCATCGTCTTTTCTTTATTACTGAAGATATTAGTGGTTGATTGGCGATTTCTCTAATTTCCTCGTTTGTTTTGAATTCGTTCCATTCTATACCAAGTATTTTCCTTAGACATTTATTTTCGAATGCGTTCAACTTTGTTTCTATATCTCTTGTTGTTTTCCAGCTTTCACACGCATACGTAAGGGTTGATAGTACATTGATTTGAATAGCCTAAGTTTGTGTTTGTGCTAATGAGTTTTGATTTCCACAACTTTTCAAGGCTTCTGAAAGACATTGCTGCTTTAGCCAGTCTGATTCTAATTTCTTTGCTCGTATCCCCTTCTCGATCAATGTGACTTCCAAGATAGATGAAGTGATCGATCTCTTCTACTGGTTTGTTTTCCATGTATATTTTGTCACTTGTTGGAATTAAACTTTTCATGACTTTAGTCTTTTCATGATTGACCTCAAGCCCAATTTTGCTGGCTATTGATGATAGTTCATTTGTGTTTTCCTGCATCGTTTTTATCTGACTGCTGATGAGAACTATGTCATCAGCAAAGTCGAGGTCCTCCAAATGGTCTCCTTGTATCCATTCGATGCCTTTATTACCAGTGCAGCATTTCTTCATTATGAAGTCCATAACAATTCCAAATAACAAGGGCGATAAAATACATCCTTGTTTAACCCCAGTTTCTATTGGGAAACATTCGCTCAGTCCTTCCTCTGTTCGAACTGCACATGTGTAACCATCATACATGTCTTTGATAATATTTATGATTTTTGATGGTAAGCCATATTGCTTCAGAATTTCCACAAAGAATCTCTATGAATACTATCAAATGCTTTTTTGAAGTCGATGAAGTTAAGTACAAAAGGTTTTTGCTTTCAATGTGTTCCTCCAATATAAGCCGTAGAGTGAAAATGTGGTCAAGACAGCTTCTCCCTTTTCTAAACCCAGCCTGTTCTTCACGCATTACTGTATCTATTGAATCCTTTATTCTATTTAGGATGATTTTACAGAATAACTTTGAGGCAACTGATAAAGTGTCACGCCTCTCCAGTTGTTACAATCTCTAAGATTGCCCTTTTTTGGGATCTTAACAATGATTCCTTTTTTCCATTTATGAGGCGTCTTCTCTGTTTATATAATAACAATAACTCTAGTGCACAAAAATATCTCCAAGACAAATTCAGAGCACTACTTCAATGTCTGTAGAATTTGTATTTACACTCAGCAAATTAGGAATTTGTCCATACAAACATATTCATCCTACTCTTCTATTCTGAATTACAAGAGCTCTGTCATGTATGAACTATGCAGGGAACCTTCAAACTTTTTGCTCAGTCTCCAATAGGGCTTAGCATAAACTCATCAATTAGAGATAGAAAGATAAAAAAATAACAATACAATTATCTATTTTGTGTGTGCAGATTTTTGTATATTGTTCAATACAAGTGACATATAATACATCATCGTACATCATGTGCCATACCGGTTGGCGTAGGTGATCATGTCCCTCCACAATCTTCTATCTACAGTGCATCGTATCAGTTCTGTTATTGACTGTTTTCCATGCCATGACACCAAGCTATCCAGTATTTTCTCTCTTTGTCGCCCATGATCTCTCTTTCCTTTTATTTTGCCAGTTGTAACCAAGTATTCCAACTTTCCTCTTCTCATGATGTGCCCGAAAAATGTTGATTGCTTCTTTCTGAAGTTTTTTAAGAGTTCCCTTTTGTGTTGGCCTCTTTGAGAACTTCCTCATTGGTCTTTTTAGCTGTCCAGGGAACTTTCAACATTCTTCTGAGAAATCCCATCTCTGTGGCCTCTAATCGTCTTTTCATTTGTTTGTCTACTGTCCATGATTCGCTTCCATAGGTCAGAATTGGCTCTATATAGCACCAATGAACTCTCTTTCTCATTTTTATTGACATAGATTTGTTGCATTAGATATTTTTCATTTTCTGAAATGTTATTTTGGCCTGAGCTATTCTGCTTTTTATTTCTGTGGTGCATCTCCCATCCGATGTTATTATTGTGCCCAAGTATTTGACATGTTGCACGTGTTTCAGATTTGTCTCGTTTATTTTTATGCTGCATGATGGTGGTGATTGTTTCTTCGATATAACCATTACTTCTGTTTTCTTACTATTTAGACTGAGACCTTTCTTGTTGCTTTCTTTTACTATTATGTCTATCATTTCTTGTAGTTCATTCTCAGACTTATAATAGGATTAATTAAAAAAGAAAATACTAAAAGGAATAAACAAGACTGTTTTAACATGTGAAGAAAATAAAACTCATGATATATATATGGCTTTATATGAAGAGTCAACATTAGGAAGAAACAATCATCATTTTTTGGCCATGTAATGAGAAGAGAACAACTGGAATATATTGTAACAACTGGAAAAATTGAGGGATGAAGAGATAGAGGGAAGCAAAGAGAAAAAATAACAGACAGCTTAAGAGAATGGCTTGGCAGAAGGTCAACAACAGAAATGATAAATAGCTGCCGAGATCGAAAGTTGTGGAGAGACATGATCACCTATGCCAGTAGGCCTGGTACTTGATGATGAAGATGATTTGATGATGAAGAAGAGTCAACTCACTGCATTGTCCTGTGAACTGGTTGAAAGGAAGAGGAATAAATTCATCCCCGGCATTGGGAGCCAGATAGTCCAGGTCATCTGGCTCGCTGTTTCGGGCTGGAGTGAAAATAGATTAAAAAAACATAAGCTAGTAAAATATTCTAGTAAGTTTAGAAAATTGAAACTTCTCATTCATAATGAAGCTTCTGATAAAAAAACTAGTGACAAGAGCAATTATTTTGTTAGCATTGAAAAGGAATTGTCTATTTACACTCAATTATTTTAAAGTAAAAAAAAAAAGTAAAGTACCCCCGTCATGCCAAGTGGCGTATAGGGAATATCGTGTTCTTCTTCATCTTCTTCTTTTCTCTTTTCACTGATACCTAAAAGGTGTCGTGGTTTATATCATTTGTCGTTTTTGTGCTGCTCGAATTGTCTGAATTAGTGATTTTCCTTTGTTGTTACATGTCTCTGACACTGCATCTATCCATCTTATTCTGGGTCTTCCTCTTGGTCTTTTTCCATGCATTCTCGAGAAGAATGCCCTTGATGGTGATTGGTGAGGATTCATTCTGACCAGGTGACCAAACCATTTAAGCTGTTGTTGTTCTATATATTCTTGGCAGGGTTTTGTTCCTACTATTTTTCTTATGGTTTCATTTGGTATTCTATCCCTTCTTGTGTTGTTTGTTACTTTTCTCAAGCAACGCATCTCACATGTATTGATCTTTCTTAAATGTGATTTAGAAAGGGTCCATGTTTGACTTTCATAGCATAAAGTTGGTATGAAGATGCTATTTATCAATTGTTGTTTAGCTGGCATAGAAATGTTTGGATGTCTTAGCAATGGTGAAAGCTGGTATGTGACAGCATTTGCTTTTTGTATTCTCATGTCAATTTCTCTGTCTAGTTTTCCATCTTCTGTGAACATTGTGCCTAAATACTTGAATTCCTCTACCAGTTTTATTTCTTTATCTTTGATCTTGATTAAATTTGACTCCCATCGAAAATTGTGTCGTGTTGCCAGCACAGTCACACACCGGAAGTCGGAAATATGGTGTTAGTGACCATAAATTTTACAGACTTTCGGCACATGATTTTTGGGGTAATGTGGTCAGTATTACGCCCGTGCCGCTTTATTTTCCCAGAAAAAAATCCGGTACCTGTTAAAGGCTGGGTGAACCGGAAGCCGTCAGTTCAGATCGAACCCTACCTCTTGTTCTTTGTAGTCCAGTTCACTAACCACTGAGCTATCGCGGCTCCCAATTATTTTATAGGTACACATGAATTGTGGGAACTATTTCTGTCTATTTTGTTTTGATTCTAAATGAACATTTATTTGATTTAAGATTCAAATAAATGGAATTAAAAATATTTATAGAGCCAAGGCATGACATATGATATTTTGCACTTGTAATACTTTTCAACTTACACTACAGCTCAAATTAAGATGTCTGTTTTACAGTTACGACTAGTAAATACATGACGCCACAGCATGTGTAATGCCACTACAAGACGCTGGTGTAGTTAATTTGTTTATAAACACGACTCACCCTGAATCCCTTAACTCAATGTTTTATGTTTAAATTATCATTAAACCAATGACAGAATAAAACTTTTATTAAGCTGTTTTGTGTTGGAAACGTGGGAAACAACAGGTAAGAGGAAAAGAGGCCAACCCAGAGAGACGCTGAGAAGATCAGAGAGGCAAGAGCAGCAGGAATTGTCTGCCTCAATGAGTTAGAGTTGCTTGCACAGAACAGAGATAAATTGCGAGATTTGATAAAAGATCTTTAGAAGGATTGAAAACTGCTAGAATAAAAATTTAGATAAGAGAAAGAGTATCTGGGTCTATGCCCTATGGGCAGGCTATGGCTCAAAAGGTCAATAAATAGATAGATAAGCTGTTTTAATTATGCATAAAAGATGTGGGAAGGACACATGACTTCAACAACCATGAGTCCATGTCAATCCTTCAGAAGAAAGAGATGGGAGTTAAGATGGGCACAGCCAGAAAACGAGAAACTTAGTGGGCGTATAAGAGAACTTATCAGCCAACACAAAACTGGAGTCGTCTGTCACTGGACACTGTGAGACTTGCTGACAAAGGGATCTGAGTACCTATGGACATCTTCAAAGTGCAATGAACTTCTTCTACATTTCAGCTCCCTGTGGAGCAAAGGTCTTCAACAATTACTTTCCAAGTCGTTCTGTTTCTTGCCATTCTTTTAAGATCATTCCATTTCTTCCCCGTCTTCTTCATTTCTGCTTCCATCTGTCTTCTCCAAGAATTCTTTGGTCTTCCTCTTTGTCTTTTCCCCATAAAATATAAAAGTAAAAAAAGCTCTGTATTTATACATCTATCCAATGATTACTGCCCTTTGTCAGCCATATGAAAATAGGCATTAGTGTGTAGTTGCATTTTGTTGTGGTTTACGTCATACCCCACTGTTTACACCTTTCTGCCAAGTAATCCAACTTCAACTTTCAAGACGACACCAAAGAAGTGCATGGGCATTAACAGCACGCTCGGCAGGCAGAATAGTCAAAGAAGACAGTGGTGCATACGTCATGACCACGAGTAGCATGACAATGGAGGTGATGGCAGTGACCAAGACATTGAAATGGTTAGTCACAAGACTACACCCACGCATGTATACTGAGTGATTCGATGAGCATGATTAAAAAATGTGGAGGCGGGCTCTGTACGCATGCAATGGGTAGAGTTGTTGCAGAAATCCAAAATATGTAAGGTCACCTTTGTCTATGTCCCTGGACATGCGGGAGTACGGGGAAATGAAAGAACGGACAGGTTGGCTAGCTGTGCTGTCATTGAGGACGGGCAACCAATGGATCGGGGATCGGGCAGACATCATCAATGCCCTTTGAGATGTGGGAAGAGCACAGGACTTCGACAAACACAGATCCACGTCACTTCTTCGGATGATGGAAATGGGAATTAGGATGGGCACAGCCAGAAATGAGAAACTTAGTGGCCGTTTAAGAAGACTTATCAACCAACATAGAACTGGAGCTGTCAGTCGCTGGACACTGCAGGAATTGCTGAGGAGGGGATCTGAACACCCTATGGACATGTTTGGAGTGCAATGATGATGACCCGCAAATAACTCAATAACTCAATCCAACTTCAGCATGTATTTTATGGGTGCAGGGTTTGCCTTTCTCCTCTTCAATCCCTACTTGTTTGATCAAAATGGTTAATTTGTTCTCAGTGCTGCCATGGGAAGATTCTGCAGGATCTTGATCAGTTTTGGTTTACCAACCTGGATACATAGTTACAATAGTTACTGTGGGTCACCACCTGCCTTTAGTGTAAGGGATGTCATACAATAAAGTTTGCCTTTCATCTCTGTTTCAGAAGTCATAAGCTGCAGTTCGAAGTGAAACAAAATATAACATACTGACATCTTGCTGCAGCCTGTCACCATTATTTTGTCATTTCTTATCTACATAGTTTCATTTGATGCACTGGTTGTTTTAAATCAGTCAATATGTGGCTCTGCCACATGTAGTTTTCTCATAATCATGTTTAAATATGTAGGTCACTCTGACTTTTTAACGGCAAAGGTCGCGATTGATGATGACTTGTTTAAAACTTTTTTTCCTTAACCTAAATGAAGATTGTCAGCAGTGAAACATTCACAGAATGGTATATTAAATTATTAGTCCAGATAGTTTTTTCTTGTTAGAAAAGTACGAACGTGCAATAGTAGGAGAGAAATCTTGATGTTTTAACGATACTTTGGGGAAACTCCTGTTGTCTTGTGTCGCATAACAATTTGAGTCACAAAGTGCTAGCAGAGTTATCCTTGAAGACAGAACTAAAGCAGTTATTGTTACACAGAAAACAAGGCCCTGTGATATGCAAATTTATTGTTACAATTAGAAAAGCTTACACATGAGAGAGTTCCTCAATTCTGGAGGTAGGATGTATCCTTTGTCCATGTCCTTGGTCTTTGGAGCAAAAATGTTTTCGGTACTCAGCTCAACCTTTGGAAGCAGGAGGTCAGCCAGAGTTGGCTCCTCCTTTGGACATTGTATATGGGACAGGATGGCTTCACTGTCCTCAATACCACTGGTGGAGAGAACATGCATACAAGATTTTAAAATCTTGGTAAAAGTAATGCAACGAAGGATTCAGAATAAAATCAATATTGAATTAGAAGAACAACAATTTGGATTTATGAAAAACAGTGGGACAAAAGAAGCCATGTATGAGGACATTAATGGAAAAGTAAACTGAATCAACAAACCAATATATGCCTACTTCATAGACTACACCAAAGCTTTTGATAGTATACACCATAAACAAGTTATCATCGTCATCATCGAGTGCGTTCTCCGCAACGAAGGCTGGCTACCATGGATCACCATTCTACTCTGTTTCTTGCTTTGATGGTGCAGGCTGTCATAGATTGACTTGTCCATCTTTTGATGTTACTTGTCCGTGTTAGTCTTGGTCTGCCTCTGCCTCTTTTACCTTGTATTTTTCCTTCCAATATTACTTTTAGTAGGCTGTTGTATCTATAGTAGCTGTCTTAATTGTATTTAATAGTTCTCTTTTATTTTCAATTGTTTTTAAAACTTCATCGTTTGTTATCTTTTGTTTCCATCCAATTCTACCTATTCTTCTATAAATCCACATTTCAAAGGCTTCAATTTTTTGTTCTGTTTTCTTGTCTAATGTCCATGTTTCGGCACCATACAGGAATATTGAGAAGATGTAACATTTTGCCATTCTTAGTTTCAGCCCTGTTGATATTTGTTTTGTTGTTAGTATATTTTTCATGGCATTAAAATTACTTTTTGCCATACCTATTCTTTTGTTTATTTCAATTTTTAACAGTATACAATTCAAAACAGGTTATAGATTGCCTAAATGATATACATCTAGATGACACAGACATACGACTAATAAGTAATTTATACTGGGAGCAAAAAGCAATAATAAAATATGATAAAAAGAACTCTACACCTATTGATAAGAAAGTGGAGTAAGACAAGGATGCATCCTATCACCAAGCTTGTTCAATCTATACTCTGACCAAATTTATAAAAACATCACAGAGATTTCAAGCCTCAACTTTAATGGAAAGATAATCAATAATCTAAGATATGCTGATGATACTGTACTACTAGAAAATCCTAAAGATCTACAATTACTTAATGAAATAAACACGACAAGCAAAAAATATGGATTAGATATGAATATCAGTAAGACTAAAACTAATATCATAAGGAAAGATAATACTCAAACCTACAAGTGGATATCAAAGTTGAAGGAATAGGCAGGAAGGTAATTCAGAGCTACAACTATCTTGGGCATACTGTACCCAGTGATGGAAAATGTAAAACTGAAATAAAAGAATAAGAATGGCAAAAAGTAATTTTAATGCCATGAAAAATATACTAAAACTAAAACAAATAACACCAGGGCTAAAACTAAGAATAGCAAAATGTTACATCTGCTCAACATTCCTGTATGGTGAAATATGTGGATATTAGACAAAAAAACAGAACAGAAAATTGAAGCCTTTGAAATGTGGATTTATAGAAGAATAGGAGGAATTGGATGGAAAGAAAAGAAAACAAAAGATGAAGTCTTAAAACAACTAAAATAAAAAAAAAACTACTAAACATAATTCGAACAAGACAAATGAGATTTTTGGGGCATGTTAAAAGACACAGCAGTCTACTAAAAGTAATCTTGGAGGGGAAAATACAAGGCAAAGGAAATCAAGGTAGAGGTATAGCAAGATTAACATGGATGAGTAACATCAAAAGATGGACAAGTCAGCCCATGACAACCTACTATCAAAGCAAGAGACAGAGCGGAATGGTGCTCCATGGTAGCCAACCTTTTGATGTGGAGACAGGCAGTCAATGATGATGACGATGATCACTGACTATATCACAAAACTGTTAACCATCCTGTATTTTAATATACTTTTGATAACATATTCAAAATATGGACTGACCTTTAGTGTAATAGTTACCCTTTGAACATTAATTTAGTTCATTCTCACAGACAATTATATGTATCATAATTCCAAATATTTGTGATATTCAAAGACATCTTCAACTCCCTATGATACTCTACTAATATGATATGATATATATTTTTTAAATCTATTATTAACTCTTTCCATATGAAAGCTCTTTATCAATGCAAAGAAAGAGATTTCAGAGACACAAATTTTTCATGGTTTTAAGAATCAATCTGCATGTTTATATTTATCTAACATATAACACATTATATATGAAATTTAAGATAATTGAAATAGGAATTATATTTCACCAATACCAAGATGACACAAGACATGTAAAAAGAATATGGTCTGATGGCAGTTCACACTAATGAAATTGAGAGTGACGCACTGTGCGGCAAAACATACAAAAAGAGTTAAAATACTACATATCAGGATTTTTTGTTTAATTTTTATTGCTTACCAACCATCACATAATCCACTTCAAGACAGTGCTAACCAACATGAGCAAAGAAAGCATAAAAAAACTACCATAGCCACCAAAATCATGTTCAATTCCTTGTATGACACCAGAGCATGATGTGGTGCTATCTTCTTCTTCCTGTATCATCAGCATTCAAAGGCCAACCATTACTAAAAAAAGGGAAGTAAACAATCTCACCTGAGTACATAATGTACACAAACTACATTCTGGGGCTTCTGGGTGCGGCTGTTGTTGATGATAGTTGCCTGAGTAACAACCCATATATAGCCTCCATGTCTTGCTAGGAAACGATATGAGCCAGTCATAGTTTGACCCTTGGAGAAAACTGTAAGATACAAGTGTACAAATTAGTTGTAATAATAAATCAGTTTAAATATTGTGCCATATGTTGTGGGTTCCAGCTCATGACACAACTTGTAATACTATAGCTACCTGTCATGAAACACATCCTAATGATATCATTAATGTATATTATTGTTGAACTCATAATACCAAATGATCATAAAAGAAGAAGCTAAAACATCTATCTATCTATCGATCTTTTGAGCCGTAGCCGGCCCATAGGGCATAGACCCAGATACTCTTTCTCTTATCTAAATTTTATTTCTAGCAGTTTTCAATCCTTCTAAAGATATTTTATCAAATCTCGTCATTTGTCTCTGTTCTGTGCAAGCAACTCTATCTCATTGAGGGAGCCAATTCCTGCTGCTCTTGCCTCTCTGATCAATGTTCTTTTCAGTGTCTCTCTGGGTCGGCCTCTTTTCCTCTTACCTGTTGTTTCCCACATGAGGGCTTGCTTTGTTATTTGGTTATTATCTCTCCTCATCACATGACCAACATATGACCATCATCTTTTCTTGATTACTGAAGATATTAGTGGTTGATTGGCGATTTCTCTAATTTCTTCGTTTGTTTTGAATTCGTTCCATGATATACCAAGTATTTTCCTTAGACATTTATTTTCGAATGCGTTCAATTTTGTTTCTATGTATCTTGTTTTCCAGCTCTCACATGAATACGTAAGGGCAGATATAGTACGTTTGATTTGAATAGTCTAAGTTTTGTGTTTGTGCTGATGAGTTTTGATTTCTACAACTTTTCAAGGCTTCTGAAAGACATTGCTGCTTTAACTATTCTGATTCTAATTTCTTTACTTGTATCCCCTTCTCGATCAATGTGACTTCCAAGATAGATAAAGTGATCGATCTCTTCCACTGGTTTGTTTTCCATGTATATTTTGTCATCTGTTGGAATTAAGTTTTTCATGACTTTAGTCTTTTCATGATTGATCTCAAACCTACTTTTGCTGACTATTGATGATAGTTCATTTGTGTTTTCCTGCATCGTTTTTATCTGACTGCTGATGAGGACTATGTCATCAGCAAAGTCGAAGTCCTCCAAATGGTCTCCTTGAATCTATTCAATGCCTTTGTTACCAGTGCAGCATTTCTTCATACTGAAGTTTATAACAATTCCAAATAACAAGGGTGATAAAATACATCCTTATTTAACCCGTTTCTATTGGAAAACATTCGTTCAGTCCTTCCTTTGTAAAAACTGCACATGTGTATCCATCATACATCTCTTTGATAATATTTATGATTTTTGATGGTAAGCCATACTGCTTCAGAATTTTCCACAAAGAATCTCTATGAATGCTGTCGAATGCTTTTTTGAAGTCAATGAAGTTAAGCACAAAAGGTTTTTTACTTTTCAATGTTTTCCTCCAATATAAGCCGTAGAGTAAAAATGTGGCCAAGACAGTTTCTCCCTTTTCTATAAACCCAGCCAGTTCTTCACGCATTACTGCATCTATTGAATCTTAAAACAGCTAAAAAGACCAATGCGGACATCCTCAAAGAGGCCAACATAAAAAGGGAGATTCTAAAAAACATCAGAAAGAAACAATCAACAATCTTCGGGCACATTATGTGAAGAGGAAAGTTGGAATACTTGGTTACAACTGGCAAAATACAGGGAAAGAGAGAACGCAGGCGACAAAGAAAGAAGATACTAGATAGTTTAGTGTCATGGCATTGAAAACAGTCAACAACAGAAATGATATGATGCACTGTGGATAGAAGATTGTGGAAGGACATGATCATATACACCAATCGGTATGGCACATGATGATGAATCATTGTGTAATACTAACATGTACGATCTTTCTAATCACTATGCACTCCTAATGTGTAGCAAAATAAAAATAAAACATAAAACTGTCCTTTTACTTGTTCAGTTTCAGTCTGATTCTATCCATTAAAATAACTAGCATAATCATTCAATAATTAGTAGAAATAAAGCAGTACAAACAAAAGTATATGGGAATGCCCTGCCTATAGAGAAGCCATTCCGTTCTAAAGTCTAAAGTACAAACTAAAAATGTGCAGAAAAAATGATAATACTCACGATCTTTGAAAGCCTTGTCAATAACTTCTGAGTCTAAGGCATGGTGAAAATCATATAAGGACTGACCTATCATCTCTTCACAACTGAATCCGGCAAGCTCTTTGATTCTGTGTTTAAAGAATTTATACATCAACTACATGTTTATTATTCAAGAATGGAAGATAACAATTGGATACAAGTCACTGTTATCAGAAAGATAATATGTAGGGAATAATATGGTTTGCCCATCTTCATAAAAAGAAATGAGCCTAACCAGCTAGCAATGTAGATCTACAAGAGCAGACAATCTAGCCTTGGGCTTTAGGAAGACAGTCAAATTGATAGACAAAGTTATGGAATATGTAGAGGCATTGACTAACAGCTGCTAGTGTGACACACCTGACCCTGGATAGAAAGCTGCAGCTAAAAAGTACTTTATTGTCTATTTGAACAGCGCTTCACTGTTTATTTCGACAGTACATAACTGTCTATTTGGACAGTGCTTCACAGTCTATTCTTGAACAGTGCTTCATAGCTTATGTGGACAGTGCTTCACAGTCTATTTTGACAGTGCTTCATAGCTTATGTGGACAGTGCTTCACTGTCTATTTTGACAGTGCTTCATAGCTTATGTGGACAGTGCTTCACTGTCTATATGGATAGGATGAGTGAGTAGTTCTTGTTTGTTATGAAGTAGGGGTTTATTCAAGCCCGTCTTGTAGTTAGGTGGTGGATATAGCTAATGCCATGTATTTTCTACATTACGTACATTTATTCATTATAGTAGATGAATATGGTAATCATGAAATTAGTTAAAACATCACCCTACTTAACTTGAAACAAAACTTGAATTTTAGCATCAATTATTGGTGTACTCTTTCTTAGCACTTTCATGACAAGATCGAATTTTTATTTGTCATGCAAGGTATGAGAGTTAACTCTTGCCTTCCTAGTAATGCTCAATCCACTGTACTTCCATGTCCTCAGAATTCCATTAAACGCTCTCCCTGTCCACTGCGATATGACTGAATAATTCTTCTCTATCTCTTTCTCGAGGGGAGTCGCGATAGCTCAGTGGTTAGTGAACTGGATTACAAAGGGCAAGAGGTCAGGTTTGATCCTGATCAATGGCTTTTGGGTTCACACAGCCTTAAATGGGTACCAGATTTTTTCCTGTAAAGTAAAGTGGCTTGGGCGTAATACCGACCACATTACCCCAACAACCATGTGCTGAAAGTCTGTAAAAATTATGGTCACTAACACCATATTTCCTACATGCCACTTGGTGTGACGGGACTCTTTACTTGTATCTCTTTCTCGAAGTGAAAGAACCTAACTGTATAGTTGAGTGGTTTGCCTCTCTTTATATACACTTCCAAAACCTATAAATAACCACATGTTGGGGGAAATAGCCTTAGATTTTGAAATGTTTCCTCGATTTGTGCATGTTTTTGTGCGTTAACGTCTGTTATCATGACTTCTAATGGAAAACGGGTGAAACCCCCAACTTCTCCATGGATTATTTCAAAGACTACAACATCTGTGAAATGTAAGTAAACTTAACATCCATAAGATATAGTATGTTTATATTATTATTTCATTCTTTTGTGATTGAGGTTTCAGTCAATTTTTTCAACTTTCATTTTCCTCTTTCTGCAAATTTTAAATATTTACTGAAATGGTTTTATGTCAAACAAATATTATTTCCATTTTGTGCAATATTCCATCTTTAATTTGACATATTATATGATATACTTTATTTAAAAAAACATAATTATAACAGAATTGTTACATTGGTGACATCGGTTTTCACAAATCTGAATCAGATAATTCAGCTCAAACCAGCAAAATAATTGGGAAGGATAAGAGTTCATGTGGTTCCTCATTGTTTTTGTGAGAGAATGAAATTAGACATAGAGACAGATCTTCTAAATCAACTACTGCATGTTTTATTTTTCCATCTTAATATTTTCATTTTACTATTGTTTTTAAAAAATGAGGAAGATACTATGCAATCCATTTTTGACAATAGAAACAAGCAAAAGAGTTCTTAAATGTTATGTAGAGCCAGTCTTAACATCTGGATGTGAATGGACAATGGGACACTAGACAAGAAAATCACTGGAGTCTGTAGAAATGTGGTTTTACAGAAGAATATTGAGAATACCATGGACAGCTAAGAAGAGTAATGAAAATGTTCTGAAAGAGGTCAAAGCGAAAAAGAGAGCTAATTTCCAATATTAGGAAGAAACAATCGTAATTTTTTGGCCATGTAATGAGAAGAGAACAACTGGAGTATATTGTAACAACTGGAAAAATTGAGGGATGAAGAGCTAGAGGGAAGCAAAGAGAGAAAATACCAACAACAGAAATGATAAAGAACTGTCGAGATCGAAAGTTGTGGAGAGACATGATCACCTACGCCAGTAGGACCGGTACATGATGATGATGATTGTCTTTAAGTAAACTGCTTCACATTTCCTATACTTGAATTTTTCACCTCTGCAATTTCCTTCAAGTAAAGTATTGCATGTTTTCTCTGTTGTAAGTAATCTCTACTTTGTGAACTTCTACATATTTTCTTTATCCAGCCCCTTTTACATGAGCTTCTGTATGTTTGCTTCATTTTAATTTCTCATCTCTATAATCTCTTGCATATGAGATACTCGATGTTTTCTCTGTTGTAAATAATCCCTCTTATAAAGTAAAGTGAAAGCACCCTCCATGTCTTAATATGTGTATGGGGAAATATGGTGTTAGTGACCACATTTCTCTATGACATTGGCACATTTTCGGGTGATGTGATTGATATCATGCCAAGCCACCCTTCCTGCCCAGAAAAATTTCTGGTACCCAATTTTTGAGGCTGGGTGAACCCCAGAGTCTTCTTTGTCCAAAAAAAAAAAAACCACAACTTCTGAGGATCGAACCCAGACCCGTCTGATCAAGAAGCGAGCACACTAACCATTCAGTCACAGAGGCTTCAAAATCCCTTTTATAATTTCTAAATGAGCTACTGCATATTTTCTGTGTACTAATATCTATCCGATCCCTTGCAAATTCTTTTCACTGCTTGCTTCTTTGCCAGTAATCCATTTCATAATAGATTAAGTAGCCTCACCTGTCATCACATATAATGAAATGCATGTCCATGCTGTGCTTGGATAAGAATGTCTTGCTATCCAATGGCACTTCTATATTCCCTGGGTGAGGTATAGGTTCAGCAATTCCCACCAGGTAATGAAGAGTAGCCTTAGTCTGGCTCTGGTCAAGCTCACTGTCATGGCTTCCAGTGCCCTGTTTAGTTACAAGGCGTCCAGTACATTTCAAGACCTGTGAAACAGATCATAGTAAACTTTGAAACAAAACAAAGTAAACTTTGAAAGAAATCACAATAAACTTTGAAAGAAATCATAGTAAACTTTGAAAGAAATCATAGTAAACTTTGAAAGAAATCACAATAAACTTTGAAAGAAATCATAGTAAACTTTGAAAGAAATCACAATAAACTTTGAAAGAAATCATAGTAAACTTTGAAAGAAATCATAGTAAACTTTGAAAGAAATCACAATAAACTTTGAAACAAAACATAGTATACTATAAAAGAAATCACAATAAACTTTGAAGCAGATCATAGTAAACTTTGAAACAAATCATAGTAAACTTTGAAACAGATCATAGTAAACTTTGAAACAAATCATAGTAAACTTTGAAACAAATCATAGTAAACTTTGAAAGAAATCACAGTAAACTTTGAAAGAAATCATAGTAAACTTTGAAAGAAATCACAGTAAACTTTGAAAGAAATCATACAAAGAGATATTATAATAAAGTGTATACCATGTTTGTTACTAAATCGTTTCCAAATCTAAAAAAAATAATTTTACAGAAAGATATTTTTGTGAGCTTAATTAAGACTATCTTTCAGTTCATAAACCTGGAAAGTAAAAAGCTCAAATTGACAAATTAAATAAGATCAAAACATCTTGCCAAAAATAGAGATGGATGTTCAAAAAACACTACTAGCTTTATGCAACATCTAGTTGGGCTGGTAGGATCAAGATCAGGATGAATTAACAGACTAAATCATTTTTCAGCTCTTCCATAATCATCATTCTCACTGAAGTGACACTAGAGGCAAAATGGACACTCTACAACACATTCTTCATCTCAACCTTGAGCTTCCACTATCAGACCTAGACTTAAGAACAATAAGAAAAAAAACTATTATAGAGATTAAAGGTGTTAGACAAATGATAGGAGGCAGCCTGAGAAATAAGATCAGAAATGAAGATCTGAGGAAAAGGCTAGAAATAATTCCCGCCATAGAAGAAACAACTGATAAAATTGTCTGGCCATGCGATAAGACAAAAAAAACTAAACACAGCAAATTTTTAATAAATGTAAAGAAAACACCAGACCCAAGGGCTGACCTTGAAAAAGATGGATTGATGGAATATAAAAAACACTAGGAAACGTAACATCAGCAGAAGCCAACAGTAGAGCAAAAGACTGCAATTTATATCTCTCCTCAATGCAGAAAGGAAAATGAGGAAGGGAAGAAAAAGAAAAAGATGACTGAAGTGACTTGCCTTGTAGGTAGCAGACTTCAGATTGGCATTTCTGCCCTTTGCAGTCAGAGTACACTTCATTCGCATGAAGAAGTTTCTGGTCTCTGAAGACACATTTGGCTGTTGACCTTGTTTAATAGTCAGCATTTCCTTGATTTCATCATGGTCACATGGATGACTGAAGTCAAACACACTTTGGCCCATCAATTCAATCTGAAAGTTGGATATATAATGATTCATGCTATCTTCACCTTAATAACAAACAGCATGTGTTTTAATGTAGCAAGTAGTAACAATCAGTGGCAGCAAAATATAAACTTGGAATAATCAGTAATTAATGGCAGTAGAATGTAGTTAACTCTGGACAGTAAACTATTAGTAGTACTACAATCTAGTTAACATTGGACAATCAATAATTAGAGGTGATAGAGTAGTGTTAACTTGGACAGAAACTATTAGTGGCAGTAGAATATAGTTAACTCCAGACAGTAAACTGCGAGTTGTGTTCAAATAAAACCGGTCCAAGTGGCTTTATTACAAACATATGTAAGGTACATCAGCAGGTGTGGCAGAATCAAGCAATTGCTATGAAGCAAGCACTCACCAAGGTTCTTTAGAAAAAGGTGTCATAGGCATTCAGATATGCATCCCACTGCTTTGGTAGACAATGGAAATCAGAGAAAAATAACTTTGGTTACCCACTGAAGCCGCAATAGCTCAGTGGTTAGTGACCTGGACTACAAAGGATAAGAGGTAGGATTTGATCCCAACCGACGGCTTTCGGTTCACCCAGCCTTTAATGGGTACCGGATTTTTTTCCTGGGAAAGTAAAGCGGCAAGGGCGTAATACCGACCACATTACCCCAAAAATCATGTGCCGAAGGTCTGTAAAATTTATGGTCACTAACGCGATATTCCCTATACACCACTTGGCTTGACGGGGGTACTTTACTTTTTTTTTTTTTACCGCTGAACCATTTTGTCATTGAGACCATGATGCCTGCATCAAGGTTTAATCGCCCCTTTAGAGATTTTTTTAAGGGTCCGAACAAATGAAAGTCACATGGTGACAAATCAGGGCTGTAGACTGGGTGTTTCAGAACTTCCCACCATTTGCTTGTTAATGCTTCCTGCACAATGTTCATGACATGTGGATGAACATTGTCATGCAACAGATCACACCACATGAAAGCATGCCTGGTCTCTTATTCTTGATGGCTGCATACAGGTTGTCTAGTTTCTTTGCAGCAGGTGACATTGATGTTCCCACATGTTCTTTAAAGTTTGTTAATAGAAGCCCTTTATGGTAAAAAATGTGGTCAGAATAACCTTACCAGCAGAAACCTGTGACTGAATTTGTTGGACTTTGATGACCCAGGGTTTTGCTGTATGGCTCACTTCATACTTCCCTTTAGCCACCATATACTGCTTATGTTTGGCGATAAATGCTAACATCCTTTGGCTGTTAGGAACTGAATTACTGTTCGCTGATCGACCTTGAACAGATTCAGTATCACACCTGTCATTTTTACAAAGGTCAGCAGCAAAACCAATGAAAACTAAGTGGAGAATGAACATAAAATAAATTACACATTGGTGTATGCTTATTATGTCAGACATGACATCATCATGCCTCCTACGTATATCCACTTGGCATGGCTCGGGCAGGTTTCACTTCAACACGCCTTGTATTAGTAATAGAATAAGAATGCCATTAACTCTGGACAATCAACAATTAGTGGTAATAAAGTGTAGTTAATTTGGGACAATCAGCTTAATTACAGTACTAGGTAAACAATATGGAGCAATCAGCAATTAGCAGCAGTAAAATGTAAACAATTTCATTCTATGACAATCCTACATAACTGCATTTGAACTGCAATACACAGATAGAAATTTCTAACATTCATTTTCTACTAACCCCCAAAGATGTCCACAATTTATTTACTAATTAAACTAGCAAATGTAGAAGCAGATGCAGAAAAAAGAATTTTAAAAGCAATCAATCAATAAGGGGTTAACTAGGTATTATAAAAAAACATCATGATTAACAAAACAAAGGAGCCAAAAAAATTACTTTATCTCACGCAAACTATGACAGTAGTTGGATTCTGTGGTACAATGAAAAAAATTGGACTGGTCAAAAGTTCATTCAGCAATATAAAATTTCATTTAATAATCTAAATTTTCAATCAACAATACAAAAGTTCATTTAAAATTCCAAATGTTCATTCAACAATCTAAAAGTTCATTAACAATCTAAAAGTTATAACAATCTAAAATCAAATGATAAATTGACAATTATAATTGTCAAATCCATAAAATATGTAAACTCAAGTACTTTAATCAGATGTCCTGCTAGTTCAGTGTGGCTAAAGCCATTATATGGGGAAAAAGAATGCGTGAAAAGCTTTGAAAGACAGATGAAAAGATAGAAAGACAAATCTATTTACGGTTGTCAAATGTGGTTGCCAAATGTCACAGTTTTTCAAGACAGTCCCAATTTTTACAGAAATAATTCACTGTCCCAAAAAATGTCTTCGGGACAGTGAATACAATTTGTCCCAGTTTTTACCTGCAAAATATCTCCCCAAATCAGGCTCATTTTGAAACTCCCCAGCAAGAAATTGTTGGCGTATGTGACAGTATTTTTATCAAATTTCCTATTTATGCTCCACCCAATAATAGTGGCAAATTAAAAACAACAGAATAACACATAATTAACTATAACAATGTGGGATTGGCTTGGCGGCAACGAGTTACAGATATCCCAAGGTCAGACTCAACGCAACTATCTTTCTCGCCATTCCCAAATTGTAGTTTGTAGAGTTTTAATTGCTAACTTCAAATATTCTCCCGGCTACCCCAAATGCAGAAGAGAACAAATGATGAGGTTTAGAAGCAGCTGCAAGAAAGAACTACAAAATGACATTTAGATCAAGACAAACTTGATTGTGAACATGTAAGAGAGACATAAATAACAAGCACAGGGCAAACTTTGATGATAATAAGGGAGGCGAAGGCAACAGCCAAAGCTACATGAATTTAAGTCATTACGGCTGAGTAACCAATCATTTCAATGAGAGAATCTCAAAGCAGGCCCTCAAATGAGAAACACAGTGTAAAAGAAAAAGTGGCCGACCCAGAAATAAATTAAAAAGAACACTGAGGTGAGAGTCAACAACAGCAGGCATAAGCTCCCTCATCAAAATTTAACAACTCATCCAGAACAGAAACGAATGCCGAGATACATTATGGGTAATGTGCAAGATCTGATGCTTCATAACAAAGATCATCGGATACAAAAAGTCAAGAATTTCTGCCCTTTGTGCCATCTTTGGTGCGAAAGGACAATAGAATAGAATCAATTAATTCTGGCTTCTGGTTATGGTCCCTAATGGAGAATTGTTTTTTCTTCATTTTGTTATTAATGATTGATCAGCTACCTAACAGGCCACTGCCATCAAACATCCACTGTTATTGAAGTAGGAATCTTGACTTCTAAGATGTCCTACCTAACAGGCCACTGCCATCAAACATACACTGTTATTGAAGTAGAAATCTTGACTTCTAAGATGTCCTACCTAACAGGCCACTGCCATCAAACATCCACTGTTATTGAAGTAGGAATCTTGACTTCTAAGATGTCCTACCTAACAGGCCACTGCCATCAAACATACACTGTTATTGAAGTAGGAATCTTGACTTCTAGGATGTCCTACCTAACAGGCCACTGCCATCAAACATCCACTGTTATTGAAGTAGGAATCTTGACTTCTAAGATGTCCTACCTAACAGGCCACTGCCATCAAACATCCACTGTTATTGAAGTAGGAATCTTGACTTCTAAGATGTCCTACCTAACAGGCCACTGCCATCAAACATCCACTGTTATTGAAGTAGGAATCTTGACTTCTAAGATGTCCTACCTAACAGGCCACTGCCATCAAACATCCACTGTTATTGAAGTAGGAATCTTGACTTCTAGGATGTCCTGCCTAACAGGCCACTGCTGTCAAACATCCACTGTTATTGAAGTAGGAATCTTGACTTCTAGGATGTCCTGCCTAACAGGCCACTGCTGTCAAACATCCACTGTTATTGAAGTAGGAATCTTGACTTCTAGGATGTCCTACCTAACAGGCCACTGCCATCAAACATACACTGTTATTGAAGTAGGAATCTTGACTTCTAGGATGTCCTACCTAACAGGCCACTGCTGTCAAACATCCACTGTTATTGAAGTAGGAATCTTGACTTCTAGGATGTCCTACCTAACAGGCCACTGCCATCAAACATACACTGTTATTGAAGTAGGAATCTTGACTTCTAGGATGTCCTACCTAACAGGCCACTGCCATCAAACATACACTGTTATTGAAGTAGGAATCTTGACTTCTAGGATGTCCTACCTAACAGGCCACTGCCATCAAACATACACTGTTATTGAAGTAGGAATCTTGACTTCTAGGATGTCCTACCTAACAGGCCACTGCTGTCAAACATCCACTGTTATTGAAGCAGGAATCTTGACTTCTAAGATGTCAGTGACTCACAGGCCACTGCTGTCAAACATCCACTGTTATTGAAGTAGGAATCTTGACTGCTAAGATGTCAGTGACTCACAGGCCACTGCCATCAAACATACACTGTTATTGAAGTAGGAATCTTGACTTCTAGGATGTCCTGCCTAACAGGCCACTGCTGTCAAACATCCACTGTTATTGAAGCAGGAATCTTGACTTCTAAGATGTCAGTGACTCACAGGACACTGCTGTCAAACATCCACTGTTATTGAAGTAGGAATCTTGACTGCTAAGATGTCAGTGACTCACAGGCCACTGCCATCAAACATACACTGTTATTGAAGTAGGAATCTTGACTTCTAGGATGTCCTGCCTAACAGGCCACTGCTGTCAAACATCCACTGTTATTGAAGCAGGAATCTTGACTTCTAAGATGTCAGTGACTCACAGGCCACTGCTGTCAAACATCCACTGTTATTGAAGTAGGAATCTTGACTGCTAAGATGTCAGTGACTCACAGGCCACTGCCGTCAAACATCCACTGTTATTGAAGCAGCAATCTTGACTTCTAAGATGTCAGTGACTCACAGCTGATTGTGTGTGCCAGGATTGGCAAGCAAAAGAGTTGATCAAAATCCTCCACCTCCCTGTGGTGTTCCTGAAAACAGATGAATCAATCTGACCAAGTGAGTAAGGATCGGAACGGGGAAGGCAACCCAGTTCTTGAAACACGTGACAGAAGTCAAATATATTGTAGCAGAAAGGCACAAATATCACAACTGCGATGGAAACCTCAACACAATGTATCAATGCTCACTTAATCCTTTTAGAGCAGATTGACGAAAGAGGACAGTTCCCTATGCTCAGCATATCCCATGGAAACCTCAACACAATGTATCAATGCTCACTTAATCCTTTTAGAGCAGATTGACGAAAGAGGACAGTTCCCTATGCTCAGCATATCCCATGGAAACCTCAACACAATGTATCAATGCTCACTTAATCCTTTTAGAGCAGATTGACGAAAGAGGACAGTTCCCTATGCTCAGCATATCCCATGGAAACCTCAACACAATGTATCAATGCTCACTTAATCCTTTTAGAGCAGATTGACGAAAGAGGACAGTTCCCTATGCTCAGCATATCCCATGGAAACCTCAACACAATGTATCAATGCTCACTTAATCCTTTTAGAGCAGATTGACGAAAGAGGACAGTTCCCTATGCTCAGCATATCCCATGGAAACCTCAACACAATGTATCAATGCTCACTTAATCCTTTTAGAGCAGATTGACGAAAGAGGACAGTTCCCTATGCTCAGCATATCCCATGGAAACCTCAACACAATGTATCAATGCTCACTTAATCCTTTTAGAGCAGATTGACGAAAGAGGACAGTTCCCTATGCTCAGCATATCCCATGGAAACCTCAACACAATGTATCAATGCTCACTTAATCCTTTTAGAGCAGATTGACGAAAGAGGACAGTTCCCTATGCTCAGCATATCCCATGGAAACCTCAACACAATGTATCAATGCTCACTTAATCCTTTTAGAGCAGATTGACGAAAGAGGACAGTTCCCTATGCTCAGCATATCCCATGGAAACCTCAACACAATGTATCAATGCTCACTTAATCCTTTTAGAGCAGATTGACGAAAGAGGACAGTTCCCTATGCTCAGCATATCCCATGGAAACCTCAACACAATGTATCAATGCTCACTTAATCCTTTTAGAGCAGATTGACGAAAGAGGACAGTTCCCTATGCTCAGCATATCCCATGGAAACCTCAACACAATGTATCAATGCTCACTTAATCCTTTTAGAGCAGATTGACGAAAGAGGACAGTTCCCTATGCTCAGCATATCCCATGGAAACCTCAACACAATGTATCAATGCTCACTTAATCCTTTTAGAGCAGATTGACGAAAGAGGACAGTTCCCTATGCTCAGCATATCCCATGGAAACCTCAACACAATGTATCAATGCTCACTTAATCCTTTTAGAGCAGATTGACAAAAGAGGACAGTTCCCTATGCTCAGCATATCCCATGGAAACCTCAACACAATGTATCAATGCTCACTTAATCCTTTTAGAGCAGATTGACGAAAGAGGACAGTTCCCTATGCTCAGCATATCCCATGGAAACCTCAACACAATGTATCAATGCTCACTTAATCCTTTTAGAGCAGATTGACGAAAGAGGACAGTTCCCTATGCTCAGCATATCCCATGGAAACCTCTATGAATCTGATAGATAGCAGCAGGGCCGGATCAAGGTACCGGCAATTAGTGCAGCTACCCAGAGCATGCCATGTGTTTAAGGGCTCCATCAAGAATCTTTCAAAATGATTGGGTAAACTTGTGAAAATTAGTATAATTATACTTCAAAAGGGCATCAGAGTTCAGCTCACTCAAAGCTTCAGCAACCATAGGGCAGGCCCTGTTTTAGTAGTCTCTGGATGAACAAAAGATATGGAACAAAAGAAGAAAAGACTGTAGCATTCATCTTTCTATATAAGTTATATAATACCATACCTGTTGCAGTCCTATATATCTGGCCACGTTTTCTGACAGGTACACAATGTCCCCTTCCTGTGCCAAAATGAAAGCAAAACCTTCTAGTGCTTTCTGGTAAAAATGGTCAAACTTATCTCCCTTGTTTTTCTTTATTAGAGCTTTGTTAGTGCCTGGGAAAGAAAAAATAAATCAGGATCTTTAAAGAGACAAATAAAAAGACATGCAAATTCTAACATACAAAGACTATTTTGTAAACAACTTACATACACATAAATAAATTATGTTAAATGTACAATACTAACATTAAAAAAATATTAGGTAAAATGCCACTAAATAAGAAAAGACAATCAAAAGCACTGCATGCACCACAGCCGGTCTGGAAGAATCTCTGTCTCTAAAGAGATCTCTCATAGAACACTGCATGCACCACAGACGGTCTGGAAGAATCTCTGTCTCTAACGAGATCTCCCACAGAACACTGCATGCACCACAGACGGTCTGGAAGAATCTCTGTCTCTAACGAGATCTCCCACAGAACACTACATGCACCACAGACGGTCTGGAAGAATCTCTGTCTCTAACGAGATCTCCCACAGAACACTACATGCACCACAGACGGTCTGGAAGAATCTCTGTCTCTAACGAGATCTCCCACAGAACACTGCATGCACCACAGACGGTCTGGAAGAATCTCTGTCTCTAACGAGATCTCCCACAGAACACTACATGCACCACAGACGGTCTGGAAGAATCTCTGTCTCTAACGAGATCTCCCACAGAACACTGCATGCACCACAGACGGTCTCGAAGAATCTCTGTCTCTAACGAGATCTCCAATAGAACACTGCATGCACGGTCTGGAAGAATCTCTGTCTCTAACGAGATCTCTCATAGAACACTGCATGCACTACAGCCGGTCTGGAAGAATCTCTGTCTCTAACGAGATCTCCCACAGAACACTACATGCACCACAGCCGGTCTGGAAGAATCTCTGTCTCTAACGAGATCTCTCATAGAACACTGCATGCACCACAGCCGGTCTGGAAGAATCTCTGTCTCTAACGAGATCTCCCACAGAACACTGCATGCACTACAGCCGGTCTGGAAGAATCTCTGTCTCTAACGAGGTCTCTCATAGAACACTGCATGCACCACAGACGGTCTCGAAGAATCTCTGTCTCTAACGAGATCTCCAATAGAACACTACATGCACGGTCTGGAAGAATCTCTGTCTCTAACGAGGTCTCCAACAGAGCACTACATGCACCACATCCCGTCTGGAAGAATCTCTGTCTCTAACGAGGTCTCCAACAGAGCACTGCATGCACCACAGCCGGTCTGGAAGAATCTCTGTCTCTAACGAGATCTCTCATAGAACACTGCATGCACTACAGCCGGTCTGGAAGAATCTCTGTCTCTAACGAGATCTCCCACAGATCACTTCATGCACCACATCCCGTCTGGAAGAATCTCTGTCTCTAACGAGGTCTCCAACAGAGCACTGCATGCACCACAGCCCGTCTGGAAGAATCTCTGTCTCTAACGAGATCTCCCACAGATCACTTCATGCACCACATCCCGTCTGGAAGAATCTCTGTCTCTAACGAGGTCTCCCACAGATCACTTCATGCACCACATCCCGTCTGGAAGAATCTCTGTCTCTAACGAGGTCTCCAACAGAGCACTGCATGCACTACAGCCGGTCTGGAAGAATCTCTGTCTCTAACGAGATCTCCCACAGATCACTTCATGCACCACATCCCGTCTGGAAGAATCTCTGTCTCTAACGAGATCTCCCACAGATCACTTCATGCACCACATCCCGTCTGGAAGAATCTCTGTCTCTAACGAGGTCTCCAACAGAATACTGCATACACCACAGCCCGTCTGAAAGAATCTTTGTCTGTAACGAGATCTCCAACAGAACACTGCATACACCACAACCCGACTGAAAGAATCTTTGTCTGTAACGAGAACACCAACAGAACACTGCATATACCACAATCGGTCTGAAAGAATCTTTGTTTCTAACGAGATCTCCCACTTCTTCCGTTGTTATATTCAAGGTCTCCTTGATGCCTTGAAACCACCTTCTTCTTGGTCTGCCCCTGATGCGTCTTCCAGGAACCATGCCTTCCATTATTTTTTCCAGCGGAATGTGAATTTTGACGTGACCATAGTATTTTGATTTCCTCTGTAGAATGGTGTTTCTAAGCCAGTTCTTTTTACATTTTTTAATCTTTTAGTATGTCTTCTTTGCTCTTTTCCATTATCCAATGTATACAAGATGGTTAAGTAAAAAACAATAACATAAAAATCTAAACATACTAATATACAAATGACCTTATTTTTTCTTTTGTTACTTGACTACGAAATGATAAGATTTTAAAAGAAAACGGCACAGAATAGGTATTTATAAAAAAAAAACATTTGATAAAGGAAATGTACTGAAATAACATAATAAACACCAGACAGGACAAATATTATATGTTTCAACATACTGACACTCAACGTGGCAAGGTATTAGATTGAAAACAGTTGATGTGACTTGGGTTAATCACTTTAAGATGTGAAGTCGTTGCCCTTTACCCGAAATACTCGACACAGGAAAGATATATTTTAAAAAAGCCCACACACAGTGTTGAAGCTATCGGGTTAAAAAAGGTTCGTGCCAGACACGGGAAACATGATTCTGGGATATAAATCTGTGCTAATTAGTCAATGATCTCATAAATAAGACTGTTATCATCTCGTATAATAGGTCGGAGAGAATTAAAACATAAGGCAAGCAGAAGAGACGCAATCAAGTGGAGATGCATATAGCGATAACAGCAGAGGTTTGAACTTAAATGGTTAGGGAATTCGAAGAGACCCAGAAACAGTGAGAAGAAATTAAATAGAGTGGAAGAGACCCAGAAGCAATGAGAAGAAATGAAATAGAGTGGTAGAGACTTAGAAACAATTAGAATAAATGAAATAGAGTGGCAGAGACCCAGGAACAATGAGAAGAAATGAAATAGAGTGGAAGAGACCCGGAAACAATGAGAAGAAATGAAATAGAGTGGAAGAGACCCAGAAACAATGAGAAGAAATGAAATAAGAGTGGAAGAGACCCAGAAACAATGAGAAGAAATGAAAAAGAGTGGGAGAGACCCAGAAACAATGAGAAGAAATGAAATAGAGTGGAATAGACACGGAAACAATGAGAAGAAATGAAATAGAGTGGAAGAGGAGTGGAAGAGACCCAGAAACAGTGAGAAGAAATGAAATAGGGTGGAAGAGGAGTGGAAGAGACCCAGAAACAGTGAGAAGAAATGAAATAGAGTGGAAGAGGAGTGGAAGAGACCCAGAAACAGTGAGAAGAAATGAAATAGAGTGGAAGAGGAGTGGAAGAGACCCAGAAACAGTAAGAAGAAATGAAATAGGGTGGAAGAGACCCGGAAACAATGAGAAGAAATGAAATAGAGTGGAAGAGACCCAGAAACAATGAGAAGAAATGAAATAAGAGTGGAAGAGACCCAGAAACAATGAGAAGAAATGAAAAAGAGTGGGAGAGACCCAGAAACAATGAGAAGAAATGAAAAAGAGTGGGAGAGACCCAGAAACAATGAGAAGAAATGAAATAGAGTGGTAGAGACTTAGAAACAATTAGAAGAAATGAAATAGAGTGGAAGAGACCCAGAAACAATGAGAAGAAATGAAATAGAGTGGAAGAGACCCAGAAACAATGAGAAGAAATGAAAAAGAGTGGGAGAGACCCAGAAACAATGAGAAGAAATGAAATAGAGTGGAAGAGACACGGAAACAATGAGAAGAAATGAAATAGAGTGGAAGAGGAGTGGAAGAGACCCAGAAACAATGAGAAGAAATGAAATAGAGTGGAAGAGACCCAGAAAGAATGAGAAGAAATGAAATAGAGTGGAAGAGACACGGAAACAATGTGAAGAAATGAAATAGAGTGGAAGAGACCCAGAAAGAATGAGAAGAAATGAAATAGAGTGGAAGAGACCCAGAAACAATGAGAAGAAATGAAATAGAGTGGAAGAGGAGTGGAAGAGACCCAGAAACAATGAGAAGAAATGAAAGAGAGTGGAAGAGACCCAGAAACAATGAGAAGAAATGAAATAGAGTGGAAGACACACGGAAACAATGAGAAGAAATGAAATAGCGTGGAAGAGACCAGGAAAGAATGAGAAGAAATGAAATAGAGTGAAGTCTATAAGTACCAAAAAGATGTTGAAGATGTACAGCTGAAATAGAGATGACAATAAACATCAGGCAGGACTAGGGAGAGAAAATAAGATAAAGATTGTAGAGAGTGAGAAAAAAAGGAAGAATAGATAGAAAAAGGAAAATGTAGAAGAGAAAGGAAAGAGAAGACGTAATAGTGGAAAAAGTACGAAGAGAGAAAGAAGAACGTAATAGAGAAGAGAGAGAGAGAGAAGGAAGGAATAATAGAAAAAGAACATGAAAGATGTAACAGAGAGAGAGAGAGTAATGAGTAAAAGAGAGTGAAAAAGGAAGAAGAAACACAGAGTGAGAGAGAGGGGGAGGGAAGAAGTAATAGAGAGAGAAAGATATATATATATATAAGGAAGGAAGAAATAATAGAAAAAGAAAAATGAGGAAGTAATAGAGGGTGAGAAAAGTAGATGTCATTGAAAGACAAAACAAAAGAAGCAAGAAAAAAAAGGTGGGGGAGGGGAACGTTTAAAATGGCGATATAGAGAAAGAATGAGAGAGAGAGAGAGAGAGAGAGAGAGAGAGAGAGAGAGCGAAGAGAGATTCTATGATAAAAACAGACACTGCGAAGTTTGGTAAACGAGGACCATTAACAGCGGTTTGTTTAAACCAGGAAAAGCAGGTTTGACAGATTTCCAGGCCACAGGAAGAAGAATAATGATCTATGTTCATTGAGGGAACCTGTAACATGATCGCGCTAGCATATTAGCAGAAACAGACATACGTCTGCCCACTGAATAAAGCAGGCCTAAAATATCTCATAAAATGCAGAGGTTTCAGAGATAGGCGGTCGGCTCACGCGGATAAGGCATGCATCTGACATGTGTATCGATAACTAGGGCCGTAAACTTGTCAATTATCAGAACAGAGAGGCACACATTCGCTACTCATGGTCGACCCACGGCACCTCCTCATGACCTATGTGCAAACTTTGGAAGATTCTGTCACGAACGATCCTGCGTAACATTTTATGACACATTCTGATCTCTCTCTCTCTCTCTCTCTCTCTCTCTCTCTCTCTCTCTCTCTCTCTCTCTCTCTCTCTCTCTCTCGCAGAATTAGAACAGAACTGAAAGTTAAAGATTGTAGGGGTGTTTAGAATTTATTTGAGAAGAGATTTTCCAGCTAAGTAACTACGCGCTTAAGAAAAGTACAGTTGGGGGATTTTCTTTCACGATGTCTGTCAGACCAAGTTTCCTATTGACCACAAAGTGGCCTGGTTGTTCAACAGTTAGAGTCGACCACTATTAACATCGCGGCGTGTAGGCTGGAGTTGGCGCTAATGTTTTTTTTTTTCTGTTTACACGTGGCCATTAATGGCTATGAGACCAGGCCGCCTCTCAAGAGCTCATTTAAAGAAGCTGAGGCGCCCCCCCCCCCCCCCCATCCTGAAGTAATGTCGATCAGAAAAGAGTCACATGTGGAAATTGAGCTTGTATCTACTTGAGCAGTAAACATTAGTTCTAACCACTTCGCTACCGCTGCTTCCTATTTAACATTCAGGTCAGCTTTGTTTCCATCACCCGACTTGCCCAGTTAGGTAGCTACAGTATATATACCATCCACCACGACCTCTTTTTGTGTCTGCAAATTCTGAAGACACGGCTCACACGAGCGGCATTGTTTACAGTTGGCGCTTGTCTCCGATAACACCTGGTGTCCAGATAGCTTTAATCTATCACTGCCAGGCCGCGGAGTTTCCAGAGGCCACGAGCAGTGAAGTTTATCTGCTAAGTAACTTCATGAACTTGCGTTCAGTCTTGTCCTGGTTTTTTTAGTCCCAGTCAGACGAGCGGTTCTCAGCAGTTTTCTGGGGGCCGCCAAGAGGATTTGGGGTGGTACTTCTTGCTGGCACTCCTTACTGGCACTTCTTGATGGGCATTCATTGCTGTGCATTCCTTGCTGTGCATTCCTCGCTGTGCATTCCTTGCTGAGCATTTCTCATTGGCACTCCTTGCTGAGCACTTCTTGCTGGGCATTTCTCATTGGCACTCCTTGCTGGCACTTCTAATGGGGCCTGCCATTAGGTCAGCAACAAGAACAACCGCTAGGGTGGGGAAGCTTCAAATTCCACGCTAAACCCGGTAAACAAGAGAACCCGCCAAATTAAGGTTGGGGGGGGGGCGGGGAAAGAAATAGGTAGTCTAGAAGTACGACGTTCGCCTCAGGACAGGTAGGACCCGGGTTCAAAACCCACCAGAAGCGGTGGTGATTTTATTCAAAAATAGGAAAATGTTCATCCGTGCTTTCTTTATGACGTTATTCTCCCCTGATATCTTGGGTTATGAGATTCGATGTTTAGCTCTCTCGAATAAGGGCAATGAACATGAGGGCCCGTGTGTACTCGCGCACGTTAAAGATCCTTTGGTAGTTAAAATCGAAAAGAGTAGGCCCTAAATATGTCTGCCGCCCGGGCAAAATTGTCAGTAAAAACCCACTCATGCCGTTAATCATAGATTGTGCTATGGAGTTCGTGCACGGGAGCAGGGATTATCCTCGGGATTTTCTCCAGGGGGATATCGGAGTACCTATGGGTTGGTCCGGTGTGGAGTGATGATGATACTAACAATAAACAAACAACATGCCATATCACATTGTTAGGTCAAGGAGCTAACGACTGGTATCAACGCTATTCCTCGCAGATATGACCTTTTCTATCTCCGTAAGCCACCTTTTCTATCTCCGTAAGCCACCTTTTCTATCTCCGTAAGCCACCTTTTCTATCTCCGTAAGCCACCTTTTCTATCTCCGTAAGCCACCTTTATACTCGGCTAGCTCGACTGAGAAATGTGAGGACATAATCGAACCGAATCATCGCATAGCCAGCGCGCTAGCCACTACACTACTGCTGCCTTCAAGTTCAGGATTAGCAACAATTTTAAAAGAGGTCCTCTTATTATTTCTATTGTATGAAATAATGATATATTAATTATGCCACACCAATTGTTCAGTTTGTAGCTAGTTGTACAACATGAGAATCATTGAGTTGAAAAATGTATAAACGCGGTTTTTACTTTTTAAATCCTGTTTCGTAGAGATAAAAAAAAAAAAGCTGGGAGGGTAGAGGGAATCATGTAAACAGGTTGGTATAAACAGATAATTTGTAGAAAGGAAACATCACGTGACTGCTAGGAATAGTGAAGAGATAGTTATCTACCGTTTATGTACTGGAACAAGGAACCGCGCTGCTTGAAATTGGAATTGGCGGTATATGAGGAAGGAAAGGCGCAGAGAGAGAGAGAGAGAGAGAGAGAGAGAGAGAGAGAGAGAGAGAGAGAGACAGACAGACAGACAGAGAGAGAAGTAGAAGATTGGAGGCTGGTAAACAAGAGCTTAATGTAAACATTTTCTTTATTCACATGCTGGTGTCCGTGTTGTTGTGTGAGATGAAATTATCTCTTATACACGAAGGATCAAGGCACGGGAGAGTAGTATTAACTTTCATTGTACAAAGTCACAGCTTTAAGGGAGACGAGGAGGCCAGTGATTTTCCTCAATGTTATCTTCTCCAACTCAACAAGTCAGGTGCCCATGAGTTTCTCCAGCTGAGTCAACCGATGAAGTGTTTGTTAGACAAGGATTGAGCACATAACCCCTCCATAGACAAGAAATGATGGCTGAGCTACTGACGTTTTCGTTTGCAGATAGATGTCAAAACATAATTAGTTAACAGATAGATGTTAAAACATAATTAGTTAACAGATAGATGTTAAAACATAATTAGTTAACAGATTGATGTCAAAACATAATTAGTTAACAGATAGATGTTAAAACATAATTAGTTAACAGATTGATGTCAAAACATAATTAGTTAACAGATAGATGTTAAAACATAATTAGTTAACAGATTGATGTCAAAACATAATTAGTTAACAGACTGATGTCAAAACATAATTAGTAAACAGATTGATGTCAAAACATAATTAGTTAACAGATTGATGTCAAAACATAATTAGTTAACAGACTGATGTCAAAACATAATTAGTTAACAGACTGATGTCAAAACATAAGTTCACAGACTGATGTCACAACATAAGTTCACAGACAGATGTCACAACATAAGTTCACAGACTGGTACCAAAACTTAATTAGTTCACAGACTGACATTAAAACAACACTGGTTCACAAATTAATGTTAAGACGCATAAACTTAAAAGATTAAAATATTCTTTTCGTGGACAGAAAGTGTTAAAACACCGTTGCACAATGGCGTTAAAATATACCACATTTCAATGCATGTTTGTATTAGCTACGTGACCTAATGCTGGCCATCCAATGTTGAATTTATAACTATTCAGTAAGGGACTCTATCATAGAGAACAGTAATCAAAACAAAGCCAACTTTATATGACTAGTCAGAACTTTGGTCTACAATTGCCCAAGCAGTGTAAACAAAGTGATATTAAGTACTGATCCAATGTTGTGGCCAGTTTTAGCTTTTAGAACTTATTTTATTATTATTTTTTTTTTACGTTCGCCAGCTTTCACCTCTGGCGAGGTCCATAGAGACCAGGGACAGTGTTAATCCGTTTTTAACTGGCAGCCGTGTGCACAGGGGTCACTCGCCGCACAGGCAGATAACTTCGACTTCAGAGTTATTCATATTTTTTTTTCCCATCGACGAGTAATTGGCGTTTGAAGCCGGGCCTCGCTGCTGAGGCCAGGGGTGGTTGTTGCAGAGAGAAATCATAAATAAAAATCCCAAAATGGTGCAGACGGGATTTAAACTCACAACCTGTCTGTCTCGAGACTGGCGTCTTGCCTCGAGATCAACCATTCCCCGCTTTGGAATTGATTGGAAAACTACCCAAAAAAAATATATATACATTGGCCATAAAATCAAAATAAACACTCTACATGCTCATTCATTTATTTTAAACACCATTCTAAAGCAGAAATTAATAAAAATATGGCCACGCCAAAATACACAGCTGGATGGAAAGAACAATAATAGGAGGCATAGTTTCTTTGTTATATTATAACCATTTTATTTTTTGTTACTTAACCATCTTGTATACCTTGGATAATGAAAAAGAGCAAAGGAGACACGCTAAAAGATTTAAACATTAAAAAAGAACTGGCTTACAAACGCCATTCTAAAGAGGAAATTAAAATACTATTGTCACGTCAAAATATACATCGGGCTGGAAAGAACAATAATGGAAGGCGTGGTTCCTGGAAGACGCATCAGGGACAGACCAAGAAGAAGGTTAAAGACACAAAGAAAACCTTGAACTGGACAACAGAAGAAGCGGGAGATCTGGCTAGAGGCAAAGATTATTTCAGACTGGCTGTGGTGAATGCAACGTTCTGTGGGAGATCTGGCTAGAGACGGAGATTCTTTCAGACGGGCTGTGGTAAATGCAACGTTCTGTGGGAGATCTGGCTAGAGACGGGATTCTTTCAGACGGGCTGTGGTGAATGCAACGTTCTGTGGGAGATCTGGCTAGAGGCAAAGATTATTTCAGACTGGCTGTGGTGAATGCAACGTTCTGTGGGAGATCTGGCTAGAGACGGAGATTCTTTCAGACGGGCTGTGGTAAACGCAACGTTCTGTGGGAGATCTGGCTAGAGACGGGGATTCTTTCAGACGGGCTGTGGTGAATGCAACGTTCTGTGGGAGATCTGGCTAGAGACGGAGATTCTTTCATACGGGCTGTGGTAAATGCAACGTTCTGTGGGAGATCTGGCTAGAGACGGGGATTCTTTCAGACGGGCTGTGGTGAATGCAACGTTCTGTGGGAGATCTGGCTAGAGACGGAGATTCTTTCAGACGGGCTGTGGTAAATGCAACGTTCTGTGGGAGATCTGGCTAGAGACGGAGATTCTTTCATACGGGCTGTGGTAAATGCAACGTTCTGTGGGAGATCTGGCTAGAGACGGGGATTCTTTCAGACGGGCTGTGGTGAATGCAACGTTCTGTGGGAGATCTGGCTAGAGACGGAGATTCTTTCAGACGGACTGTGGTAAATGCAACGTTCTGTGGGAGATCTGGCTAGAGACGGGGATTCTTTCAGACGGGCTGTGGTAAATGCAACGTTCTGTGGGAGATCTGGCTAGAGACGGAGATTCTTTCAGACGGACTGTGGTAAATGCAACGTTCTGTGGGAGATCTGGCTAGAGACGGAGATTTTTTCAGACGGGCTGTGGTGAATGCGACGTTCTGTGAGAGATGTGGCTAGAGACGGAGATTCTTTCAGACGGGCTGTGGTGAATGCGACGTTCTGCAAAGGATATGTGACATGATGAAGATAATAATCGAGGGGAGTGGGAAGTAGTCCCACACAATTAAATTATCCTGATAACCTGTGTTCTCCATCTTCGCTGAAGATCTTATTCTTTGATCTTTATTCTTCAAACAGGCCGCTGTTAGTTCATAACATTACTAGAGTTGATGACTACGACCTACTTTTGTGGACATCGTTCTAGTTTCTTTCGTTTTTGATTCTGGTATTATTTTCACCATGGTGCAGCGTCTCTCCTTTCTCTTTTTTTTTAAATTACATCTTCGATATATTTGTCTTGTTCTCGTTTTCAATTTCCATATTAAAAATTGAATTCCCTCTCCCTCCCAAGTAAAAAGAAAGTTGTTCTCTCGCCAGCCATAAGCTTTATTGCTCAGTTTCTTTCTCTCTGTCTCATTTCTCTCTTTTAAAAAAAAAGTGTAATGAGCCTTGTTGATTATAGAATCAAATCTTAATGCAGTGAAAAGATTATGAAAATGCATTTCTTTTGTTTCAACATTTCTCCTAAAAAAAACTATGCACATGCACGCGCACGCATATGTGTGTGTGTGTGTGTGAGAGAGAGAGAGAGAATGTGTTGCAACAGAAAGAGGTATCAACGAGCATGTGAAATGTCTGAACACAATACTTCTCGTGAGCCATTATATGGGTTCTAAGGCCAATGTATAATGTTTCATAAGTCTTCAAATACGTTCCAAATTTAAAAAAAAACTGCACGAGAGGAGAGAGAGAGAGAGAGAGAGAGAGAGAGAGAGAGAGAGAGAGAGAGAGAGGAGAGAGAGAGACGTATCCGTGAACAGCACATTATTCTTGCTTGCTATGGAGGTAGAGTAAACCATAATACTGGGCCATTCACATATACACAGATCTATCACGACCATCATAGGTAAGCTTGTCCCTGTTGAAAGTTAGTTCCATGGCTCTGTCCTGTCAGAGTTCCTTCATTTACGTCTTGTCTGTGGCAAGATAAAGTTACAGTTAACTCAAACAACTCTTCACAGCTATTCTCTCTCTCTCTCTCTCTCTCCCCCTCTTTCCCTTTGAGACACAGCGGCCCAAATATTGTGAGGATTACCCCTATGATATAAGTTATTACAGGATAACCTTGACATAGCAGGCAGAATTAGAGAAGGCAACAACAGCAAGGTAAAAAATTGACCTACTTTTCAAATACTGGGTCGTTTAATGCCTTGAGGTCAAAACACGTCACAGTTTTACGGTTGACAGGTACAGAAACATTTGAGTTACCTACCAACCGCTTAAAGCGTACATTATCTACAATAAAGCTTGTCACACAGGCGCGCATATACACATATAACAAAGGGTACCCATGCTATAGCCACATGGGAAAATATGATTGCAATACCCACATGTTTCTACGGCTACTGTCACATTTGTGGATAAACTTATTTAGCCCCATGCCATACTGCTACCCCTGTCTTCCATTTAACCAAATGTACACATTTTCAGAGGATAAGCAAACCTCGAAAACGTGCCAATTGAGGTCGCGAACTACGAAGTCGTGCGCCATTTGGGGTCGCGAACTACGAAGTTGTGCCAATTGGGGTTGCAAACCTCGTAACTGTGCCAATTGGGGTCGTGAACCACGAAGCTGTATAGTAGCGAACCTCGAAACTGTGCAATTTGGGGTTGTAAACCTCGTAGCTGTGCCAATCGGGGTCGTGAACCACGAAGCTGTATAGTAGCGAACCTCGAAACTGTGTAATTTGGGGTTGTAAACCTCGTAGCTGTGCCAATTGGGGTCGTGAACCACGAAGCTGTATAGGAGCGAACCTCGAAGCTGTGCTATTTGGGGTTGTAAACCTCGAAGCTGTGAAAATTGGGGTTGTAAACCTCGAATCTGTGTATAAGCGAACATCAAAGTTGTGCAAGTTTGGATCGCATACTTCAAAGCTGTGCCAAATGGGGTCGCAAACCTCAAAGATGTGCCAATTGGGGTCGCAAACCTCGAATCTGTGTATAAGCGAACATCAAAGTTGTGCTAGTTTGGATCGCATACTTCAAAGCTGTGCCAAATGGGGTCGCAAACCTCAAAGTTGTGCCAATTGGGGTCGCAAACCTCGAATCTGTGTAGTAGCGAACATCAAAGTTGTGCTAGTTTGAATCGCATACTTCAAAGCTGTGCCAAATGGGGTCGCAAACCTCAAAGTTGTGCCAATTGGGGTCGCAAACCTCGAATCTGTGTATAAGCGAACATCAAAGTTGTGCTAGTTTTGATCACATACTTCAAAGCTGTGCCAAATGGGGTCGAAAACCTAAAAGTTGTGCCAATTGGGGTCGCAAACCTCGAATCTGTGTATAAGCGAACATCAAAGTTGTGCTAGTTTGGATCGCATACTTCAAAGCTGTGCCAAATGGGGTCGAAAACCTAAAAGTTGTGCCAATTGGGGTTGTAAACCTCGAAGTAGTGCTACATGAGTCGCGAACCTCGAAATTGCCCTATAAAGTCGCAATATTTTTTGCTAAAATTATACTTTATTATACGACGGCTGGCATACGCCGTTAAATAGAAGACAGGATCATCATCAAGTACCAGGCATACAGACTAGCGTAGGTGATCATGTCTCTCCACAACTTTCGATCTCGACAGTTAATTATCATTTCTGTTGTTGACCTTCTGCCAAGCCATTCTCTTAAGCTGTCTGGTATCTTTTCTCTTTGCTTCCCTCTATCTTTTCGTTCTTCGATTTTTCCAATTGACACAATATACTCCAGCTGTTCTCTTCTCATTACATGGCCAAAAAATGATGATTGTTTCTTCCTAATATTGGAAATTAGCTCTCTTTTTGCTTTGACCTCTTTCAAAACGTTTTCATTACTCTTCTTAGCTGTCCATGTTATTCTCAACACTCTTCTGTAAAAACCACATTTCTACAGCCTCCAGTGATTTATACTATAGTATTTGAACTTTTAAATATATAATGTCTTTCGTGCCGGGTTTCTTCGTCTCAAATCGACATAAGAATCCCGGGCTTTGTATATCTGGCACTGGTTAAAGGAAGTCGTCCTTGCAACAACCCACCAGTAATGAAGTAATGGCCTTTGGTACCATACACATTTTTTCTTCTTGCCTGGCTGTGAACGCGGTTTATTGACATAACTGAGTATGTCGTGACAACCCACCAGTATTGAACTGTGGCATGAAATACATTCCTGTCATCTTGTCTGGTAGTGGACGCTAGCTATAAATGGCTATGTCGCGACAACCCACCAGCAATGACCTGTGACACGAAATACATTCTTGTCATCTTTATTGGCAGTGAACGATAGCTATAACTGAATATCGCTGACAGAAAACTGACATTTCAAGCGCAATACAACGCCTAAACGTCTTATTTAAGACCTATAAAAAAAAAACGACTACAATTATTTTTATTTTAAAGCAAAAAATTCAAGGAACGAGAAAGCTCATCAATTTGCTAAGTATAAAACAAACACAAGACATTGTGACTTTTAAAGAACTCAACATGAGATACAAATTTGAGGAGAATTAAAAAGTTTAATTTTCACATTATCAACAGGGGCATTAAATAAGAAAACAAGGCAGACAATTGAGGCATTTAAATTGTGGATCTATAGAAAAATTGGGAGAATTGAGTGGAAGGAATGAAAGACATACAGGGAAGTTCTGAATCTAACGAAAATGAATTTTTAAAATGCATTAACACAATTAAAAAAGAGACTACTGGAGTTGTTGGGACATGTGAAGAGAACAAAAGATCCCTCTTTTGGAAGGAAAAGGTACAAACAAGACAAGGCAGGCCGAGACTAAAATGGACGGCCTACATAAAAGGATGGACAAGTGAACCTATTACAACAGGAACGATCAGGACAAGAGGCAGACCAAGATTAAAGTGGAGTGATAACATTAAAAAGAGATTAATTCTGGCTCACTAAGGTGGTGCTAAATATTCTAAGGTATGCTGATAATACAGTCTTAATCGCTAAGAGTGAAAATGAGTTACAAGAAATGTTGGACATTTTAGTGAAAGAAAGCAAAAATAAAGGACTCAGCCTTAATAGTAAAAAGACAGAGGTAATGGTAACAACAAAGAAAAAGAGATCACCTCAGTGCAAAATAAAGACAAGTGGAACAATATTAAAACAGGTAAATGAATTTAAATATTTGGGAACTTTGTTAACCTCAGACGGAAGATGTACAAAAGAGGTGTGATGCAAAATGGCTCAGGCAAAAGCAGCTTTCCAAAAAAATTAGGAGGATACTATGCAATCCATTTTTGACAATAGAAACAAGAAAAAGAGTTCTTAAATGTTACGTAGAGCCAGTCTTAACATATGGATGCGAATCATGGACAATAGGACAACAGACAAGAAAATCACTGGAGTCTGTAGAAATGTGGTTTTATAGAAGAATGTTGAGAATACCACGGACAGCTAAGAAGAGTAATGAAGAGGTTCTGAGAGAGGTCAAAGCAAAAAGAGAGCTAATTTTCAATATTAGGAAGAAACAATCATCATTTTTGGCCATGTAATGAGAAGAGAACAACTGGAATATATTGTAACAACTGGAAAAACTGAGGGACGAAGAGATAGAGGGGAGCAAAGAGAAAAAATAAGAGACAGCTTAAGAGAATGGCTTGGCAGAAGGTCAACAACAGAAATGATAAATTGCTGCCGAGATCGAAAGTTGTGGAGAGACACGACCACCTACGCCAGCAGGCCCGGTACTTGATGATGATGAAGGTGGTGCTGAAGTACAAGATCTTAGCCCCATGAAAGAGTCCTGGACCACCAGTGAAGTTTGTTGCTGAAAACGACACCAGTGTCTGAAGTTTCAAACAAGCGAGAACAGCGAAAATAAAGGCGACTAAATATGTTAAGTTCTTTAATAAAAACGAAGTGATTAAAAATTAATTTGAAGGTAAAAAAGGTGACGGAATTTTCAGAAAAGCTGACCTAAGAAGCAAACTTGTTGAGTAGAATCACACTGATAAAGTTTTAAAAAAAAAGAAAAAAACATAAATATCCGCAAGTGCAAATAAATAGACATACGAGACAAGACGCCCGCATTCGAGTGTCGGGACGAGATAGACCTGCTGCATAAAATGTGCTTTATTCACGAAAGCACACAATCTTCATGGATACGTCGACGAAAAGTGGATTCTTTCATGTCAACTTGTAGGTCTGCCACACGAACTGTGCCCCCAGAAGATATAAAACCTCCATGATGAACCGCGCGTGTCAGATGAGCTTGGCCAGCTAGTGTTATATTATTACACTAGGGATGAGCGCATTGCGGAGCACAGTTATCTGCCCAGCGTGCAACCAGACACCGCTAGGGGGCGAGACATCATCTGCGGGTGGGGGAGCTCGGTTATCAGGCTAGTTACACTTCTTTTTGCTTGTTTGTTTTGCTGTTCATGTATCTCTTTCAATCGTTTTATTTTGTGTTTATGTTGTCCATTTTCGTGATTTATTGCATTTATATCTTATTTACATTCTCTTAGATTGTGTTTCTTTTCCTCAGAAAAATGTTATGCTCCTTTAAGCGACTACATGTCGATAACGTTTATATAATTTATTTTCTTTGGTCTGTATGGGTCTAACAATAACCCCTTATTCTTTTCTTACGGTCTCTACCCCTTTCCTCTCACATATATTCGCACATATACTCTCACATATACTCTCACACATACTCTCACATATACTCGCACAAACACGTTCTTCAGAGATTACCCGCTAACTTGGTTCGGATACGTTGTACTGCTAGTTTACGACATGTCGATAACTGCGCCTTTTGATCCAAGAAATCAGTCATCGGCATGGACAGGCTTTTAATTGCGTAACAATTGTGCATGGGTTACAACCATCAAAGTCTACACTTTTCAACGTATCAATGATTCTTTAACGCGCGCTGAGTGCACACGGGGCTCCCCGACTTTGTTGCCATTATGAGAGAGAGAGAGAGAGAGAGAGAGAGAGAGAGAGAGAGAGAGAGAGAGAGAGAGAGAGAGAGAGAGAGAGCTCATATACCAGGGAAGGTACAAGCACGAAGAAACAGCGGACTCGAGGAGAAACATAAATAACCTGCATCCGCCCATTTCTTGACAGATCAACCGTAGTTAGCATATTCTGTTATCACAAGAACATTCAAGCAGAGTTGTTGAACACTGAGAGAATAGAAACGAATGTGTGAGACAGGAAGAATACATTCCAGAAACGATTATTCGGGAAACACACTGGTTACGACTTCACTGCTGCAGGCAGATGAGATGAGAAATAGAAGTCTTTACTACAGTCAACTAGAGATTTACTAAGGCCTGCGAGTAGAAAATAACACAGGAAAACCCACCAACTAGCGTGACGTATTCAAATATAGGAGATGTTGACGGCTGCCCTCATTCTCTACCACCCCTGCTCGCAAAGCTTTAAACGTCACGCTAGTTAATCATTTTCCACGAATTCCCTCACAGCCCGCAGGCCTAAGTAAATCTATAGTTGGCTGTGGCTTTAAGACAGCCCTCTTCACACTTCAGAAGTTTTCTTTGTTCTTTGAGTGCTACTACTTCCAGACTTAACATTTCAAAACCTGAATCCAACCCCAATCTCCCGCCCCACTCTAAAATGTTAATCCCCCAACCACAAGAACTCCCGGCTACTCCCAAGCCCAAATAATGATTGTGATCGTAATCCCACGTTTGACAGCTTCCCCAGCGACGGTTATATGTTGTACATTTTCTATTCTAAATACAATGTCACTGTTTCCATTATACAGCAGGTATGACTCAACGTGTAATCTAATCGCGTGAATTGTTGCTAATCTCTACTTCAAGTTACCCCTCTATTTCTTCAACCGAGAAGGTGTCTAAAAATGAAGAGCATGCGCGCTTACACTAGCTACTTTATTCAGATGATATTCTATTTATTCTATGTCGGGGAGGGCAAAGGCTAACAGCTGTCAGCGACTCAATGCTGACTGTTTGCGTCAGGATCAGCAAACCATAACTAACCAGACCACCTAAGCGGGGCAACAGAGTAACCACCTGACCCAGCAGTATAGATCTAAAGGGAAGACAACCCAATACTAAAAGATGTCATGCTAAAGTCGGATGATCGTAAACATCACAGCGGCTGTAAACCAAAACCGAACGCATCTACGCCCACATGAGTACCATGAAAGGTCAACGATGAAGGAGAGTGTTCGTCGGCTGAACGTAGCAGCACAAATACTATAACTTTAAGAAGCAGCAATAGCTTTGGGTTAGTGCACCCTTCATCTTACCACGTGACAGTCCAGTTTAGTTTCCGTTATGGCGGACTCTTTTCGACCGACATTGTTTTGCTGTCCACCCAAACTCTGAACATTAGCACTAGGGATTTATTCTGGGAAAGTATCTGGCGTGATGCTGACCACATCACCTATAAGATGCCGATGGTGTTGGGGAAACATGGACACTAGAACCACAATTGTCACACGTCACAGGATGTGTCTGCCGATGGTGTTGGGGCTACATGGACACTAGAACCACATTTGTCACACGTCACAGGATGTGTCTGCCGATGGTCTTTGGGATAGATGGACGATAGAACCACAATTGTCATACACAACAAGATATGTCCGGAACGCTTCGTTTTTTATTTCTTCATAAGCTGCAATCTACGTCGGGATTAATTTGTGCAGATAATCTTTTTTTTTCGTTTAATTTTGAATCACGCACGGAATTAATTTCACTTGTAATATATATAGATCAGTTGACTCCTTGAAATAGTAGTTGTATTCACACAGTGTCATAGTTTTTTTTTTATAATAAATTTCCGTCATAATTGATGGTTTTTAACAAACCAGAAATTTGCTCTTAAATTTTAACCTAATCAATGCTTGTAGAAGGGTATACACCTTTTAGGCTGCTACCTTTCACCCCACACTTTAATATTATATATTCATATCTTGGTGTGTGTGTGCTGGCCATGGCTCATATCTTGGCGTGCGTGTGTCATGTTAGTCATATCTCATATCTTGGTGTGTGTCCGTGTTAATCATGTCTCATATCTTTGTGTGTGTTTCTGTTTAGTCATATCTCATATCTTAGTGTGTATCTGTCTTAGTCATGTATCATATCTTTGTGCGTGCATGTCTGTATTAGTCATACATATCTCATATCTTTGTGAGCATGTCTATGCTAGTTACATCTCATCTTCGTGTGTGTCTATGTTAGTCATGTCTCATATATTTGTGTTTTTGTGTTTAGTCATATCACATATATTTGTGTGTGCATGTCTATGTTAGTCACATCTCCTATCTTTATCTTTGTGTGTGCATGACTGTGTTTAGTCATATCTCATATCTTAGTGTGTATATCTGTGTTAGTCATATCTCATATTTTAGAGTGTGTCTGTGCTAGTCATATCTCATATCTTAGTGTGTGTGTGTGTCTGTCTGTGTTAGTCATATCTCATATTTTGGTGTGTGTCAGTGTTAGTCATGCCTCATATCGTTATGTGCATGTCAGTGTCAGTCACATCTTATATCTTTGTGTGTGCATGTCTGTGTTAGTCACCTCTAGTGACTCGGGCAGATGGTGCTCGTAAACCTGGGAGGGCAGACCATCTAAGGGCAGAATCCCCCTACAGAAAAGACAATCTGCTGCCTTACAGGAAGATTGGGGACAATCAAAGGCTAAGGAAAGCAAACCTGAACAAAGTGCTGGCTGAAATCGGATGCACTGGGCCACTGGCGCAGAACACAGTGCAACGTTTTAACAGGTATTCAAGCAGAGTGGATCTAACACTCTAATTGACTTTAATTATGATGTCAATTCACTTAAACAGGCTGCTGTCTTCATGTGAAAGTCTGGAATCCTACTCTGATTTAGTCCTGATCGGAGAGAGATAGAGAGAGAGAGAGAGAGAGAGAGAGAGAATCACGTACGCACACGCACTGAAGCTGAACAGAGAACATGAAAGTCGCTGGACACAGCGGGACTTGCTGAGGATGGGGATCTGAGCACCTATGGACATGTTCGGAGTGCAATGATGATGGCCCGCAAATAACTCAATAACAGATAACTTTCATTATCATCGTTGGGTGCCATCTCCGCATCGAAGGTTGGCTACCATGGAGCGCCATTCCACTCTGTCTCTTGCTTTGATGGTGCAGATTGTCATAGGCTGATTTGTCCATCTTTTGATGTTACTCGTCCATAATCTTGGTCTGCTTCTGCCTCTTTTACCTTGTATTTTCCCTTCCAATATTACTTTTAGTAGGCTGTTGTGTCTTTTAACATGCCCCCAAAATTTCATTTATCTTGTTCTAATTGTGTTTAGAGCGGACTCGACTGATTCCTGATTCTTTCCGGTTGTTTCCAAAATGGAGGAATTATTTTTCTCCGGCTTGGTATAGAACCGTTGATCAGAGGTTTAACAAGCCGCTATCGTAAAAACGATGTTGTTAATGAAACGTAGACCTGATACAGAATGTGTAAATTAGCAATGAGATAGAACTGCTTGCACAGAACAGAGACAGATGGCGAGATTTGATAAAATATCTTTAAAAGAAAACTGCTAGAACAAAAATTCATATAGGAGAAGGTGTATCTTGGTCTACGCCCTATGGGCCGGTTACGGCTCGAAAGGTCAATAGATAGATAGAATTGTGTTTAGTAGTTATCTTTTTATTTTTATTTGTTTTAAAACTTCATCGTTTGTTTTCTTTTCTTTCCATCCAATTCTACCTATTCTTCTATAAATCCACATTTCAAAGGCCTCAATTTTCTGTTCTATTACCCTGTCTAATGTCCATGTTTCTGCACCATACAGGAATATTGAGAAAACTGGAGGCAATCTGATCATCAAAGCCAGACCTCGTCGAGCAAGTGTTTCGGCCCTTTAGCATCTTGACACTCTAAGGGAGGTGGGCCCGACTTGGTCATGACCTCCTGCTGCATTGACTCTAAAGCTTACAATAGGTTATCGGCACAAACTAACTACACTTACTCCACGCAACAGTTCGCGGTCTCTACCCGGTGGTATACTTACATGTTTTAGGCTTTAACCAAAACTTCTTACCAGAAGCAATACAACATTCAATGGTTAAGGTCTAACAAATACATTCAACAGTGGTTCTCAACCTGTGTCCTAAGATGATCATAGACCCAGATACTCCTTCTCTTATCTACATTTTTATACTAGCAGTTTTAAATTCTTTTAAAGATATTTTATCAAATCTCGCCATTTGTCTCTGTTCTGTGCAAACAGCTCAATCTCATTGAGGGAGCCGATTCCTGCTGCTCTTGCCTCTCTCATCAATGTTCTTCTCTGTGTCTCTCTGGATCTTCCTCTTTTACTCTTACCTGTTGTTTCCCACATGACGGCTTGCTTTGCTATTCGGTTACAATCTCATCTCATCGATGATCTCAACGGGGATAAAAAAAAGAATAACTAATTTTTTTTTAATGAACATTCAAATTTGCGTTAAATGCCTTTCTCTGTCCTTCTCCTCTCTCTTCTCCACTTCCTCTTCTACTCCGTTCAGTGTCTAGGAAGATACAACCTTCTAGCTCTCGCATTAAGTGGATGAATTTAAATATCGAGGAAGTCTAGTGACAAACGATAATTCACAAACAGCAGAAATAGAATCAAGATGGAACAAGGCTTGTCAAACCATTGAACAACTCTCACCACTGCTGTCCAAGAAGGAAATAACGTTTGAAACAAAACGGGCACTCTACAATACGATCTTCATCCCAACGTTGTGCTGCCAATGCCAGATCTGGACTAAAAAACAATAAGAAAAATAACCACTACGAAAATGAAATGTGTTAGGCTGACAGGAAAAGGGCTGGGAAATAATCAGAAATGAAGTACAGAAATAAAGCTTGGAATAATTTCCGCCACTGGATACGTAAGGAACCAACAGACAAAATGGTCTAGCAATGTGATAAGGCAGAAATGTCAAAGCACAACAAAACGAGCGTTCGTTAAACGTTGCGAGAACACACAATCCAAAGGTCGACCGCAATAAAGATGGATTTATGGAATATTAAAATCACATGAAAACATAACAGTAGAAGCCTACTGAAGAGCAAAAGATCGTAAACTCTAGGAAAGCAGACAAAAAAAAAAAGAAGAGACTGTTTTAATGTGGGAATGTTGTAAAACTTTCCTGATGTCGTCACTACATTTACTCTTGCCTCGGGACAGGTACACCGCAAACTGCATGTTTTATATGTACAAGTAAAGGTTCCCTCCCTTGCTAGGCGTATGGGCAATATGGTGTTAGTGAACATACTGTTCCATAACCAATCACACTTTTTGGGCTATGTAGTCGGTATCACGCCAGGCCGCCTTTACTTCCCAGAAAGATCTATGATACCTATTTTTAGAGACTGGGTGAAACCCGGAGCCTTGTCGATCGGGAAAAAAAACCGCCACTTGTGGGGATCGAACCAGGATCCTTCTTTTCAAGAAGCGAGTAGACTAACCACTAAGCCACAGAGGCTCCCATATTTATATGATTAGATATTTTATCGTACATACATGCATATTCTTCTGGTTGTTTCTCCTATTGTAACTTACTCCTTGTATATGTATGAACCACAATGTATTATGTGATATTGTATTGTTACTTTATTATATTAACAACTATAGTAATTGTTATTAATGCATGTCATTGCTTGTAACTGGGAGCCGTGATAGCTCAGTGGTTAGTGAACTGGACTACAAAGGACAAGAGGTAGGGTTCGATCCCAATCGACGGCTTCCGGGTTCACCCAGCCTTTAATGGGTACCGGATTTTTTTATGGGAAAGTAAAGCGGCACGGGCGTAATACCGACCACATTACCCCAAAAATCATGTGCCGAAGGTCTGTAAAATGTATGGTTACTAACACCATATTCCCTATACGCCACTTGGCGTGACGGCGGTACTTTACTTTTTTTTTTTTTTTTTTTTTTTTTAAAACATTAACGTTAATATTACGAGTAAACTAATCTGCGTTGAGTCCAAGTTCAGGTTAAAGTTCAGATTTCAAATACTCAGATTCAATGGCGGTCGCAAAAAATAATTCGGACCAAAATAAACACAATTTTACAAATGATGAGCAATGATGCGACAGCTATAGGAAACCTTCACAATTAACTCTGTAGGGTCACCGGGTTTTAGGGGCTGGGTGGTCTAGAGGTAAGATGTCGGCCTCTGGACAAGAAAGTCCCGGGTTCGATTCCGGCTTGTGTTAAGCATGGGAATTTAAAAAAAAAAAAAATCGATTCCTTGGCTTCTTGGTGGCTTTAGCTTCCCCTGGCTTCTGTGAAGTGAGATCCGATGTCAAGCCCTCACGGAAAAAATGGCGAAAAACAGGAGGTCACACGTGTATTCTGCGCACGTTAAAGAATTCTTGGCAGTTGGAAATCGAAAAGAGTAGGCCAAATAACAGTGACTGCCCGGGCAAAATTAATTTTTAAAAAATACCCAAAACGTTAAAAAAAAGAAAAAAAAAACTCGAAGATAAAAATTATGAGAGTACCTCTGAAGTCGGAGAATATCTGCCTGTATGGCGGGTGACACCCAAGCACACGGCTGCTGGTGTGGAAAAAAAATTGGAAAAGGTGATTTTCACGTAAAATTCAGTTCTTGGGGACTTCGCGAGCTGACAAACGCAAACATCAACAACTGGGTTTTTAAACTGAAATATAGAAATGTAGGCTAAAGTGATCAGCTGTGTATACTTTAAAGATAAGGCGTAGGCACAAACTTAAAAAAAAAAAGTAAAGTACCCCCGTCACGCCAAGTGGCGTATAGGTAATATGGTGTTAGTGACCATAAATTTTACAGACCTTCGGCACATGATTTTTGGGGTAATGTGGTCAGTATTACGCCCGTGCCGCTTTACTTTCCCAGAAAAAATCCGGTACCCATTAAAGGCTGGGTGAACCCGGGAGCCGTCGGTTGGGATCGAACCCTACGTAGGCTCTTGTCCTTTGTAGTCCAGTTCACTAATCACTGAGCTATCGCGGTTCCACACAGACAAACTTAGCTCAGATGATTTCTATCTTTCGTTCGCCTGAAGTAATGTCAATATCTGCAACGTCGTTTTCTGTGTACATTTTACTGTTTTTGTGTGTGTGTTGCTCAGATGATCTGAGAGTTGCAACAGAAGACTATCGAATGAGCTCTATGGTAGCAACGGTCGCTGTATTGCGACAGAGAATCGTAGGTGAGCAATGCAGCAGCAAAGGTCGAGAAACGGCTACAAAGACAATTTGGATGTCGCAATGCAACAAGTTCCAGAAGTCGATATGTGGTTCGACCTTGACCTAACACTCAGGCTCATGGAGTTTTACTTCTGACATAGACCAGCTGGGATCAGATTATACGGAACTATAGGGAAGTTAGCTAAACGATATTTACATCCAACCAGGGTCAGATTATACCGAACTATAGGGTAGCTAGCTATTTGGCATTTACTGCTGCATTGCGACATGCGTATCTCTTACCCTTCAATTACGCCAAATGTGAACTCAGGACTCTAGCACTTTATTACAATAGAAAACAGGTCTGATCAGGAAATATGAAACGAATAAATGCTACGCCTGAGATGATATAAATACAAGGTATCAGTACACAGACAGGGCCCTCAGACGAAGCGTTTGGAGCGGGGGGAGCCCCGAGAAGTGGGAATAATGAAATGCTTTCTGTGTGACTCGGAAAGGATGTTTCAGACTAGGTCAACAAGGATAAAGCCTGGTCTTTTCTTATATCCACCATATGGATGTGTGTGGGTTTAAGGATAAATACAGGAGTAGAAAACTGACAGCAAATTAAAGAGACTACGAATGTAAATGGGTTCAGTTGATTAATGTCCTACATATATATATATGTATGTGTGTGTGTGTGTGTGTGCGTGCGTGCGTGTGTACAATATTGTGATAATCTAACGATGAATTGAAAGTAAATGTATCAGATCAGAATCGACGAAATATATGATTAAAATGGACAATGTTTATACATTCAATGCTCTTAAACCAGGCATTTTTACTATCTGAAGCAAAGGCCATCACCAAGTCTCTCCAGATAGTTCTTTCATTTCTTGTCTTCTTCATGTCTAATTAACATTTGGGATCTCTTGTGTCTATGTTATGTCTCTACATTTTCCTGGCTCTCTTTTCCTGTCTTCTTCATGTCTAATTAACATTTGGGATCTCTTGTGTCTATGTTTTGTCTCCACATTTTCCTGGCTCTCTTTTCCCCAGTGACAGCTAGTCTCGCAACGCTTATGGTAGTCTTTCGATGTGTTTTTCTCCATCGTTTGGTATTTACAGTTTGTTTCGATGTGGGTTGATTTGTTTTCTACCACAGTTCTTCATTTTTAATGTGAAGATGTTAGATTCCACCTATATACGGCTTCCGTTGTTGATGAAGATGTTTAAAATGAACAACAGATGATCATTCTTTACAAGTGAAAAATTACAGCAGCTACAAAGAATGAACAATAACATACAATGTGGCCATCATTATCTAGTGCCATGCCTGCTGACGCATGTGATCATTCTCCACAACTCTCGATTTCGACACTTATTTATCATTTCTGTTGTTGACCTTCTCCCAAGCAATTCTCTTAAACTGTCTGATATCTCTTCTGTTTCTTCCCCTCTATCTCTTCGACGCTCAATTTGCAATGTAGTAGAGGGGTGAATTATAAATATTCCCCACCCCACATGGCAGCATATACAGATGAGACCAGTATTTTCCCACGTTGTACAATTCACGGTAATTTGTTGCTACTCGTGACACGGCAAGAAGATGTTAATCTTCAATGGTATTTTAATTAAGTCCCTTTACAGTATTAAAAAAATGTTCTGAAAGAGGTCAAAGCAAAATAGAGCTAATTTCCAATATTAGGAAGAAACAATCATCATTTTTTGGCCATGTAATGAGAAGAGAACAACTGGAATATATTGTAAGAACTGGAAAAATTGAATGACGAAGAGATAGAGGGAAGCAAAGAGAAAAATACCAGACACCTTAAGAGAATGGCTTGACAGAAGGTCAATAACAGAAATGATAAAGAACTGTCGAGATCGAAAGTTGTGGAGAGACATGATCACTTACGCCAGCAGGCCCGGTACTTGATGATGATGATAATATTAAAGGAAAATTGATAATAAGACGAAATACATTATATTACCTTCATATTAGGAGGCCATCGGTAGTCTAGTTTGAGCCGCGATAGCTCAGTGGTTAGTGAACTGGACTACAAAGGACAAGAGGTAGGGTTCGATCCCAACCGACGGCTTCCGGGTTCACCCAGCCTTTAATGGGTACCGGATTTTTTCTGGGAAAGTAAAGCGGCACGGGTGTAATACTGACCTCATTACCCCAAAAATCATGTGCCGAAGGTCTGTAAAATGTATGGTCACTAACACCATATTACTTATACGCCACTTGGCGGGACGGGGTACTTTACTTTCCTTTTTTTTTTTTAACGGTAGCCTAGTTGGGTTCTGTGCAAGCAGCTCTATCTCATCGAGGGAGCCGATTCCTGCTGCTCTTGCCTCTCTCATCAATGTTCTTCTCAGTGTCTCCCTGGGTCTTCCTCTTTTACTCTTACCTGTTGTTTCCAATATGAGGGCCTGCTTTGCTATTCGGTTATTGTCTCTTCTCATCACATGTCCAACATATGACCATCGTCTTTTCTTTATTACTGAAGATATTAGTGGTTGATTGGCGATTTCTCTAATTTCCTCGTTTGTTTTGAATTCGTTCCACGCTATACCAAGTATTTTCCTTAGACATTTATTTTCGAATGCGTTCAACTTTGTTTCTATATCTCTTGTTGTTTTCCAGCTTTCACACGCATACGTAAGGGTTGATAGTACATTTGATTTGAATATCCTAAGTTTTGTGTTTGTGTTGATTAGTTTTGATTTCCACAACTTTTCAAGGCTTCTGAAAGACATTGCTGCTTTAGCTATTCTGATTCTAATTTCTTTACTTGTATCCCCTTCTCGATCAATGTGACTTCCAAGATAGATAAAGTGATCGATCTCTTCTACTGGTTTGTTTTCCATGTATATTTTGTCATCTGTTGGAATTAAACTTTTCAGGACTTTAGTCTTTTCATGATTGATCTCTAGTCCAATTTTGCTGGCTATTGCTGATAGTTCATTTGTGTTTTCCTGCATCATTTTTATCTGACTGCTGATGAGGACTATGTCATCAGCAAAGTCGAAGTCCTCCAAATGGTCTCCTTGTATCCGTTCGATGCCTTTATTACCAGTGCAGCATTTCTTCATTATGAAGTCCACAACAATTCCAAATAACAAGGGCGATAAAATACATCCTTGTTTAACCCCAGACAAATGGCGAGATTTGATAAAATATCTTTAAAAGAAAACTGCTAGAACAAAAACTCAGATATGAGAAGGTGTATCTTGGTCTACGCCCTATGGGCCGGCAACGGCTCGAAAGGTCAATAGATAGATATATAGTTGGGTTAACTAACCACCCGACTGGACTACCGACGTTCGGACAACCCGTGTTCGATTCCCGCTGGGAGTAGCGTGAATTGTACTCGTGGTTGGAAAAAAAAACCCCACGGTCGACCCAGCCATTGGCAGAAATGGGTACCAGGGAAGGTTAGGAATGTCGCCTTGCATCATTTCGACACTATTCAGAAATCTCCGAACATTGATATGGATATGTGGCCGAGCACATATGGGTGGAAACTATACGCTAAGACGCCGGTTCAAGTCTCGTACTTTACCTTTACCTTCATTATATATATATATATATATATATATATAAGTAAAGTACCCAGTCACGTCAAGTGGTGTATATGGTGTTAGTGACCATACATTTTACAGACCTTCGGCACATGATTTCTGGGGTAATGTGGTCGGTATTACGCCCGTGCCGCTTTACTTTCCCAGAAAAAAAAACCGGTACGCATTGAAGGCTGGGTGAACCTGGAAGCCGTCGGTTGGGATCGAACCCTACCCATTGTAGTCCAGTTCACTAACCACTGAGCTATCGCGGCTCATATATATATATATATATATATATATATATATATATATATATATATATATATATATATATTTTGAAATGCAGAATACACAAATTACCCCCCACACTTATCTATACAAATGCAGGACTTCCATACATCTATGCCATAAAACACACAGTGGTGGTGGTCAGGTATTAGGCAAGTGGTGTTTCTGGATAGATCACGTGCTAAGAAGAGATGCAGAAACAATCACAAGAACAGTAAAATAATGGACCTTGGAGGAAGGCGAACAAGAAGTAGATCTAGAACAACGTGACTGAGAACAGTGCAAACAGAGAGGAATAGTGTAGGTCAGACTTAAGGCACTATCAGAAGGGTGGCCACGGACGACACGAAGTGGAGGAACTTTGTTATATTCATACAACTAGTAACAGACGACCTGTGACCAAGACAAAAACAAGTACCATAGGACAATCACATTGAATTGTTCAATTTGAGATGAGAAACGTTAGAGATATTAAAAGGTGACATGATGTCAAGGTAGTGCTTCTGCATATTTTCTCTTTCTCTCTTCTCTCGGTAAATAAAGCGATGTTTTTCAAACAAATGATTCATGACACAATTTAACAAACAATATAATTACAAACATTCTAAAATAAGCATGTGAACAAGATAAATCAGGCATGAAAGAGTAAGATAACTCATATATAATGAACAAGACAACTAAGCGCCATAAAAGGAAACAAGAGAACTAAGGAACACATGAACAAGACAACTAGAGTATAAGAGAACATGCGAGATAAGGTATTAGAAAACCAGAGAAAGAATAAGAGAAAGAATAAGAGAACAAGATAACTATCTAAGATATAGGAGAACGAGATAACTCAAGTACTAGAGAACAAGTGAACTAAGTTATAAAATAATGAGACAACTCAAGTAAAAGAGAACTAGTGAACTAAGTTATACAATGACGAGAAAACTCAAGTAAAAGAGAACTAGTGAACTAAGTTATACAATGACGAGATAACTAGTACAAGGGAACTAGGATAACCAAAATATGTTCTAAAAACATCACTTTATTTACCGAGAGAGAGACAGAGAGAGAAAGAGCAAATATGCAGAGGCACGACCTTGACACCATGTCACCTGGTTTTGATATTTCCAACATTTACCTTGCTCTGAGCTCATTACACAATGCATTTCTCCTGAGTAAGTGTGAAGCTATGCACGCAGGGGAGTGACACAACATGTAGGAAATATGGAAAGGGCAAATGTTATATTTGTCCGCAGACTTGGCCCTAGATCTTGTCTCTAAAATTGAGGACCAATTCCATCTTAAAGAACAATCTAGTGCAGATTGTGAAATGTATTCTTTGATGCAATAACATGTTTCATACATATGGAAGACATATCACATCTCCTGAATTAATTTAACTGTCTTCACATGACACTAGAAATAATGTTGAATACTATGAATACGGGGGTGTCCGGTTAGCGCAATCGATAGGCGGTTGGCTTACCACGGCAACAGCCGGGGTTCGTTCCCTGGCGAGGACACCTGGGTTTTACTAATTCCCTAAAAATTAGTGGGAGCCGCGATAGCTCAGTGGTTAGTGAACTGGACTACTACGGACAAGGGGTAGGGTTCGATCCCAACCGACGGCTCCGGGTTCACCCAGCCTTAAATGGGTACCGGATTTTTTCTGGGAAAGTAAAGCAGCACGGGCGTAATACCGACCACATTGCCCCAAAAATCATGTGCTGAAGGTCTGTAAAATATAGGGTCACTAACACCATATTTCCCTATACGCCACTTGGCGTGACGGGGGGGTACTTTACTTTTACTTTTTACTATGAATACGAGAAATAATATACTGATATGGATGTTTAATTGTTACGCGAACAGACACAAAACTAAACAACAAGGATTAACACACAACACAAAGTATGAGGAGATGGACAAACGAAAAGTCTCAAGTCACACACTGCACAAAGTGTAAGGAGATGGACAAGTGAAAAGTCTCAAGTCACACACAACACAAAGTGTGAGGAGATGGACAAGCGAAAAGTCTCAAGTCACACACAACACAAAGTATGAGGAGATGGACAAGTGAAAAGTCTCAAGTCACACACAACACAAAGTGTAAGGAGATGGACAAGTGAAAAGTCTCAAGTCACACACAACACAAAGTATGAGGAGATGGACAAGTGAAAAGTCTCAAGTCACACACAACACAAAGTATGAGGAGATGGACAAGTGAAAAGTCTCAAGTCACACACAACACAAAGTATGAAGAGATGGACAAGCGAAAAGTCTCAAGTCACACACAACACAAAGTGTAAGGAGATGGACAAGCGAAAAGTCTCAAGTCACACACAACACAAAGTGTAAGGAGATGGACAAGCGAAAAGTCTCAAGTCACACACAACACAAAGTATGAGGAGATGGACAAACGAAAAGTCTCAAGTCACACACAACACAAAGTATGAAGAGATGGACAAGCGAAAAGTCTCAAGTCACACACAACACAAAGTGTGAGGAGAAGGACAAGCGAAAAGTCTCAAGTCACACACAACACAAAGTATGAAGAGATGGACAAGCGAAAAGTCTCAAGTCACACACAACACAAAGTATGAAGAGATGGACAAGCGAAAAGTCTCAAGTCACACACAACACAAAGTATGAAGAGATGGACAAGCGAAAAGTCTCAAGTCACACACAAAACAAAGTGTGAGGAGAAGGACAAGCGAAATGTACAGAGCAGAGAGTATGTAGAGTGCTATTACTTCATTTTTTAAGGTAAGGAGCGCCATTTGCTACAGGTGGCACCCTAAGATAAAAAATAAAAGAGACACTAGCAATAGAAACTTGAAACATTGGATCAGCATTTAAGGTTGGCAAGCTAGAAAACAGCCAAAAAACGAAGAGAAGCCATATGACCAAAATATTACTTAGAATCATCATGAGACGTGTAAGGAACAAATTAAAACCAGAAGTAAGTGGGGGAAAATGTGGATTTGTGGAAGGAAAAAGCACCAATAATGAAATTTACATCCTGAAAACAATGATAGAAGGAGCTATGGAGGTAAAGAAAGATCTATATATGCTGCTTTATAGACTACGCAAAAACATTTGACAAAGTAAAACATGTTGAAATAATCAATATGCTGGAGAAATTAAACATTGATGGCAGGGATCTGAGAATCACTAAAAAAAAAAAACATGTACCGGCAATATTCAGCAGCCATACGAATTAGCGTCCAAACAGAACAGTTCCAATATATAAAACAAGGAGTCAGACAAGGCTGTGTTCTGTTGCCGGATTTGTTTTCACTTTACAGCGAACATATTATGAGGTCAATAGTAGGCAAAACAGGAATTGAAGTCAAAGGTCACAACATAAATAATTTGCGATATGTGGATGGCACAGTCTTAATAGCAAAAAGAAAGAACGAGCTACAAGAAATTATAGACATACTAGTACACGAGAGCAACAAGAAAGGTCTCAGTCTGAATAATAAGAAAACAGAGGAAATGGTCATATCGAAGAAACAATCATCACCATTATTCAGCATAAAAATAAACAGGACGAATCCGAGACATGTGCAACGCGTTAAATACTTAGGCACAATAATAACCTCAAATGGAAGATGCACCACGAAAATAAAAATAAAAAAAACAGAATAGCTCAGGCCAAAATAGCATTTCAGAAAATGAAAAACGTTTTATGCAAAAAGTCTATGTCAATAGAAATGAGAAAGAGAGTTCATCAGTGTTATAAAGAGCCAATTCTGACCAATGGAAGTGAATCATGGACAGTAGACAAACAAATGAAAAGACGATTAGAGGCCAAAGAGATTGGATTTCTCAGAAGAATGTTGAAAGTTCCCTGGACATCTAAAAAGACCAATGAGGACATTCTCAGAGAGGCCAACATAAAAAGGGAGCTCCTAAAAAAATCAGAAAGAAACAATCAACATTTTTCGAACACATCACGAGAAGATGGAAGTTGGAATACTTGGTTATAACTGGAGAAATACAGGGAAAGAGACTGTGGCCGACAAAGAGAGAAGATAAAAGCATAGATAGCTTGGTGTCATGACATGGAAAACAGAGAACAACAGAATTGATGCTATATACTGTGGATTGAAGATTGTGGAAGGACATGATAGCTTACGCCAACCGGTATGGCACACGATGATGATGAATCCCAACTGATACAATAATAAACTTGGAAGACAGTTTCCATGTACTCATTGCAGTCATCAACTATTAATATGTCTAAGCCAGGCTCTTTCTCTCTATGGTAGTTCTTCACTTATAGTTATACTATAAAGAGCCTCAACTTTGTTGACTCTGACTCTACACAACTTTTATCTGCTTTCACTAGGTCGTTCTTGGTCTGACTCTATTCCACTTTCTTCTCGGGCCTCCCTGCATGGTAATTCTTGTGAATGTTCCCATATTTCGCACGTGACCGATTGATCTCCATTATCACCGTTTGATCTCTTGTTGGTTACGCCTTTGAGCGGTCAAAGAATGGACTCAGGTAACCAAGATTTTCTCCATCCCATTACCCGTGTTTCTCTACCTCTCCCATCCTCTCATCTGCCTCCGCCCCACTCAATGTTATTGAGTTATTGAGTTATTTGCGGGTCATCATCATTGCACTCCGAACATGTCCATAGGTGCTCAGATCCCCTCCTCAACAAGTTCGGCAGTGTCCAGCGACTGACGACTCCAGTTCTATGTTGGTTGATAAGTCTTCTTACACGGCCACTAAGTTTCTCATTTCTGTCTGTGCCCATCTTAACTCCCATTTCCATCATTCGAAGAAGTGACGTGGATCTGTGTTTGTCGAAGTCCTGTGCTCTTCCCATATCTCGGAGGGCATTGATGATGTCCGCCCGATCCATTGGTTGCCCGTCCTCAACGACAGCGCAGTTAGCCAACCTGTCCGCTCTTCATTTCCCCGCACTCCCGCATGTCCAGGGACATAGGACAAAGGTGACCATACGTATTTTGGATTTCTGCAACGACTCTACCCATTGCATGCGTACAGAGCCAGCCTCCACTTTTTTTTTATCATTCTCATTGAATCACTCAGTATACATGCGTGGGTGTAGTCTTGTGACTCTAATCATTTGAATGCCTTGGTCACTGCCATCGCCTCCATTGTCATGCTACTCGTGGTCATGACGTATGCACCACTCAATGTACTCGTACTTGAATTGTTAAACAAACGATGAATAGGAAGTAGAGCCTACCTATGTCAGAACAATAAATAGCCACCTGTAGAATGAAGTGCAGTGGATGGCACATATATACGGGCATGTATTTAGAAGAAATTACCAAAGAATTACTCAGCAGCTCTCAAGTGGGAGACATCAGGCCAGAGAAAAAGAGGGCGACCACGAGAAATACTGAAAAGAACTCACAAAAGAGGCAACGTTGGCAGGAATAAACTCACAGCCTATAAGCGAACAGCTCGCACAGAATAGAGACTATCTATCTATCTTTCGCTCGCCACAGAATAGAGACTATCTATCTATCTTTCGCTCGCCACAGAATAGAGACTATCTATCTATCTTTCGCTCGCCACAGAATAGAGACTATCTATCTATCTTTCGCTCGCCACAGAATAGAGACAACTGGCGGGAGACTCTGCCAACACTAAACGCCGTCTAACGACAATGGAAGGATCAAGAATCACCTGTCTTAAACACACGACTTGTAAACTCTTTGTTATTTCTAACAAACAAAAAATATGTGCTTCTTTTGCTATAGATAATTCCTGCTGCTGTTAAAAAACATGTTCTAAATCTTTCGTTCCGAGTCTAATTATTTTATTAGTTGTTTCACTCAATCTAACATTATTATCATGCAATATGTCTGCACTTGATTTCAGGGTACGTACATCATTCTTCCATAAAAGTCGCATTACTACCGTTGATGTATTTCGAAATAGTGTGCCTATTATTGAATATTAATACCAATAAAACATATTTGTTCTGTTTGTGAAAGTAAAGAGGCAAAATTATTCCTCATGGACTAGAGGATAACAAGTAGACAGACTTGAGTCAACAATTGATAAGTGCACTTAGGAAGCGTTGCTGCTGCATGCTCATTATAGCGTGGCTCGCTGGTTCTAATTATGTATATGAATGGTGTAATACGTTATTATTTTCTGATTCTTTATCAACATATTTTAATCATCGTTATATTCTTATTTTATCACCATCATTATCAACATTCTGATTCTATATCATTTGTCATTATCACTATCATTTTCTCTCTGTTTTGTCGTCCTTTTTCTTTCTTTTCTCCTTATACAATCATAATATTCTTAATTTATTTTTAACGCCCACAATGACGAGCTCGATGAATCCAGCAGCGAGTCCAATGTCTCCGTAACTGCCACGGAAAGATACCTATGGAATGAGACACACACAGCAGCCATGTGTTGCTCTCCACTCACAATAAAGATATCTATGGAATGAGACACACACACAGCAGCCATGTGTTGCTCTCCACTCACAATAATGGGCAGATCTAGAATAGAAGTACAACTCTCCCGGGACCAGTGCAATATGCGCAAACATATTTCTTCATCTCTAAATGTACTGGTACTGTATATGTACTGAACATTCCACCTACACTCTCTCTTCGTACATCGTGGTAGTCAATAAAGGGGACGTAATAGGGTAGCTCTTCTCATAATTCAACCCAGACATGGGCAGATCGCCAATTTAGTCCAATCCATTTAGAAATGATTGAGGATCGAACTGATCATAAACTACACACATAAACAACACCTAAAATGGTTTGCTCAAGTATAAAAAATGCCATGTAATTCTTACTACCCCAGGCGTATATTAATGGCGAAAATTGGAGAAAAGCAAGAGGTTGACAGTTGAGTTCCTACATTCTTATTTGTAATAATATGTATGTTGTTTTGATGTTTTATTATTAGTTATCTAGGTAGTGTCATTTATATTTACTTGTATATCTGTGCATGCGTTGTTTATTGTTTCGCCTAATGAGACGCAACGTCGAACTTGTGTTGTCCATTAAACAAGTAAAGCTTTAACCGTACCATTTTTTCAACCCCCCCCCCTTCCCCCAATTTCTCCAACGAGTAAGATGGACTGATAACATGAAAGAAGCGCTAAAACGATATCAATTAACGATGGATGAAGATGCCAGAAGAGAACCAGAACTTTTTATCTACCTCGACATCCGAATGGATACGAGAGGAAGTAAATAAGAAAAAGAAATCTTTCTCGAGAGATAGTTCTATCTATCTTTCGTTCGCCTGAAGTATTGTCTATATCTGCAATGTCGTTTCCTGTATAAATTTTACTGTCTTTTGTAATTCTTGCAGTGGCCCATATAGTTTTGTCTGTAGTGTTGTATCTATGGGCCAATGGATTTTCCTCAGTCTACTATATTCAGTGCAGTCTTGAAGTATGTGTTCAGCAGTCTGGGGTGCCTGTCCACATGTACAAGTAGTTGATGTGCCGATCTTGAATTTTGTATACATGTGACTATGGAGTCGATTGTGTCCTGTTCTTAGGCGTATAATGATAACTTGTTCATATCTATTCATATTATGAAAGGCATCCTGATTTGGGGCTTGTGGTCCTCTGATTGATTTGATTATCTGTTTCTTATGATGGTATGTAACTGGTGTATCTAGTTGTGTGCCTGTTGAACCTTCCTTTGCCAACTGATCTGCTTTCTCATTTCCTGGTATTCCACAGTGAGACGGGATCCACTGCAGGGCAACCCTGTGGTGCTTGCAGAGTTCAGTCAATAAGGTCTGTAGATGTGGTAATTTTCTGGATTGTAGTGCCTGGAGTACTGATCTTGCATCTGTCAAAAACACTACAGGCTGTGGGCTAAGATTACTGTTCAGCAGTTTTTCTATTGCCAACTTTATTGCTTGTATTTCCGCATCATAATTGTGACAATATTTCCCTGTTGCTATTTTATTCATATCCCTAGTGTTATTTGGGTACTCTATATATGCACCTGCTCCCCCATTCTTTACTGCATTCTGTGCTGATCCATCTGTGTACACACGAATCCATAGGTCTTGTGGGTATTCTTCATCCAGGAAACTGAGAGCTATTGTTTTTCGCTGTAGACTATTGTGTTCCTCTTTGTCAACTATTCCTTTCACTTCTGTCCGTATTTGAACTGATAATCCTGATTCATCTGTCCAGGGAGTCTGTTCTGGTATGGGCAGAAGGGGTTTAACAACTCTTGGCATGTCTGGTGTTTGTCTACTAATACGCTTGGCTTGGTGGATAAAGCTGCTTCTCTTAAGTCGTCCCAATGCAAGATTTTGGAATCTGTCCTTCATTGGATGTCTCGGCATGCATACAAATTTTTCTGCCTGTATCAGCACCTTTGTGTCTCTCCGTTCTCTCAGTGCTGGTATCCTCCACAATTTCTCCATCTCCAATATTGGTGTTGATTTCATTGCTCCTGTGATGGCCCTAGGTGCCTGGTTTTGTACTTTATCCAGTTCTTGCAATGTGGTGTTTGATGCTGAGCACCATGCGGATGATCCATATTCTAAATGTGGGCGTATACACTGTTGGTAAACTTTACTGAGTATTTTCCCACTCGCACCCCACGTGGTTCCACACAACTTTCTTAGAATAGCCAATTTCCTCCTTGCTTTTTGGGTTGCCTTATTTATCTGCTGTTTCCAAGATAGTTTGTTATCAAATGTAACTCCGAGATATGTAGCTTGTATGTCTTCTTTCACAGGCTCATTGTTTATGTAGATGGCTTCTGCTTTTTGTTTTGGGGAGAGTGTGAAAAGTGTAGTACTGCATTTGTCTGTATTGATGCTGATACACCATCTATTTGTCCATGAATTCAGTGCATTCATAGCTCTTTGTAGCAATTTGGAGGCCACTGTTGCATACTCCTCTGTGCACCACATTACCAAGTCATCTGCATACATTGCCACTTTGATGCCATGTGGTAGTTCAGTAACTAGGTCATTGATGTAGATCAGAAAAAGTGTTGGAGATAGTACCCCTCCTTGTGGAACGCCCTGGCGCAATAAGACCTTCTTACTCTTAAGACCATCCAGTTGCACTCTGGCTCTCCTGTTATGCAGATATGCTTTGACCCATTTGTACATCCTGCCATTTACTCCATAATTTCTCAGTTTCTTCAAAAGCCCTTCCTTCCATACCTTATCAAATGCTTTCTTTAGGTCTATCCATGCTGCTAGTACCAGTTTCTTTTCTTGAAACGCATCTTCAATTTCCTGGGAAAGATAGGTTGCTTGATCTTCGGTAGAGTAACACTGTCTAAAGCCTGCTTGTTGTGGGACAAGGAGATTTTCACTTTCCAGGTACCACTGCAGTCTGAGATTGATTATACGTTCCATTGTTTTACACAAACAGCTTGTAAGGCTGATTGGTCTATAGCTGGATGTCATTGAACCATCTTTCCTGGCTTTAGTAATGGTATCATAATTGCTTCTCTCCATGCCTGTGGCACTCTACCTGTGATCCAGCAAATGTTGTAGATCTGCAGTAGTTTTGCTTTAGCTGCAGTTCCCAAGTTCTTAATCATTTCATTTGACACTCCATCATTGCCTGGTGACTTTTTCATTTTTAATTTGGATATTGCCAGCTCTAGCTCTCTTTGTGTAATGGGTGTTTCCATTACTTTATGTGTGGTCTCTTCTTGTCTTGCATTTTGTTGTTTTAAACGGATCTCTTGTCGTTTTTCTAGGCTAATTTCAATATTATTGTCATTTGCAAAGGAGTCTGCAAAGTAATTTGCTGCTTGTTTACCTGTTAGAATGTTTCCATCCTTCTTCAGTGTAATTTTGGTGTTCCTTTCTGTACCCTCATCATTCAGCTGTTTTACAAGCTTCCACACGAGAGATAGTTAAAACGATGTACCTATTTCTATCTGAGACGGACGATAACATAAAGGCCCCGTTTCGAGACGAGCACGTAAAAGAATCTTCGCAGTTGAAAATCTAAAAGAGTAGGCCGCATGCCGTTGTCCATTGTAATTCCAAATATAAAAATACAATTGTAACTATCTATAACAACTGACCAGCTTACTGAAATCACTTTGAAAAAATGTCACGTCTCGTTAGTTCTACGGAATTCGTGCACTATTCGAATATTTTCTCGTGTTACCATGAAGGAGACTGGAATACTAATGGACATTGTCTGAGTACAGTTATACTGTCTGAGAATCCTATCATGAGAAAGAGAAAAAGAGAGAGAGAAAAAGAAAGAGAGAGAGAGAGATAAAAAAAAATCTGAGACGCAGAAAGAAAAATGACACAACTCGCATATAGTAAAGGACCCTCTCTATTTCGTTTAAGAACCGCCACACCTGCCAACGTTTGCTAAATACCAAGCATACAAATGTGCACAACAAAGCTGTGCAGCTGCAACTTGACACTCGCATTGGGCAAGGCCGCCCTTCCACTTTTAAGCAAATCCTTCCACATTTCAGTAACAAACTTGGGACGACGCCATCGCGTCCAGCTTCCGGCACTTGTAGTTCACTGGGAAAACAATAAGTGGAGTGGATGGTACAAGTTTGATATACTAGAAGGGTTAGCACACATTTGTAAGCACTAGACCACTGGAAGAAGCCGCCGTGGTGAAATGGTTAATGATGAGCTGCTGGCTAAGTAGTTCGAGTTTAAATCTAGTGTTTCCAGCAATTGATTTGTGGGTTCCACTTAATCTCAGTAAAAGGGTACCTGAGACATTGTGAGAAAGTATGGCATGGCGTGACACTGACAACTACATCATATTTCACATACATCATAAATTATACCGGACATCCTCCTTTGAAACTCTTTAAGAACACAAATCCGCTCCAGCTATCATTTTCTAAAATAATAGCTTGTTTCAAACATCACAACGATGTTAAATAGAAGAGGGAAAAACAATCCCTGTATGTTTTCTCTAGAGGTGTTGAAAGGTCTAAATGATGAGTTTAAAATAGCAACACGGTAACACACCAACCAATTGGTTAAGTGGCAATTAGGCAAGATGGGTATGTCAATATTAAATCATGCGGGGGGGGGGGGGGAGGTTGGAGGTGACACAAAACGAAGATAGCGACAGTCATCATCATCAAGTACCGTGCCTGTTGGCGTAGGTGATCATGTATCTCCACAACTTTCGATCTCGACAGTTATTTATCACTTCTGTTCTTGACATTCTGTCAAACCATTCTCTCAAGCTGTCTGGTATATTTTCTATTTGCTTCCGTCTATCTCTTCGTCCCTCAATTTTTCTACTTGTTACAACATATTCCGGCTGTTCCTTTCTCATGACATGACCAAGAAATGATGATTTATGGGCAGTAAAGTAACGATAATCAAACTGAACGTTTGAACCTCTCACGCTGAGACAGAAAACACAAACATTGGAAGCAGAGATGTGTCGACATACATTCCGTCCACTACTAACACTCGAGTTTATTGTTAGCAAGATCTGATAGTACAGGCACGTGATGAGGATAACAGACAGAAGAACGTAGGAAATGGCTACAGTAAACAAGCGGACCGCTTGGTGGGAGATGTGAAAACTTGGCGTTAAATAAGTATGGCATTTAGCTATTATAATTTGGAGTAGTTTGATGGTGGTCTATGAATAGTTGAAAGAATGTTGTTATTGATTTTGCTATGGGCAAACAAAGTGTACACAATGTGTACATTTTCATCAATTTATTGCAACGGATAAATAGATTTATCATTGCTTATAACTTTTACAGACACATTATTATGCAAGTTTCATAAGATGTTCATGTCGACGAATATTTTGATACAACGGACCCCAAGGTGAGAACCAGATTGTCGCCCTCCGGACATCGCTATACAACTCATCGCTATACAACTCATTGCTTTACAACTCAGTGCTATACAACTGTCTGACGTATTTTACGTTCGCTTACTTGTCTCACGTCCATGACGTCATTTATTTCTTTTTGTTACCAACTAACGTAAGTCTATCAATTATTAGCTACATATATATAATCTGTTAAAGATCCAACATTATAAGATCCAGCTTCAAGTACCGAGACACGTCAACCACACAATGTGGACAACTTGCTATTATTAGGCACAATTTTTCAATGAAAACCCAGCGAAGCCTTAGTTCCGTATTGAGACAAGGAAGTCCTAGACGATGAAATATCAACATTAGATATCTGCTTATGCTTGCTCTGGGCTACTAGTAAACGATGTAAGAAAATAAACAAATGAATGGATTAATGAGTAGTCGCCTAACTTGTGGAGACGTCACAGGAAATATGTCCGACGTTGGAAATGAAAGTCTTGTATTTTTTCTTCTCTCTTTGGTTACGAATCGATAAATCAGTCAAGGTGTATGCTTTGCTTGGTGCCTCAAGTCTGGCCAACACAATTCACCTCTGTTTCTACTGTCGTCTACCAGGATATTCCTGCCTATCCTTCTTCGCATCACCTCTACTCCCCATTTTATCTCAGACCACTGCAAGGCAGAACTGGACTACAAAGGACAAGAGGAAGGGTTCGATCCCAACCGACGGATTCCGGTTCACCCAGCCTTTAATTGGTACTGGATTTTTTCTGGGAAAGTAAAGCGGCACGGGCGTAGTACCGCTACCACATTACCCCAAAAATCATGTGCCGAAGGTCTGTAAAATGTATGGTCACTAACACCATATTCCCTATACGCCACTTGGCGTGACGGGGGTACTTTACTTTACTTACCGCAAGACAGTTTCTTTGTGACTGTTTCTCGATCGCTTGTGAGTTACAGGACATATTCTGCCCATTGAAACAATCTTGATTCAACAATGGGAGTCACAGGAACTTAAAAAACCTACATGACAACAAGCGGTTACTTCTAATTTTAGATGAATGTTGGACATTATCCTACGTCGTTTTCATATTCTCAATCATATAACTTAAAGGTTGCTTTTCTTTATAGTAATTTTTTTATTGGGAAAAGAGGGGGGGGGGGGGGGAGAGAGAGAGAGAGAGAGAGGGGGGGGAGAGAGAGAGAGACCGGCGCACATTAAGTTAGCCTAGCTGCGTTGTGCCGTGACTTGCAGTTTCTTATTCGCTGCTTTCTAATTGGACTTCCAGTGTTGAGGGGAGCGACAATTTCCAGCCCTTTATTTTCTGCGTGCACTCCTCTGCTATCAAGTTTCCGAGTGTTTATTCCGTCTATCCATCATTTTTCGAGGAAGCCATCTTGCTCTGCTGTTTTCGTCGAGCTTGTTGACAGCTGTTGATAACGTTGAGATATTTTGTTAAGTGGCAGAACCATTTAATTTGTTGTATCTTCATTAATTAATTGCGTGGTGATCTCTATTGCTGCACTAAACGTTACTTCTAACTTAGTCCCTCATGCTGACTCATACCACACGCCTGACACATTTAATCTCAGTTGTATTTATCTGTTGGAAACGTCGCCTATGCATCGATTAGGGCTGCACGGTAGTGGATGGTGTCAAATAGAATTTGTCATCGTGCTTTGGAGCTGTGACGTGAGTGGCCAAGATTCGGGGAATTCCCGAATGCGGTGATACTGACCCCATGAAGAGAACAGAATTTATCTTGTTGATTATTCTAGAACCAAGAATTGAGGCAGTCCAACGTTGGGATGAGGAATGTGTGGAAGTGCCTTCTGTTTGCTTCTATTGTGATTTCTTTGTTGGTCAACTCTGACAAACAAGCTCCGATACCTCCACCTTTCAAACCAAAACACAAGACTTCATTCAATTATTTTTGTACCGGATTGCCTTCCTACTTCGATTTCAAAACGCTTTGTACGGCTGGTTTGTCTGATTCCAGGTCAATCGCAGGAAAGTGGTGAATAATCTTGATCAGCTCTGGTTCACTTATCTTGACATACAATTCAATTATGAGTCACTATTGGATTCGCTCCTACAATGCCCGCTAACACTAGCCAGAAGTAGTTAACAAATAAAGACATACTACAAAGGAAGAAATGGCAACTTCTATTCAGAGAAGAATCATAAATCATCATCATCATTGGGTGTCGTCTCCATATTGAACGTTTGTTATCATGGATCACTGTTTTACATTTTTCTCTTGTCTTCATAGTGCACACTACCATAGAATCACATGTCCACCTTTTGATGTTAGTTATACTTCCACTTTAGTTTTGGTCTGTCTGCCTCGTTATAAATCTCGTAGTAAGGCGACAAAATGCACTGTACAAACTACAATACAAACATGGGGTACACCCCACTTGGTTTAAAACGTTTGAGAAACAAAACAAATGGCTGTACCTTCAATGGAGTGAAGAGCTGGTCGCGTCATTATCACGTTGCTTTTTTTGTTGTTGTTCTGAAGTCGGATATGTGGGGTCGAAAGTGCAGATATTGCAGCCTTCTGTAACACACGGCACAGCGCTTCAATGCCCAATTAACGGGCGGACAATGAAAGGACACAGTCGTTGTAAGGAACGTAGAAGATGAACTATCCAGCTGAACAAACTTGGCCACTCTCGTTTCTCCAACATGTCCGTCTTTTATCATGTATTTACTTGCTTATTTTGTCATCTTCTTCACCATATTGTAAACATCGACAATGGCGACAACTGAAAGTTTTCTGAACAAATAATTTGTTAAACAAAGAGAAAGACTGTGGTTATCTACTGAAACAAAGAAAACGACTTTATGTACTGAAACAAGAAAACGACTTTATGTACTGAAACAAAGAAAACGACTTTATGTACTGAAACAAAGAAAACGACTTTATGTACTGAAACAAAGACAACGACTTTATGTACTGAAACAAAGAAAACGACTTTATGTACTTAAACAAAGACAACGACTTTATGTACTGAATACTGAAACAAAGAAAAAGATTGTTGTCATGGACTAAACAGAGAGAAAGGTTGACGTTATGTATTGAAACAGAGAAAAAGGTTGTGGTCATGTACTGAAACAAAGAGAAAGACTGCGGTCATGTACTGAAACAAAGAGAAAGACTGCGGTCATGTATTGAAACAAAGAGAAAGACTGTGGTCATGTACTGAAACAAAGAGAAAGACTGCGGTCATGTACTGAAACAAAGAGAAAGACTGCGGACATGTATTGAAACAAAGAGAAAGACTGCGGTCATGTACTGAAACAAAGAGAAAGACTGCGGACATGTATTGAAACAAAGAGAAAGACTGCGGTCATGTATTGAAACAAAGAGAAAGACTGTGGTCATGTACTGAAACAAAGAGAAAGACTGTGGTCATGTACTGAAACAAAGAGAAAGACTGCGGACATGTATTGAAACAAAGAGAAAGACTGTGGTCATGTACTGAAACAAAGAGAAAGACAGCGGTCATGTACTGAAACAAAGAGAAAGACTGCTGACATGTATTGAAACAAAGAGAAAGACTGCGGTCATGTACTGAAACAAAGAGAAAGACTGCGGACATGTATTGAAACAAAGAGAAAGACTGCGGTCATGTATTGAAACAAAGAGAAAGACTGTGGTCATGTACTGAAACAAAGAGAAAGACTGTGGTCATGTACTGAAACAAAGAGAAAGACTGCGGTCATGTACTGAAACAAAGAGATAGACTGCGGTCATGTATTGAAACAAAGAGAAAGACTGTGGTCATGTATTGAAACAAAGAGAAAGACTGCGGTCATGTATTGAAACAAGGAGAAAGACTGTGGTCATGTATTGAAACAAAGAGAAAGACTGCGGTCATGTATTGAAACAAAGAGAAAGACTGTGGTCATGTACTAAAACAAAGAGAAAGACTGCGGTCATGTACTGAAACAAAGAGAAGGAATGTGGCCATGTACCGAAACAAGTAATATACTGAAAAAAAGAGCATTAATTTCTACAGAACAGGAAAGATCTAATGATCAGAACTTCTGGACAAACAACATAGTTTAGAACATTTTTATTGCAACAACCCCCCCCCCCTCCTTTTTTTCACTACCATCGTCAATTGGCGTAGGCGATAAGTCACCACCATAACTCGCTGAGCTTGAAGTTGTCTCTCACATCTGGTTCCATTCTACAATGTTAGACTAGACAATATATTTAGTCTCTGCCGTTCCCTGTCTCATTCTACAATGTTAAACTAGACAATATATTTAGTCTCTGCCGTTCCCTGTCTCATTCTACAATGTTAAACTAGACAATATATTTAATCTCTGCCGTTCCCTGTCTCATTCTACAATGTTAGACTAGACAATATATTTAGTCTCTGCCGTTCCCTGTCTCATTCTACAATGTTAGACTAGACAATATATTTAGTCTCTGCCGTTCCCTGTCTCATTCTACAATGTTAAACTAGACAATATATTTAGTCTCTGCCGTTCCCTGTCTCATTCTACAATGTTAGACTAGACAATATATTTAGTCTCTGCCGTTCCCTGTCTCATTTTCCACGAATTTTACCATGTGTCACAATGCTTTCTACGCATCGCTGTGAGATCCGTTGGTTGAAAACAAAAATTAACCACTCAATTAACAAGAAACTTTATTTTATGTTGAGTACAACATGTAATAAGGAGAAATCTTGTTCACAGAATGATTACAAACAGCAGGGTGATAACTTAATGTGGCTACCGAGAAAAATATATTTCTCCGAAATCATTTCTTCGAAAATTCCAGTGAAAATAGCGCGTGTGGGGGATCTTGAGAGCCGAGCAGAGAGAAAAATAAACCAAGAAAACGATTGCCCTCCATAAGTATTTATCTTATTGAACATAAGTACACCACCTGTCTGCGCTACACAACTGACGTCTCACAACATAATTTAAACATATTCTTGGTTATTTACTTTTAGACATTTTTTGTGCGCGTTCGGGATTTTACACTTTGTGGCACGTTCGTGGATGCGAATAATATTAATAATTAAAAATAATATTTTTTAAATTTCCTGGCATTTGTCAAGAGTTAATTTGTGCGTGTTGACACTTGCTATTTAATTTTCCCAAGGGATTCCGCGGGTCAGCAAGTGCGAAAGCATGAGAAGCGACAATAATACGACAAGCAGCTTGTTGATTTGAAATACATACCGTATATGTAAGTAAAACAATGAATGTTACATCCTGAACAACTGCTGTAGGTAAAAAGAGTACAATAGCCTTATACAGCAATGAGTAGTACTATGATGTGTTTTTAAGTGTTTTCTGAATCGTTCAAGTGTTTTAATCATGCTAACATGACTATGAGTTATGTTTCATGATGGAGGGGTAAGAACAACATGACATAAGATTAGCAGCTATAGCCGCACGGGTTGCTACTTGTATATGCCTCCTGTGTGTGTCCTGATTTTTTTCTCCAAAACCTGCGCCGTGGCTGACACACTCCGTTTTCGGCAGGTTTGATCTTAGTTTGACGTTGGAGTTTTCCTTCTCGTAGGGTGGATGCTGGAGAGCCCATCCGGTCCGTAGTGTACAAGTATAACAATACGTACCCACAAGCTGTACGTATAACACTGAATACCACAAAAAGTTGAGTCACTGTAAGTATAATGAGTACTACAGTATGTACAGTCACTGTTGTAATTCTGAACAGCCACTACAGGTATAACATTAATAATGAGATCTTCAATCTGTCCAATCAGTGTAAGTATTAGCAGCGATTTTTTTCCACAAAAACGTTTCACGGAACTATCATCCCATTTGATAGAACGAGAAAAAGGTGACGTAACAGGCCTCTGAAGGTCTGCTGGTGTACTTATTTTTGTGGAATGAATAATGTATTTATAAAAGAACATTATTTTATTTATATTACTTTTGTCATGTGGAAATTAATAACAGGCAGAGAACTGAGATAATTTTTGGGGCATGGTTAAAAGACACAATAGCCTAATAAAAGTAATATTGGAAGGGAAAATACAAGGTAAAAGAGGCAGAGGCAGACCAAGACTAACATGGATGAGTAATATCAAAAGATGGACAAGTCAACCTATGACAATCTGCACCATCAAAGCAGGAGACAGAGTGGAATGGCGCTCCATGGTAGCCAATCTTCGATGCGGAGACGGCACTCAATGATGATGAGAGAACTGTGAAAAGGCTGTGAATGTCCAACAAGTCTACAGAAAAGAGTTTAAACACAGAAAATAACACAGTTATGTGTACAATAACTGTAACTATAACAACGAACGCTTCGCAGCATGTACAACTTCCTGTACACCTATAGTGACCATTCCACGTGCGATTATCAATTTCAACAGCACGAGTGTATAAAATACACTATCAACATCTAAGAGACCCTATCTCCACGCGGGCCCAATTACCACTACTACAACTAATCTTCAAGATCAGTCCGGGCTAAATTAAAATGTATCAATATAGAGCTGCACATCAGATTAGATTTAGGGCACGCCAGGCGCGGATATCTTATCACCCTGTGGAATGTTGTGACGATGACCTATGGCTGCTGTGTTGTGTTTTTTTTTTTTACGGCAGAATTGAGGTGAGAAAAAACTCTAACAAACCCAAGCCAGATAAGAAAAAAACAACCAGACACACGCATAGACAATTGTGTTCAATATCTTGTTACTGTGCAACCCGCCACACCAACTTGATGAAACTAGCGGCTGGCCTCGCTCAACAACATGGGCTGTGTTTTGTTAAAAGACTAAAGAGAGGAAGACCCAAAAAAAGCAAGATGACGAACCAAGTAGCAGTGTTGGTCAAACAAGGGCTGCTCAGAGAGCCGATGAGCGAGATGTAGGAATCAATTTTGTTCTTGCCATACAGGATATTTTAGGCGGTCACTTCTTGATAGGTTTATTGCCAAGAAGCAGATAAAGAAAGAAAAGAGATATAAGGTAAGAATACATAATCCGAGGAATGGAGTAATTATTTTATCGTGATTAGTTACGTCTTTCAATTGCACAATGGCAGCATATAATTTATATTTAATTAATAACAATTCAATATATTTCTCGATATACCGTTAATATCAAATAAAAATGATGCACTCAATAACGGGTATTTCTTCCAACATGCCACTATCATTGCAAGACTTGACAACCAACAAGCAAATATACAAGAAAGAGTATCACAATAGAAATGAGGCCCCTAGAAGAATACAAAACATGACAGACACACACACACAGAGAGAGAAAGAGAGAGAGAGAGAGAGAGAGAGAGAGAGAAAGCGAACCATAAATGGCGATATAAGGACACATTTTAGTGCTGCATGTGATCTGGAATGCATTAACTTAACAATTAACAAACTATTTGCACGTTGTACGATCCATGTAAAACGACATTACCCAAAGAAATGAACACTTAGACACAACAGGAAAAGAATAGAAAACCGACATACAAGAGGGTGGGGATCGATGCGACATTGGACACAAAAAAAAACGATGAGCACGAGAAAAATAGCACAGCATTTACATTAACTCTTTTATTCTCAACGCTGAAAGGCAACAGAGGTTGCGGATAGTAAGTAAGTCGATGTTGCTACATCATAGGAAACGAATACATAAAGATGGTATGACTTTAGACTTAAGGACGGATTGGTGTCACTGCAGTCGAGGCATTCTCATATATGCTACGTCCCCGTTCCAGCAACCAACAAAGCGCTGTAACGTCGTCGTGGGCAGCTCGACCTTCATGCGCCCGCGGCGAATCCATGTACACATCGTGGTCAGTGAACGTGCCCCATGAATCATGTCTCAACAAATAAAGTCAGGCTTCCACTTCAGTGAAACATTCGATCCGACCGCGTACAGCAGGTGGCGAATTTGTAGTCGAACATAGATCAAATTTGGGAGTTGATACCGTTCCACTTCAATCAACGGTCAGTAAACCTAAAGCACTAATTTTCGCGCGATGGCGCCAAAACTATGATGACCTAGTGGTCATGTGAATGCGACGGGATTACCGCTGTCCGAGCAAGCAAAAATTAGACCAGAAAACATAACTTGAACATACCCTGCAATAAATTACCACCAATCCCAATCACCTGACATGACTAGGTGGCTCTCTTATTATAAAAACAATTAAATTATTACGACAACAAATTAAACGCCAAACATCGAGAACGTCACCCAAGAAGACCTGACGTAAAACATATCTTTAGAAGCTTCTGTTCTGACTAAACACACAAATTGTGTAACAATTCATGGCTATTCCAGCCAGTAGAACAACGCGTAGCATATTCGACCCACTACAGGCTCACAGCTCACAAGGCATCTATTCAATGTGCGGCCCAGAGCTCGTCCTTCAAACTACGAACATTATTTACCATACAACAGGCAATTAGCCTGAGTTTGAAATAAATACGTGTCATTATTCATAAAAAGTCATCACCGTCTAGTTAAGTGTCCTTTGAAGAACTTTGCTCTCATCAAGTTCCGTCTAAAAGAATCTGTCTCTAGTCAAAACCCAATCTCTGTCTCTAGTCAAAACTCAATCTATGAATCTAGTCAAAACTCATTCTCTGTTTCTAGTCAAAACTCAATCTATGACTCTAGTCAAAACTCAATCTATGACTCTAGTCAAAACTCATTCTATGAATCTAGTCAAAACGCATTCTCTGTTTCTAGTCAAAACTCAATCTATGACTCTAGTCAAAACTCAATCTATGTCTCTAGTCAAAACTTAATCTCTGTCTCTAGTCAAAACTCAATCTATGAATCTAGTCGAATCTCTGACTCTAGTCAAAACTTAATCTCTGACTCTAATCAAAACTTAATCTCTGACTCTAGTCAAAACTTAATCTCTGACTCTAGTCAAAACTTAATCTCTGACTCTAGTCAAAACTTAATCTCTGTCTCTAATCAAACTTAATCTCTGACTAGTCAAAACTTAATCTCTGACTCTAGTCAAAACTTAATCTCCGTCTCTAATCAAAACTCAATCTCTAGTCAAAACTCAATCTCTGTCTCTAATCAAAACTCAATCTCTAGTCAAAACTTAATCTCTGTCTCTAATCAAAACTCAATCTCTAGTCAAAACTCAATCTCTGTCTCTAATCAAAACTCAATCTCTGACTCTAGTCAAAACTTAATCTCTGTCTCTAATCAAAACTCAATCTCTGTCTCTAGTCAAAAATCAATCTCTGTCTCTAATCAAAACTCAATCTCTGTCTCTAGTCAAAACTTAATCTCTGTCTCTAATCAAAACTCAATCTCTGTCTCTAGTCAAAACTCAATCTCTGTCTCTAATCAAAACTCAATCTCTGTCTCTAGTCAAAAATCAATCTCTGTCTCTAGTCAAAACTCAATCTCTGTCTCTAATCAAAACTCAATCTCTAGTCAAAACTCAATCTCTGTCTCTAGTCAAAACTCAATCTATGACTCTAGTCAAAACTCAATCTCTGTCTCTAGTCAAAACTCAATCTCTGTCTCTAGTCAAAACTCCTGTCTCTAATCAAAACTCAATCTCTGTCTCTAGTCAAAACTCAATCTCTAGTCAAAACTCAATCTCTAGTCAAAACTCAATCTCTGTCTCTAGTCAAAAACTCAATCTCTGTCTCTAGTCAAAACTCAATCTCTAGTCAAAACTCAATATCTGTCTCAAATCAAAACTCAATCTCTAGTCAAAACTCAATCTCTAGTCAAAACTCAATCTCTGTCTCTAATCAAAACTCAATCTATGTCTCTAGTCAAAACTCAATCTCTGTCTCTAATCAAAACTCAATCTCTAGTCGAAACTTAATCTCTGTTTCTAGTCAAAACTTAATCTCTGTTTCTAGTCAAAACTTAATCTGTCTCTAATCAAAACTTAATCTCTGACTCTAGTCAAAACTTAATCTCTGACTCTAGTCAAAACTTAATCTCTGTCTCTAGTCAAAACTTAATCTCTGACTCTAGTCAAAACTTAATCTCTGACTTTAGTCAAAACTTAATCTCTGTCTCTAATCAAAACTCAATTTCTGTTTCTAGTCAAAACTTAATTTCTGTTTCTAGTCAAAACTTAATTTCTGTTTCTAGTCAAAACTTAATTTTTGTTTCTAGTCAAAACTTAATTTCTGTTTCTAGCCAAAACTTAATTTCTGTTTCTAGTCAAAATTCAATCTCTGTCTTTAGTCAAAACGTACACTTCGTCTATTCTCAAATTCAATGTCTATCTAATGTCTTGTAACCACCGCCTTCTTGCTATCTCCACGTCACGTCTTCCCAGGAACTGTCTCCCAATTTTGCCCTTAAATACCAACCGTATCATTTGATGTGGCTATAATATTTTTTTTTCATTTCTCCTGTAAGACATTGATAAGCCAGTCCTCTTTAATTTGCAGATCATTTAACGTCTTAATTTCTCCTTTTCATTATAAATTGTAAAGTGCACAATAAAATGTAACAGTACCACCCCACTCCTCCTAAAAAATAACAAGATGGACGAATAGGAATCTTTTATAAGAAAATGTTTGCTGAGAGATGACATGGTTGTATTGTGTGGAGCAAATATAAGACGAAGCAACAGCAATAAATTAGAATGTATAAACACCACTTCTGCCATTGTAAAAAAAAAGTATTGTTATGGAAACAGAGTCATAGATTTTAGAAGCAGTGATATCTGCAATAAGTGCTCTTTTTGCAGGCAAGGTTTCTGATTTTGAGATTGTGATTCTGCCCTATGTGCCGTCTTCGTCTCGAAAAGACAATAGATTAGATAGGCAGGCAGGCAGGCAGGCAGGCAGGCAGGCAGGCAGATAGATACCACATTAGATACACCAATTTTGATGATGTCATCAACTTGTTTTACGTACAGTCCTTAGTCCTAGCTCGAACTGAATTTTAAATGTACAGTTCGGGTTGAAAAAATCTGTTCACGCCTCACTGGTTGATCTTGATGATTGTGACACACGTGATATCTGTCAGGTTGTGTGACAACCAGACATGCGTGTGGAGAAATGAAATGGAGGCTGAAACTGAATCAGGAGAATTTTGAAAGGTTGGTGGTGGATGAACAAACAGAGAGAGAGAGAGAGAGAGAGAGAGAAAGAGTATAATAAGGACGATGCACAAGCCACATTAGATGAGCGTATGTTCCACTTGTATATTCTTGAAGAAGACAGTCAGAAGCAGAGATGAAGATGATAGGGAAGACATGGAATGATCTTAAAAGAATGGCAAGAAACAGAACGAAAGTATTTGTCGAAGACCTATGCTCCACAAGGAGCTGAAAGGTAGAAGAAGAAGAAGAAGAAGAAGAAGAAGAAGAAGAAGAAGAAGAAGAAGAAGAAGAAGAAGAAGAAGAAGATGTTCCACATGTAGCAGAATGCACTTACCGGTATTGTTATTGTTGTCGTCTGACTCCATGATGTTGAAGATCTTGAGCATGCTGATTGACAGCCTCATGATGGAGGCCTTGTCCAGCTGACTGAACACACTCTCCGGCACTGGCAGGCAATTGGCCAGCTCCAGGAAGACTTCTGTCTCCTTGCCTCGCCTGCAGCGCGCGGCATCCCGGGACTTCTCTTTGCGCTTCTCTGTGTTTCTGGAGATGAAATGACACATTTTAACCATTCAAGTTGTAACAATAAATGAGATGCAATCAGAGAAAATGTAAAGCAAACCACAGGAGCGATACACTGAAACTGTTCCAGAAGGCATAATGTAAGAGCCATGATCCTGCCTTACAATGCCACCCACAGATCTCTTCATACTACCAGGTGAGGGGGGAACCACCCAAAGCGTGTGGCGATTTTAGCACTTCGAGCAGGGATGTTGTTGGTTAAATGACATCAGCCGCTATAACTCGCACAGCTCAATACGTCACAAGCATTGTAGTGTTTCCGGGAAAACCCCCTCAGCTGGCAGGCTTGAGAGATATCGATGACATTGTACAAACTGACTGAAATCTGAATATGCTCACGACATGCAGTCTTACCACTTGAAGATGAATGGAGGAAGAAGATTCCACCAGCCACCTCCGATTCCGGAAAACAATATAGACCAGCAGGCCAGATGGGACCGGCCATGTCTGTAGCACAGGTCAAGACAACAAGAATGGAAGCTTGCAGCTACGGATAACAATATTTAAAAAAATATATATACAGATTGTAAGAGAAAGCTGTCAATGTAGTCTTTCGCAATATAGACCAGCAGGGCAGATGCGACGGTCATGACTATAGCACAGGTCAACAAGAACGGCAGCCACGTGTAACGATATTTAACAAGAAAACATAGACTGTGGGAGGAAGTTGTGCAACCAATGACGTGACAGGGCAGGATGAAGAGATATATGGGTGGCATACCATCCTTCACAATATACGAGAAATGTATAGTTGATTAACGAACCAGCAGAATATGGTCCGCTGTCCTCGCTCTTATTCTGATGTTACAAAAGGAATCGACTGATCATGGATTTTCAGATAAGATATTGCATTTGTTGGAACTGCTTGTTGATGGAGCAACCATACAAACAAAACAACACGTCCTGCTGGTTTGGTCTATGTTTACGTACAGATGCTGATGCAGAATTGGTTCTTTCTTTCTTCAGCATTTGTATGTGAAGCAGCCATGCAGATATTGCTATTTGATTAAGCTTGCCTCACTTTCCTGTATTTCCTTAATAGCGCGCAGATTGTCTTTGTCTGTCAGAAAGAAGATTTGATAATTTGCAGTTCCGTGACGGTGTTCTCGAAGTTAATGAAAATGTCACTTTGGAAGTAATGGTTTTTAAAGAATGCCATTATTCTCAACAAAACCATTAAAATATCACCCTACTCACCGCCGTACAAACATTTGCAAGACCCTTACACCTGCTCCTTCATTTTTTCCTCCTCTTCTATCTTGTCAACAACCTATCAATCAATCTTAGTTCAGGAAAAGTTCGCAAAAGTTTTCCATTCATATTTTTTCTCACCAAATATTTCCAAGACAACAGAGAGCTACAGTATTGTTTCAATGCTGCCAGAAGACTGCACAACAGTGAATAATAATAAAGAAAAATACGAAAAAAGTGAACTTTCAAACATATATATATATATATATATATATATATATATATATATATATATATATATATTGCTTGCTCTTGCTCCTGTTAGTAGAAATTTTCTTATGCTTAGTAACATATGTTATATGTAAATACATATTTACCTCTGCTTGGTTGCTGAGCAATATGTCCTCTATATTTATATAAATATATAGATTAGTATAAAAATAATATTTAAATAAAATATTGGATTGCTTAAGAATATTACATGTAATAATGGTATAGATAGAAGGTTTTCTCCCAGAGGTGTCTCCTTATATCGGCAGATATTGACTTCTCACATGGTCAGGTCTATGTGACTTGTTCCATAGTGAGCTCACCATCAACCTGGTGGTCTTAGCCTTGAGGGGAGAACCACTGAGGAGGTCTCTACAAAGATGTCCTTCAGTAAAGCAACTGTTCCAGCTCTCGTCGTTATGCTCCTCATCTTCACAAGGAGCGTCTTGGTTTTAAAGTCATGACAATCATGGGCGTTTTCAGCATGCAGCGGTGCAGACATGATCGGAACATGATTGAAGGAAAGTTGGACGTCCCAGAGGGTCATGCCACATTTTAGTAACGACACTATCATTCCATTATTACATTCATCATTCACTTCAGCGTCCAAAATATTATATGGTATTGTCCTACATGGGAAAGCTGTGATGAGTTTATATTTTCCCATTGAAACTGAAATTTAATTGCAATCAGCGTGGTCTATTTTCTGTCCCCACGTTCACCTGATTACTAAAGATAAAGATAATCCTCTTCGTCGCCCGTCCTTAAAAGGATGTTAGGTGGGCGTAGATACGTTGTGTCGTTGTTTGGTCCAACATGTACGACTTCAACACGGAATTCTTTACCAGGGGATCGTCTTCCCCGTTCGATTCCACTTAGCTTGTCCAGTCTGGGTTGTCTGTTTCCAGGACCAACCCTGCTGTTCGCCGATCCTGACGCAAGCAGTCAGCTACGAGTCGCTGACTATACTCAACTCAATTGCTGGAGGGGCATCGTGGCCCCTAAAATAGATTAAAGCTACTTAAATCCCGTGTCAAAGAAGAGATAGCAATCTGAAATAGGAGAAGTCGTGAAATGGAGGCAATACAATGGATGACATTTGAAGTGAGGTAGGAGGAGAAAAGTGTGTGGAAGACAGACATCAACACAAGAAATCTCTACAGTGGTAAGATGAAAACACAGCTTACTTGTAGGGCATTGTGGGCCTGGGAGAGAAGCTCGTAGCAGACCGGTACAGGTGGATAGTAAATCCGCGTCAGGAATGAAGCGGTGAACAATAAGTCAGAAATCAGCAAACAAGTCGTCGCTAGTGTAAATATAACACGGCTTCTAAGACGTCAACATTTGTTTGTAGAAAACAACACCTGTTTGCTAACACGAATAACAATATTAATATTAAAATAATAAGCCCATGCAGGTAGCCCCTACAGGACATGATTTAACAGTCAATTTCCCTTATTGGAGATATAAGGCGTAAATCGATGTATCAGATCTAGACGGGTAATTAATTCGTTGACTTGTAATATTAAATAATGTTTTTAAAACAAATTTCAATGGCGTAAATCAGCTGCTTGTGACGTGGCTTGTTGCCCACCTTCAGAATCACAGTGACATTCCGACTAACTTATAAAGGACTTATCACATAACAATGAATACTTCTTCGATCAACTCTAATCAAACATGCCCAGCGAGTTAAAGAAACACTTTATTTCCATTTTCCCTTTTCTGGGGTCGGGGGGGGGGAAGGGAAATCAAAGACCGCTTGTCCAGTGCAGTCGCCGTGAGGTGTTGGATCATCCCCGATAGAAAACAAAAAAAAAAAAAACAAACACTTTTGACCCTACCTAGCTCGAACCCGCGATCTTCTGCTCTGGAGTCCGTTAAGTTACCGATTCGGTCATCGGCACTCGTGCCCCGCTAGGGGCTTTTACGCAGAACTGGAGTTTACAGTCACCCCCAGACATACGCAAATAAGACAAAAGTCTGAAACTGTAATCATCAACCCCCTCCCCCCACAATAGATATGCTATTAATTACTATTTATTATTATTAGTTGTTTGAACTGTGGCGATTTCATGTCAACTTTGTTGTAGATTTCCAGTATAGTTTGATTTACGTTCTAGACATTTTTATCAGCGTTACCAAAAAAAAAAAAAAAATTAAAAATAAAGTAAAATAAAAGTAAAAAAAAACACACACAGACACATAGGAAATATTTTTTTACAGCAATCGTGATCACATTTAGATATTTTTTTACTAACGATTTGATTCCCATTTTCTACGGACCAAGCTTCCCTGACAAGACACACATAGTATAGTAGACTACATTTATCGGCGCTGTTCGCGATTAAACACATTATGTGCACACTAATTATGTACACAATAATTACAGTTTATAGTTACACTGCGAACAGTAGAATCAAGTATATCCTTTGAAATCCATATTAAAAAAAAAAAAAATGACACTCGAAGCTACTAGCAACCACAATTACCTTCAATGCTAACGATCAGAACCGAGCTTTGCGACAGAAAAACAATACAAAAAAAAAAAAAAGAACTGATGATAAACCTGTGGCAATGTAAAAACGATGAAAATGAATGAAAAGCAGATAATTTAATACAAAATAAATAAAAAGAACAAGTTATCGTTTCTATAAAATTGACACATAGAGTTTCAGAATCCTATGAAATCTAAAGACTTAAGGTCGCAAAACCGTCAGGAATGGAGAAAACCTAAAGGAACAGACAACTCAGCACAAACTAGTTTAGTACTGGACAGAAAGTATTCACGGTTCACATAGCCGGGTTATATTTGAACCGGTACCAATGGACTCGGCTACGCTTGACCGAAACTCCAACACAGGACGTGTTGTGAGTGGCCCAGTAACTGCGTGTTGAGGCTGGCCGTTACCTTTGTGTGCTCCGAGTATTATTTCTGGACATTATTATTATAATTATTACTATTATTTTGTGGGTAGCGGAAAAGCGGGGGGTTTGGGGTGTGGACAAACAGGTACGGAATTTCTGTATGGGTAAAGCATTCAGTCAACAGACACTTTTCTTGCACGCTTTAACCAGCCCATGCCACTGTACACTGGATACCACGACAACAAAACATGTTCTACAGTATTGCCCCCAGTACACAGACCTGAGAAGGACAATGTGGTCCACACCCACCTCCTTGGAAGAGAAACTATACGGGGCAACCGAATCACTTAAACAGACAGCTGCCTTCATAAGAGAGTCCGGAATTCTAGTCTGAATGAGCCATAATCACAGAATAAGAAGATGTCAATGCGATGATGACATGTCTTGGTATTTATAGGATTAATGCGGTGGGTAATGAGAGAGGAGAGCGAAATAAATGAATGTGACGTTAGAAGTATGAGGCGGGTTAGCAGCTTTATAACAGATTTTAATCTGACATGAGAGAAGTCTAGGACAGGGTGTCATCTTTTATTAAAGAAATGAATGTAATTATATGAGAGAAAACTAAGACAAGAATGCAAACGTTTACATAAATGTATGTAATTATATGAGAAAAATCTAAAACAGGGTGTAATCCTTTATAAAGAAATGTATGTGACTGCCAGAAGGACAGAGTGCAAACTTTATAAAGAAATGAATGTGATTATATGAGAGAAGCCGGTAACTTTTATGACCTAACTATTATTAGAACAAAAAATGTACTTATAAAACTCGACTGTAACGATCATCGATATCTAAAGTCCGTGCTGACAATTCAATAAATTACAACACTCTAACCGAATATTTCACACGATCTACCCTAATGACACTCGCTAAAATAACAGCTATAGCTCGTTTCAAATCACGTGCCCAACTTTAAAACGCTATTACTCAGTAACCGTTTGTTAAAAACTGTTGAAATTTTCCAAATGTTATTAGAATGCAAAAGACCCTTTAAATGTATATTTAACAAATATCTTGCAGCTGCAGTTTTCTTAAAGCGGCGAATTTCTTTGATGTTTGTCAAAATTGTAAATTGTGAACACCTAAATAATAGAAATTACCGTAGTTGCTGGTCTATGATTAATTTTCATTAGGTAAAGGCGTGGCCGTAATGGGGAAATAACTGAATACGACAAAACACCAGGATAATTATTGTCTTCTCAGTTCGAGGACGGACGATAATATCAAGGTATACCTGTATATCCAATTTTCATAGTTGTGTGGTCCTGAAAAGGACCGTTTGTTGAACTAATTTAAGGTAATATAGGGGCCAACATTGTGGGGGCTATATACTTTCATTCTGAATCAGACGAGTCTAAAAGATTAATAACTGTTTGGGGTTGAACATTCACAAACCATCATTTTTCCAATATTACTCTTCCTGTTTTAAGACGTGGTCTTCACATTCAGCCCAATAATCTTTGTCTATATTTAATAAAGCGAGATTAGCAAGAGTCTTTACATCGCATATTTTGAATGTTGTATTTTCATCTGCCACTTGTCCTTTTAATTTTGCCCAGATTAGTTCTATTGGATTTAAATGAGCATGTTAAGGTGGTAGCCTCAAACTTATATGACCGTGCTCTTGGATAATCTTATCTATTTGAAAAATCTTTGTCCTTTGTTTTTGCTTTACTAGAGATAGTAATTCAGGTTTTAAGTACATGTTATTAAATTGTATGTGCTCCTTTGTGAGCCATATTTTAATAGCATCTTTTGTACTGGATGACGTCGGGACTTTATCTTCAAGTGCAACAATGTTGTGGTACGCTGCATTGTCCATTATTAGGCAAGATGGTCGATCTAGTGATGGGAGAACAGAATTTTCAATCCAATGTCTAAATATGTGACCATTCATCCCAGAGTGATAATCCCGATTGTCTATTGATTTTGAAAGAAAAATGAGCTCTGCATTCTGTATTAGTCCATGTTGTCGACTACCTGCATGAGCAATTATCAAGCGCTGTCCTTTGCTGCTAGGTATTAATCTCTTAATATTTTCATCTGATGACTGCCATTCCCTTTGGTTAGTGTGGTGAGCATTGATCCATGTTTCATCCAAGTACACAATATCATAACCTTGCTTGCGCACCTCTTTTACTTCACGTAAGTACTTGCTTCTCATGACTACTATATGTGGCTTCTCACAGATGATGTTTCGTCCATTGGAATACTTTCTGAATGTAAAACCTGCAGCTCTCACATTCCTCCATAATGTAGACTTTGATATTTCAATACTGCTGTTCTTTTTCAGCGATACTTTTAATATTCTTATTGTAACAATTTCATTCATACCCAACATTTTGCGAATTTCACTTCTAATAAGTTCACTGTCGAAATTATCCAACATTTTTGCTCTTCCTTGTGATTTTGTATATTTTGAACATTGCTGGTCACGTGCTTGAATCCAGCGATTAAATGACCGTTTAGATAAATCCAAAATGTGTCTTGTCCTATTCTCAGGGTTTTCTAAAGAATGAAATAATCTTCCTCGTTTAGCCTCTTTGCAAAAATAGTCATACATTTTTATTGCGATGTTTTGTAAACTGCAGAATTTCATTTTAAGACTCATGATAAATGTTATCGTTCCACGTCTCCACTTCTGAATGAACGGAAATGGAACACACAATTTCTCGTGTTTTTTTTACAAGTGTCTAATTGTGTCAAAAAACCACGGCGAAAGCGTGCAAACACGTCAATTTTACCGTGTATGGATTTTTACTCGCTATTTTTAACTTAAAATACTGTAAACATTAAGTTTTGACTACATCAATGGGTCGTTATAAATTTATATAAATCAAATAAGCAACAATAATAACCAAATGTTTTTTTTAATGAAATGAATTCCCTGTTGGGTTCTAATCATTATAACTTTACATGCAAATTTGGAACAACTTACAACAAGCGGTTAAAAAGCTATCGATTTTAAAATTTGGGCACGAGTTATGAAACAAGCTATAATTGAACATTACTGTACTTAGCAAAACCCCGATACTTTATCAAGACTAGCCTTGACGAAACGTGATATGTAGTAAACCAAGTAAACAAACAACTTATGTAAAGTAAAACTTGGTGTTTGAATTCTGTAAAATAATATCAGCTATATCGTCAATACGTTATCATATCATATTATATATCAATATCATATTATATATGTTATCTAAGGCGCGAGAAAGAATGAAATCGCAATTTGCGCGATTCTTGAGAAAACTATTAATTTTACCAGAAGCGACACAATTAGAACAGACATCAGAAAAACGACATAACATAAAGTGGTTCAGCTATTTAATGATCATAGTGGATGACCAGCTACCACCGGGCGTCAACAATAGTGGGTGACCAGCTACCACTGGGCGTCAACAATAGTGGGTGACCAGCTATGACTAAGTTTCTACAAAGGCGGGTGACCAACTACCACTAAGCTTCTACAATAGTGGGTGACCAGCTACCACTAAGTTTCTACAAAGGCGAGTCATCTACTACTAAGCTTCTACAATAGTGGGTGACCAGCTACCACTAAGTTTCTACAAAGGCGGGTGACCAACTGCACTAAGCTTCTACAATAGTGGATGACCAGCTACCACTAAGTTTCTACAAAGGCGGGTGACCAACTGCCACTAAGCTTCTACAATAGTGGATGACCAGCTACCACTAAGTTTCTACAAAGGCGGGTGACCAACTGCCACTAAGCTTCTACAATAGTGGATGACCAGCTACCACTAAGTTTCTACAAAGGCGGGTGACCAACTGCCACTAAGCTTCTACAATAGTGGATGACCAGCTACCACTAAGTTTCTACAAAGGCGGGTGACCAACTGCCACTAAGCTTCTACAATAGTGGATGACCAACTACCACTAAGTTTCTACAAAGGCGGGTGACCAACTGCCACTAAGCTTCTACAATAGTGGATGACCAGCTACCACTAAGTTTCTACAAAGGCGGGTGACCAACTGCCACTAAGCTTCTACAATAGTGGATGACCAGCTACCACTAAGTTTCTACAAAGGCGGGTGACCAACTGCCACTAAGCTTCTACAATAGTGGATGACCAGCTACCACTAAGTTTCTACAAAGGCGGGTGACCAACTGCCACTAAGCTTCTACAATAGTGGATGACCAACTACCACTAAGTTTCTACAAAGGCGGGTGACCAACTGCCACTAAGCTTCTACAATAGTGGATGACCAGCTACCACTAAGTTTCTACAAAGGCGGGTGACCAACTGCCACTAAGCTTCTACAATAGTGGATGACCAGCTACCACTAAGTTTCTACAAAGGCGGGTGACCAACTGCCACTAAGCTTCTACAATAGTGGATGACCAGCTACCACTAAGTTTCTACAAAGGCGGGTGACCAACTGCCACTAAGCTTCTACAATAGTGGATGACCAGCTACCACTAAGTTTCTACAAAGGCGGGTGACCAACTGCCACTAAGCTTCTACAATAGTGGATGACCAGCTACCACTAAGTTTCTACAAAGGCGGGTGACCAACTGCCACTAAGCTTCTACAATAGTGGATGACCAACTACCACTAAGTGTCTACAAAAGACGACGATCTGTCTTCAATGCTCAGATAATTTGAATAAATACAGAACAAATAAAATAATAAACCATACATGTGTAGGGATTAGCAATTGCCTATGCAACACGTCTAGCCCCAAATAAAACACAGGATCTTCCCACGTCGGTCTACGGTCTTTGTGGATAGCATAAGGGGCAAATTTAATTAAAAATGAGAAGCTGCTGTAAAGTTAATGATAAGGTTGAAACGATTAAAACAATGGTTTACATACAGTTTTACTTAACCACTTACGTAAAGCTGCAATAACGCCGTTTTATTCACCCCCCCCCCCCCCCTTTTTCAACTGGATAGTGTAAGCAAGCATGCACCGTAGCATAAAATAAAGATTAAATCGTCCTTTGATACTCAACTGCTTCATCATAGGTTTCATTTTCTCCTCAACACCACAGACCGTCAAAGTAACCATCCTTATGTGTTCCGTTGACAGTGCACTGAAGGCTACACAGTGAAATGAATGGCTTCCACGAATGTCACTGCCACTTGATACTATGCCATTTTGTGAAGCTGCCTGGTATCTTTACTCAATTTCCGTCTACCTCTTATTTTCTCTATTGATATTATTTCCCATGACATGACCACGACTATTTATTTCTGAAGTGTTAGTATTTCTTCCTCTGTGCTCGCTCGACGACTACCCTTCTTCATCGCCCACATTTAATAGAAAGTTAAATTACAGTAGCTGCTCTGGTGTTGTAGTTTACAAGTCGCGAAATCTCTCGGCCCGACACATCCCAATCCAGCCAGTTGCCTTCCCTCTCTGATCCCAACTTGGTCAGATCGTTTATTCTATTCCAATTCGAGACTCACCATTGAAAATGAAGTAGCATGTTTGACCAGCTCCCATTCAAGGATCCTGACGCAAACAACCAGCTATAAGTCACTGACCAATCTCAGCCCTGGCGCTCCTTGGCATCTTTCGCGATGATGTTGGTAACAATAATTGTTGTCCCCATATCCCCGGCCTATTTTAGAAAGTCCTCGTTGCTCTCTTTTTTTAACCTGTCCACGGTATTCTCAACATTCTTCTGTAAAACCACATTTTTGTTATGTGGCCTCAACAATCCTTTTGACTACTGCCCGATTGTCATATCCACCTCCATATGTCAGGAATGTCCCTCTCTACGTAACACCAAATAAATGTCCCCCTACCCCTTAATCCCAATGCCATAGATGATGTACGTGATTCATTGCCCACTTCACACAAAAAAAAAATACGCATCATAAAGTTTAAAAAATGTCTAACAAAATAAAAAAAAAACAGATGTAGCTACAAAAATCCACAGTCGACAAACAACAAATTTCGGTTCACCGAATCACAATTTATACACTAAATGCTACCTGCCACCAACACTAAACGGAAGGTCTAAATGTCACTTATTACTCTACATACTAATCCTTCACTTCTCCAGTCACGAGAGAAACAACAAGAAACTATAGTAAAATGAAGCGTGCATACCAAGTAAGAATAAACTGAGACAGAACAGGAGGCCTACGTGAGGGTAGAAATCAACAGCCTGTGATTACTGCTCTAATGCAAAAACCTTTTGGGCACTCAAGTCAAACGACTATTTGAAGCAACCAGAGCGAGGTCGCGAAAGACATATCGAAAATTTCGCGGGTAATTGAAGCGGCATTTAGGTTAAGTAGACCGTAAACTGTACACGATACAAAGGGACTTCAAACATTCCACAATCTGTTCCCAAAGCAGAGCCCCCACGACTGTAAATAGACGATAATACAAGAATAACATTTCTCAACAATATTTACTACCCAAGTGGGCTTTGATATTACTTGGCTTGTCTGAAGCTTGGAGACGTGAAGTATGCGAGAATTGGAGGTGAGGTGAATCTTATCAAAACATTACAGAAACCGACGAGATACAATCAAAGCCGGCCCACTCTTCCTTCGCCCCCTCTCATCTCTCTTAGATATATAATAATGATGGTGATGATGATGATAATAATAATAATAATAATGATACTAATAATAATGATGGTGATGATAATAATAAAAATGACGATAATAATAATAATGATAATAATAATATGATAATAATAATAATATGATAATACTAATAATAATATAATAATAATAATATAATAATAATAATGACGATAATACTAATATGATAATAATAATAATAATATGATAATAATAATAATATGATAATAATAATGATATGATAATAATAATAATGATAATATGATAATACTAATAATAATATAATAATAATAATGACGATAATAATAATATGATAATAATAATACTAATATGATAATAATAATAATGATAGTAATGATAATACTAATAATAATGATGATAATAATAATGTAATACTAATGATGATGATAATACTATTGATAATAATAATTATAATGATAATAATAATCGTAAAATACCCTAATATTAGTTATGTCCAGTAGAAGAAAGATATAGGACAAGCGTGAGAGAGAAGGTGGAGCGAAAAGAGAGAAAGCGGTGAGGGAGAGAAAGAAGCAGAAATTGGTGGGTAGGTTTTGGTCTCAGTCTGAATAGTAAGAAAACAGAAGTAATGGTATTATCGAAGAAACAATCACCACCACCATATAACATAAAGATGAACGGGACAAATCTAAAACAAGTGCAGAACGTGAAATACTTGGTCACAATAATAACATCAGATTTAAGATGCACTACATAATAAAATACATATTAGCACAGGCTAACAAAAAAACTTTTCATAAAATGAAAATCGTCTATTGCATAACAAGTCTATGTCAATGGAAATTAGAGAGTTTGTGGTGCTATATAGAACCAATTCTGACCTATGGAAGTGAATCGAGGACAGTAAACAAACAAATTAAAAGAAGATTAACGGTCAAAGAGATGGAATTTCACTTAAGTACATTAAAAGTTCCCTGAACAGTTAAAAAGACCAGAGAGGAAATTCTCAAAGAGTCCACCACAAAAAGGTAGCTCCTAAAATGCATCACAAAGAAATTGCCAATACTTTTTGGGAACATCATGGGAAGAGGAAAGTTGGAATATTTGATTATTCTTCTTCTTCTACTTCTATCCTCCTCTGCTGCCGTTGGCGTCGAGGGGAGAAACAATCTGCGATTCTTTGCTCTTCTGTTGGCCTCTTCTGATGTTATTCCTCCTAGTGACTCTAGTATTCCCTTTATCCATCTCTTTCTCGGTCTTCCTCTTAATCTGGCATTTTCGTAGCGTTTATTTAAGGCTCTTTGAGTCATTGTTAGTTCTTTTTGTCTTGTTATGTGGCCGAACCAATTTATCTGTTGTTTCTTTATGTATTCGATGGCTGGTTCAATTTCGAGTTTCTTCCTCAGGTCAGTGTTTCTTACTCTGTCCCTTAAGCTGTTTCCTGTCATTCTTCTGACACATTTCATTTCGGTGGTCGTTATCTTTCTTATTGTTCTAGAGTCCAGCGTCCAATTCTGGCACTGATAGCACAGAGTTGGTAGAAAAATTGATTTATATATTGCCCTTTTTGCTTCCGTAGTTATTGCTTTGTTTTTCAATAGTGTTGTTACTTGGCCTATAACTTGGCATGCTTTGTTACATCTTATATCTATCTCTGTCTCTTGGTTATTGTCTTGTGTTAACGTGCTACCCAGATATTTAAAATGGTCTACTTGCTTCAAAGTCGTATTATCTATTATGATGTTTAGTTTTCCTTTCTCGCTATTGCCAATATTTGATTAGAACTGGCAAAATACAAGGAGAGAGAGAGAGAGAGAGAGAGAGAGAGAGAGAGAGAGAGAGAGAGACGCGGACGACAAAGAGATAAGATTATTGGATCGCTTGGTGTCATGGCACGGAAAACAGTCATAAACAGAATTTAAATGATAGAAATGATACATTATGATCAAAACATGTGGAAGGATATAATCGCCAAAGCAAACCGATTTGGCACACGATGATCATGATAATCTTTGAGGCGGAAACCTTTTACTGACATTTGACTGCATCAAGACATCTGAAAAAAAGGCACACAATGACCTCGGAATGATATGACACCTAACCGTAAAACAAATGATTAAAAGTGTTCTTTTCTTTTCTTTTTTCTTTTTTTTTTTTTTAAATAAGTCTAGTAAAAATAACACCGATTGTAAAGTTTCATTTGTACGTAAAATAAATCATGGAAAGAAAGAGTACATAACTGACTGCAGAAGGCAGCAATCGACAGATAAAGCTGATTTCCCATATGGACGTAGAAACATAGAACGAAGTATCAGCTTCAAGTTATATTCTGAAAAAAAGGAACTGTACTTTTGTTAATCGTTACCTGCTAAAATAAAATGCATTTTTACGCAAATTGGAACTGTATCATTAGTTACTTTACTTCAAGAGCTCGAAACTCGGTAGAAGGATATGAAGCACTGTTTTAAATGGATGTAAAAAAAAAGGAAAAAAAAAAGAAAGAAAAATTAAAATATTACAAAGGTATAAACACAATAATAAAAAGCAGGAATAAGTTTAGAATTACAAATAAAGAGAACAGAGGAATTAAAATATGTGAGGTTAATAAGAAACAGGCTTCTTTTCCGAAACAAAAATTACTAAAACGTAATATTAGACGCCTGAGAGTATTACACAACAAGCCCTTTTTAGGAATCGCCAGGGAAAAAGACAAAGAGGAAGACCAAGGAATTCTTGGAGGAGACATATGGAAGCAGAGATAAAGATGATGGGGAAGACATGGAATGATCTTAAACGAATGGCAAGAAACAGAACGGCTTGGACAGTGTTTGCTGAAGACATGCTCCACAAGGAGCTGAAAGGCAGAAGAAGAATAATATTAGACGCGTAGTAGACGTTCAACAATATTAAAACATGTAGATGAATTTAAATATTTGGAAACTTTGTTAACCTCAGAAGGAAGACGTACAAAAGAGGTGAGATGCAGAATGGCTCAGACAAAAGCAGCTTTCCAAAAAATGAGGAAGATACTATGCAATCCATTTTTGACAATAGAAACAAGAAAAAGAATTCTTAAATGTTATGTAGAGCCAGTCTTAACATATGGATGTGAACCATGGACAATAGGACAACAGACAAGAAAATCACTGGAGACTAGAAATGTGGTTTTACAGAAGAATGTTGAGAATACCATGGACTGCTAAGTACAGTAATGCAAACGTTCTAAACGAGGCCAAAGCAAATAGAGAGCTAATTTCCAATATTATGAAGAAACAATCATAAATTATTGGCCATGTAATGAGAAGAGAACAGCTGGAATATATTGTAACAACTTGGAAAATTGAGGGACGAAGAGATAGAAGAAAGCAAAGAGAAAAGATACCAGACAGCTTAAGAGAATGGCGTGGCAGAAGGTCAACAACAGAGATGATAAATAACTGTCGAGATCGAAAGTTGTGAAGAATCATGACCACCTACGCCAGCAGGCCCGGTACTTGTTGATGATGATGATGAGTAGACGTAATTAAAAGAGTTAATGGTCTTCTCGTTACAGCCTACACCCTAGTAATTGAATGACAAAACATCCAACGAAATTATTTTTAACGAGCTCGATCAGTACCACACCAAGCTAGACACATTTGGAATTAGGAATGCCCATTAATGTTAATAAAAAAAGAAAACACGTTGTGTGGAGAGTCGAATGTGTTTCCTAAAGTAATTCCGTTGTTTCCACGTGTCGCTCGGTGTTGATACTACCCGGGAGATTTACAGCTGAGCCTGAGTGAGAGGTGTACACTAAAATCTGGGGGTCGAAAGTGGCTAACGACTCACAACTAACTACTAGCGTTAGAATCAGTGAACCCTAACTGGCCAAGATTCTAATCCGCCTCCCGGGATATGAGTAAAGGTGACTAATCAATTGAGTCAAAAGCGGATGGATTGGATAGGGGAGACAACTTCGTACTTCAAACTGTTGACTTCGCTAAGCTAGTGCTTGTGATTTGCAGCAATACTTCCTCACATATCAGGACGGATACAACAGTGTTTTGTATGAATCTTTTTACGGTGTCCACTTCTTCCCTCCACTATACGATCTTCAAAAACATCAAAGAGATCTCATGCCTAAACAGTAATATAAAGATAATTAATAACCGCAGATATGTTGATGAAACTGAATTACTAACAACAACATAAAAAAAATAATAAAACTTGAAAACCTACAACAATAACTTAATGCAATAAACATGACATGCAATATATATATATATATATATATATATATATATATATATATATATATATATATATATATATATATATATATATATATACACTATATAAATGGATTAGACGAATATCCAATAGACTAAAGCTATGATCATAAACAAAGATAATACTCAAAAACTACAAGTAGATATTAAAGTTGAGGGAATAGACCAGGAGACAGTTCAAAGCTACAACTACCTTGGATATACTATAACCAGCGATGGGAAATGTACAACTGAAATAAACAAAAGAATAGAAATGGCAAAAAGTAAGTTTAATGCCATGAAAAATATACTAACATCAAAACAATTAACACCTGGGCTAAAACTAAGAACAGCAAAATGTTATATCTTCTCAACATTCCCGTATGGTGCAGAAACATGGACATTAGACAAGAAAACAGAACAGAACATTGAAGCTTTTGAAATGTGGATTTATAGAAAAATAGGAAGAATTGGATGAAAAGAAAAGAAGGCAAACGATAAGTCTTAACACAACTAAAAATGAAAAGAGAACTACTAAACACAATTAGAATAAGACAAATGAGATTTTTGGGCCATTTAAAAGACACAGCAGCCTACTGACGGTAATCTTGGAAGGGAAAATAGAAGGCAAAAGAGGCAGACCAAGACTTACATGAAGGAGTAACATCAAAAGATGGACAAGTCAGCCTATGATAACCTGCACTATCAAAGCAAGAGACAGGGCGGAATGGCGCTCCATGGTAGCCAACCTTCGATATGGAGACGGCACTCAAAGATGATGATGATGATGATTATACGACACCGAAATGATTTTCTGCCATTCCGAAATTTTTTTTTTTTAATTGTAACTTTTTTGTGAATGTTATTATTTGAGTTCTCATATAAAAGATATAAATATCAATTTTGAACTTGCATCTTTCATTTGTTTTTGACCACATTTATCGGATGTGTTATGGCGAAAAGCGAGAGCACTGTAGTTTTTTTTTTATAAACCAAAAGAAGAAAACTAGAAAAATCACACCAGAGCACTGTGTAAGATAGACAGACATAGTCATAATCCTCCTAACCGAACGGAGCAAAATATGCACGCTGATGACTTCATTAGCTCGCTGTCTACTCACAAATTACAACCAGTTCTCACAATCAACACATTCTTCATGAACCTAGCCGGACTCTATACATATAACGAAAAATATCTCCTCTTTCATGAACCTAGCCGGACTCTATACATATAACGAAAAATATCTCCTCTTTCATGAACCTAGCCGGACTCTATACATATAACGAAAAATATCTCCTCTTTCATGAACCTAGCCGGACTCTATACATATAACGAAAAATATCTCCTCTTTCATGAACCTAGCCGGACTCTATACATATAACGAAAAATATCTCCTCTTTCATGAACCTAGCCGGACTCTATACATATAACGAAAAATATCTCCTCTTTCATGAACCTAGCCGGACTCTATACAGATTTTTTAAAAATCTCCTCTTTCTTGAACTGTTCTTAATTTAAACCACAGACAATGACAATATCAGACTAAATATATATATATATATAAATATATATATATAGGCATTTATACACACACTAAGGTGACCGGGAGTTCTCTGTACTTATTTAATATTTGTAACTAAAATTATTCGCCTAATTAGTCCTTAAGAATCATACAGATCTACAATTAGATGGAAACATGAAATTGATGTAAATATCGCCATTTTTCAGAAATGATAATAACTAACATGTATAACGTTAGCTATTATAAAACACCACGCCTGGCTGCTATAGCCATCAAATGCAATTTCTGACCAAATGAGATGAAGGTCGGATGATCTTTCGCACAGGGCCGGCCCAATAGGAGGTTGTGTGCCACTAAATCAAGCTACAATCTCCGTTGCACAGACTTTAGGGGTTGGGTTGCCCGACTAGCCGTTGGCAAGAAGACACACTTGCTGTAGTTTAAATTAGACAGCAGTCATCAAAAACAGAAGGCCAATCTGAGACGATGAGGTGCGGTAACCAGCTCCCGCCACTGATATGCTGTACAGAGCTCAACCCAGAAATCGTCAGCAGATAGAAATTACGCAATTTTACGTGTGCACCCTCTAGTTTTGTATGAAAACTACAAAGCATTTCGAATATCGCTTGCGGCCAACAGGTTACCCGTAAAGCCTAGAACAGGAGTCAATGTATTCATCATCTTTACGTGCAGTTAAGTGTGGTATTGACGATAAACTGAATAATGCCAGACAATACAACTGAATCGATATGTCTCCAATATTTTCCTTTGTGTTCATAAATTTTCCTCACCCTCCATCTTTCTTACTTTCCCTATAATTTCGAGACCTTTATCACTTCCTTTGGCTATGTCCTAGCGATATCTGCTATTACTGTTCTGTTGATGATCTTTCCTTAGCATTTCTCTTATTCTTCTATTTGGCAATAGTCCGTGGCATAAGCAACATTCTTATTTTACAAATTGTACACATGTTGCGGCAAGTTATATTTATATGATTGTTCCTACATAATTACCATCAATAAATAAATATTGCCTTTATAAAGAGTTCTTTTCTAAAAAAAAACAAAAACAAAAAAAAAAAAAACCGAAAAACTGTTCTCCAAAAACTTATAAAAATATGAAGGGTCTTATAGTGTTAGTCAAAACAATGGCAGCAAAACTAGCACGAAATGAACTATACGTTTCTACTGCCAATGTAGACGAGTTAGAAAAATCTAGTTACTGTTGTAGACATAATTTACAATGGTTACATCAATGTAATTACTACTAGTCCGTTCAGATTCGTTTGCCGAGATGTTATGATTTATAATTCAAAAAGTTCTTGATGATTTCACATGATTTTTGGCATACGGTGTTAAAATGTCCATGTCACGAGAACATATGTGTTACTCGATGTCTAGCTATAATGGTTTTCTTAAAGCGGCGAATTCCTTTGATCTTTGCCCATGTAACTATTATTTTGACCCTAATCAAAATGTTTTACAGTAATCTAGTGCAACGATGACCCATAGGCGTGTCCATAAAATTTTACTTGGTGGCAAGTATACAAATTTTAAATTATATATAGAACTTTTGTTCGTAGAGTCAATTTGATATAGTTCCATGCTCTGTTCTGTCTTACGCATAGTTCTGTTCTGTTTTCTTGTCTAATGTCCGTGTTTCTGCAGCATACAGGAATATTGAGAAGATGTAACATTTTGCTATTCTTAGTTTTAGCCCTGGTGTTATTTGTTTTGATGTTGGTATACTTTTCATGGCATTAAAATTCCTTTTTGCCATACCTATTCTTTTGTTTATTTTAGTTTTACATTTTCCATCACTGGTTATATGTCCCTGGTAATTGTTGCTCTGAACTGTTTCCATGTATATTCCTCCAACTTTGATATTTATTTGTAGTCTTGAGAATTTTCTGTCCCTATGTTCATAGTTTTAGTCTTTTTAATATTCATATCTAATCCATATTTTTTTGCTTGTCATGTTTATTTCATTAAGTAAATGTAGATCTTAAGGATTTTCTGCTAGTAATACAGTATCATAAGCATATCTTAGGTTATTGATTATCTTTCCATTAGTGTTTAAGCCTGCCATCTCTGTGATGTTTTTTAAAAGATTTGCTCAGTGTATAGATTGGAACAAGCTTGGTGATAGAATGCATCCCTGTCTTACTCCTCTTTTTATATCAATGGGTGTAGAGTTCTCTTTGTTATATTTCATTATTGCTGTTTGCTCCCAGTATAAATTACACATTAGTAAGGTGACCATATTTTTGAAATCCCATTCCGGGACGGAATAATTTTACTTCAATTTTCCACCAATAAAATTACATTTCTTCTTGCTGTCATTTTCAAGTGAATAATACATACATTTTAAAACATCTAATAATATAGACCTACAATACGCTATCAGGATAATCAGGAGATAAAAAAAAAAAACAGTGATACTCACTTAAATTGAAGGTGAAACAGAGATGCTGTACTTTTCAGATGAGTGAATTTTCTGTAAAATGTCCTTCTTTGTATGCAGCATCTTATAAAATTCGACACATGTTCCCTCATAGTTCACTTTGGTGATCAACATGGCTTTTAAAGTTTCAACACCTAGTTGTGTTTTATCATTTGTCCACAAACTGTTCATCAGAGAAAACACTCGTTCTGTTGCAGCATTTGTTCCAGGTAGACACAAAAAGAACTCTGCCAACTTCAGAATATGTGAAACGGGCACATGATTGTTTCTGAAGTGGGAAGCTAGTTCAACCCAACGCTGCCCTGGTAATGTTTTATTAAGACTCCACTCACTAATTTTTTGTGAAGTAACGAACTGTTTCATGTAGACATATTCGTCATACATTTCATTTTCTTGAAAGTCGACTGAAGGCACTGTTTGACTCACTAATGATGAAGACTTCTCAATATCTTCCCAATTTGGTGTTCTGTTCAGCATTACCCAGCTGTAAGACTCTAGGTTTTGAAAATTATTTGCAGCCCATTTCTTCAAATAACTTAAAGCTGTTTCATAAAATGAAGAAACACTGGCGTTAAACTTTTTCACATCATCACGTGGAAATCCTTCCATTTCCAGCTTTTTAAGGATTATCTGAACTCTTGATGGCAAGAAGCCGTCTTCCAGCTTGGACTCCAAGATAGCTTTCAACCTATTGATGTTGTCAATGACTTCAAATACAGTGACCATCTGTCCCTCTACTTTCTGCACTGCTTCGTGGAAAGAGGATGCCTGACTGTGAACCAAAATAAGCCATGCCTCAGACAATGGTTTTCAAATAATTCCTGTATAAAAACTGGGCATCTGTCTTGAGATTGAAAATATTATTTTAGAGGCAGGAACATGTAAAGAACCCTTTCAACAGCAGGCAAGAGCGCAAGCCACCTAGTTTGTGCATAACCTAAAATCATCTGGAAGTCTGTGTCGACAAACTGACAAAACTCCTTGAGACTTTCAACTCTAACTGTGTGTATGATTTGAAGTACAGATAAATTTTTGCAATAGTCATTTCAACATCAACAGGCAATACGTCTGCAGCTGCTCGAACAGTGTTGTGGAAAATATGGCAAGCACACCCAACACCTATCAAACTATGTCCAAGGTTTTCTTTCAGTTTTGTGAAAACATTGTTCTGTCCTTTTCTTTCAGCGCCCCCAAAATTAGAATTTGTGTTGTCTGCACATAATCCAACTACTTTCAGTTCTAAACCATTTTCAGTTAGACAGTCAATAAGAAAACTACTTACTATATCAGATGTTTCACCCGGCAATGACTTCAACTCTAATATTTTAACTTTCAGTCCCTTGTTGCGATCAAAGTATCTGACAAGCAAATGAAAAATCTTGATTTCTTTGTGGTTGGAGGCATCTGTCAGTATGGAGATAAATGTTACGTTTTCTAGGTCACCTCTCAACTCGTGTAGAGCATGGGGTGTGAACACATTCCGAATAATAGCTTCTGTTTTCGTACGTGCACAAGCAAATTTTGGTTCTAAAGTTACCTGAAGCAATTTTGATGTGCAGTCCATAGATCTAAACGTGTGATTGTGCATCACTGTATGATATGCAAAGGCACCTTCTGTAGCAGCTAACTGTTCTTCTTTGTCACCAACCTGTTCAGCTCGAAAAAAAATTGTCAACGACGAGCTTGATGCAGCAGTAGCGACGGCTCTCTTATGTTTATCACTATTTATGTGGCTCTTAATATCACCACGTCCACTATGGTTAATAGTAAACCCGGATGAACATATATTACATCTTACAGTGAAGTCTGATGACGATGTAGACTTTTTTATAAAAGGGTATTCCTTTTGTAAATCTTGATTAAAACTACAATTACGCTTTGGTGCCATTTTTTGCGAAAGTGAAAGTTAGTAACACAACGAATATATACGAGATTTAAAACTAGGAGCGAATTCTACTGTTTTGATATTAAACAAAATTGTCTACACAGCAACGGAATAATATTTTTTTTAATTGAAGAAATGTACGCCGTATACCAAAATGGCAAAATTGGTAAACGTTTGTGTCCCAAATTATTTTTTATCAAATCCGGGACAAAAGCTAAAAAATATGCCAAAATCGGGACAAAAACCGGTACGGCAGCTAATCCGGGACAAAGGTTCAAAAAATGTCAAATTCCGGGACTGTCCCGGACAATCCGGGACGAATGGTCACCTTAACATTAGTCGTATGTCTGTATACCACTTTACGTTGTATTAAAAATCACGTGCACGATCGATACTATTGTGTGACCTGTATAAAGAAGTTGTGACCTTGCGCTACTAATAATAGATATCGCTGACACGCCAGCGTCTTGCGTAGGAACCAGAAAAACAGTTGGACACTAGGGCGGCTCCCTTGCAACAGTGCACCAACAGCGGAGTGTTGCGGGAGTTTTGTTTGGTTAAGGCGTGAAACATGTAGAGACCTATCATCGAATGAGATTTGCGGACGGTGACAGATGTATGAGTCATACACCAGTGTATAAGGGATGAATGGAGTGAGACGATCAAGAACGGTGTCACTAATTTCAAGGATTCTCCTCGCCGGGGTCTAGCATTCACGTCAGTCACGGTAGACAGCACGACAGCAGGGGAAATAACGTGATGTGGGAAAAACTGGTGGGTAGCAAAAAAGAGAAATAGTTAGCTGATTTGGCCGTGTGCTCCAGGGCTTGGTTTTCGTAGTGAGGCGCCGTGGCGAGAAATGCGGGTTCGATCCTGCTTAGTCTATTATTTTTACTTTATTATTTTCTGTTGATTATTTGTGATTTTTTTTCCCGCACTGTTGTAAACACACCTCTTCCCCTGAATTTATTCGCGTAACATTAAAGGAAGTGGTATTACTATTTAACTTTATTGTTGGATAAGTCCATCCGTCGCCCCCGATATCTCTGAGCCTGTCCAATGGTTGTGGCGTTTTTAGTATCGCGAGCAGAGGCGGTTGTGGGTAAAATGACATAATAAGTCTATAGCTCGCATAGCTCAAAACGTCACAAGCATTGGGGTATTTTAGGGAAAAACCCCTCAGCGGATATGTTCAGAGATATCGGGGGCAACGGTCCATCACACTGTTCGCGACAAGCTGAAGTTCAGAAAAGTGTTCAAAAGGGTTACCCAAGCGGCAGTGCATGAGTGGTTGCATAACCTTCGGAAAGAATTATTTTCCAGTGGTACCTACACCCGTCACGGGCTGTCGTGAGTGCATTGAACTAGAATGGGAACATGCTGATCATTAACAATGCATTTATTTCAGTTTTTGCAATAACCACTCTGTAAAACAACAAATATGGTTTTCTCTTGACAGCGACTTGATATATATATATATATATATATATATATATATATATATATAATATATATATATATATATATATATATATATATATATATATATATGAGAGAAGGAAAGAGATGCACGCTTGCACGCACACAAACACACATATTTCTCTAAAGCTCTAACTCATGTGTATAGTTTAACAGTAATAAATATACTGTAGGTGTAGCAGCAAGTAATAGAAGCATGCATACAAATGTTGGAATACTTACATTTCAACAATAAATTGATTTCACAGATAAATGAAGTTAAGCCGACAAACATAAAGCACCGTGCATCTTATCACTGCACCTATTGATGTCAATCTACACTGAAAATGCTGACACTTTTTATTCTTAACTCTTTCCGTACGGAAGCTTTTTATCAGTGCAATGGAACAGATTTCAAAGACAGCATTTTTCATGGTTTTACTAATCAATCTACACATTTATATTTATTTAACATATAAAATATTATATGCGAATTTTTTTTTATAGACAATTGAACAAGGTATTACATTTCACCAATACCTCGATGATGCAAGACTTGTAAAAAGAATATGGTTTGATGACGGTTCACACTAATCAAATTGAGAGTGACGCACAGTGCGTCGAAACGAGCGGAAAGAGTTAAACCTGTTGGTCATTATGTTTGAGCCGTGATGTTTAATAGTAGAGTGCACTTGACAATTTGGAACATTTAACCCAGATATGGGTGGCCGAATCGATGACTTGCCGTGCTCCAAACGAGGAGAACGTGGGTTCGAATCCCGTTAAAGTCAAATGTTTCTGATTCTTCCGGGGTGAAATAAAAACTCAGACCCAAACGCCTCGTGGCGATAGCACTGTGAAAGCGGTCTTTATTTTCCGTTCCCCGGTATTTCCCAATAATGGGATAATGTCGGAAACGTAACTGCAGGCTCAATTATAGTTGACCAAATTGAAAAAAAAACTGGTACTTGGGCCCACTGAGCTGAAAAATGTAATGTCATTCAAATAGAGCACTAGCCCCCTCATCTTTAAATTCTCTAATACAGGAAGTATCCCTACATTATATGTTACGTGATCTTTACCCGAAACAAAAACAGTTTAGAAGCTAAATATATCCACGTTGTTTACCAATTCGTCGTTACGATAAAATCCGACACAAGACCTAAAGCTAGTATATGGCGATTGGTGCACACAAAGGATGAGTTCACACAAGAAAAGGGCACGTTACTCGTGACGTTGCTTCAGTTATGAGTTCAAATGGTGCATACAAATACATAGAAGTTGACATAACTATAAGTTCCGGATTCAAGATAGACGATGCGTACAATGCTGTAGAGTATACAGTGGGGTCTGGACTATTTGACGCCATGTTTAGTTAAAGGACCATGTGGTAACGCAAAAATGGGTACCGGGTGCGGCTTGGTGTACATTCGGACAAGGAAGCCCTGAATTTATTGAGTGTTTACACAAAAAGGATGTTATGATCCTGAAACTACATGCATGTACAAAATGTCACGTCAACTTCTTCCGCTCTGAATAGGATGTACTTTTGACCCGTTCGGATTAACTGTCCATCGCCATCTATAGTAAGTCTATAAGCCTGAGAACTGAAAGGGAAACCTCAAAATAGCCTGGCTATCGTGACGTTTTCAGCTATAAACGGATGACATCATTCTACAACCAACATCATCGCAACTCGCAAGGAAGGCAACGTAGGCTATTTGGGAAGTTTCACAAGGTTACCCTTTCAGTTCTCATGCATATTTCTATAGATGGCGATGAACTACAAAACTGGTATACGTATCATCATCATGTGCCATACCGGTTGGAGTAGGGGATCATGTCCTTCCACAATCTTCTATCTACAGTGCATTGTATCAGTTCTGTTGTTGACTGTTTTCCATGCCATGACACCAAACTATCCAGTGTTTTCTCTCTTCGTCGTCCGCGATCTCTCTTTCCTTTTATTTTGCCAGTTGTAACCAAGTATTCCAACGTTCCTCTTCTCATGATGTGCCAGAAAAACGTTGATTGTTTCTTTCATATGTTTTTAGGAACTCCATTTTTGTTGATGATGAATGGCTAGTTTTGGCTCACTCTTGTCGACTTTTAACTGCCTAAGATTCTTAAACGTTGAGCAAGTGCACACTTGACCTCATGTTTCTCGCCGTAAAAAAAAAACGGTATCACACAACACAGAGACCATTTGAGGGTAAAGCCACGAAGACAGCGGATCCGATGTTTAAAAAAAAAAAAAATCCATGTTTGGCGGGATTCGAATCCGGGACACTTCTGTCCAGAGGTCAACCTCTAGACTATTCGGCCGTCCACACTTCCAGACTATTGGGTTGCCCTCACCTAGAACGACTGGGTCACCCAGACCTCTAGACTATTCGACCGTCCCCACTTCTACACCTCCATACACCTGTCCCAATCTACACCTCTACTCCTACCTGTTCACCCCAATTCTACACCTCCATTCCTACCTGTCCCAATCAGGACTTATTTGGGGGCGGGGACGGGAAACACTGCCTTTTTTTCATCAACATCATTACCCTTACCCATTAGAGTTTTTCCGGGAGCCGCGATAGCTCAGTGGTTAGTGAACTGGACTACAAAGGACAAGAGGTAGGGTTTGATCCCAACCGATGGCTTCCGATTCACCCAGCCTTTAATGGGTACCGGATTTTTCCTGGGGAAAGTAAAACGGCACGAGCGTAATACTGACCACATTACACCAAAAATCATGTGCCGAAGGTCTGTAAAATTTATGGTCACTAACACCATATTCCCTATACGCCACTTGGCGTGACGGGGGCACTTTACTATTAGAGTATTTCCAGAACGAATCGACGAGGAAAATGGGATCTTTCTCAGTTCTGGTTTACAGGTCATTAAGCTGGAATTTGGCCATAGCTCGGTGACAGCTATCAATTCATTGGCTACATCTTACTCGACTTCCGGTTTAAAGTTTTGTATAAAAGAGTTTATGTTCCATCTACCGCTGCAGGATTTGCATTTAGGGACTGACTAATTTCAGATATATATATATATATCGTCAGACACTGGAAAGAGTAGAACAATATATAAATATATATATATATATATATATATATATATATATATATATATATATATATATATATATATACGTCAGACACTGGAAAGAGTAGAACAATATATAAATATATATATATCTTGGTAATAATATAAACCGATGAGGTAAAACACAGAAAGAATTCAGAATCAGCATAACAAAAGTATCAGCAAATTAAACAAACCTGGACTTAATTTGGAAAGAAAAAATACTAAGCAAGAAAACCAAACAGAATATTCAACACCAATGTCGCATTATCAACATTTACCTGCGTGAAAGCTGGACAATAACAAAATAGATTGAGAGAAAACTAAACGCTGTTGTAGACAAATGCCTAAGAGGAATCATCATCATCAAGTACTGGGCCTACTGGTGTAGGTGATCATGTCTCTCCACAACTTTCGATCTCGACAGCTATTTATCATTTCTGTTGTTGATCTTTTGTCAAGCCATTCTCTTAAGCTGTCTGTTATTTTTTCTCTTTGCTTCCCTCTATCTCTTCGTCCCTCAATTTTCCCAGTGGTTACAATATATTCCAGCTGTTCCCTTCTCATTACATGGCCAAAAAATTATGATTGTTTCTTCCTAAAATTGGAAATTTCTCTTTTTTCTTTGACCTCTCTCAGAACATCTTCATTACTCTTCTTAGCTGTCCATGGTACTCTCAACATTGTTCTGTAAAACCACATTTCTACAGACTCCAGTGATTTTCTTGCATGTTGTCCTATTGTCCAAGATTCGCATCCATATGTTAAGACTGGCTCTATATAACATTTAAGAACTCTTTTTCTTGTTTCTAAGAGGAATACTCCGTGTAAAATGGAATGAATTCAAGACTAATATAGCGACAAAGAGAATGGGCCATGCAAACAACGATCTCATCTAGAATTAGGAAGATAAGATATATGCTGAGAAGAGACAACGGGAAGGATCAAGATCAATGCAGATTTCTGCGTTAAAAAAAGCCGAAAGTTGAAGTTCCACTTAACGGATTCACGCCAGTGCTACTGAATCATGTACATGGTGGCGATTCTCTTTAGTAAGTCAAGTATTGAGGATGCGGTCTTCTCACGTCTTAGAGTCGATATGCGGTTTACATCATCAAAATGCATTAAATGCTATTCGGTTGCTGTCGTTGGATTTGTCCGGCCTCAATTATTTACAAATTACAGCTCCTTGATACGAACTGCTCTGCTAAATGAACTGAATGCTTCACTTTAGGGACTGTGTGCCATCGATACGGTGTTTCTACGTCACCATGATGGACTATTGTATATCTCTAAATCGGCCGTACGCTCGTAATGAAGGACAAGATGATGGAGTTTCGGTCGTGACTTTTGCAACCCTGGTCTACCTCCCGAAGTTTAGTTAGGAGGGATGTTTCAAGAGAGCTGCGAGGAGATCGAGGGTAGACTTGTGAACTAGTTTACAACTTTACAAATTCACATTGCGGGTCTCGCTGTTGAGGAGATCTGAGCCCTTATGGACTGTGTTCGATGAGGATCATCCGACGACTGACTAACTTAATCCCAGAAGACGGTAGAAAGATGAGGATCAGTTGAAGCCTGTGAAATTTTGACAACTCAGTGAACAGCTAGAAATATTAATAGCAATCTTCTGCAAGAAATCAAGGACCGAAAACGCTATTAAATGATAGGCTTAAAAGTTTAGCAAATGAAGAAGAAGAAGAAAGTAAGCGTAAAATACTTTGTGTCATCGGACAAAAATAATGTGGTGACGTAGAGAGGACAACAAAGTGTTTAACGTTGTGACACTCAAGAATATAAACAGGAATTATCGACAACAGTCAGGAAAGAGAACTGTGGAGACCTCATGTTTGTTTTTACTTGTTGACACGACACTCAATGACTCAACATAATTAAATAAATAAAAAAGTTACAAGGCGTTGAGGCAATCCTAAAGCTAATAGGGTGTCCTAAAAGAATCATTTAGAAACGAAACGGTTATGTTTGTAACTTTATGCAAGGGTACTCAGTGGAAATAAATCCACAGATGTTACTTTTGTCTTTGTAAGTAAAAAGAATGAAACAAAATCAGCAACAAAGAACTACTTAAAAGGGTTATTCATGAGGAAATCAACACTGAACATATAAGATCAATAGAAACAATAACACAAGAAATGCCATGCGATGTACTCGTAAAGGACAGGCAGGCCAAGGTTACCAGCCCGAGAATAGAAGATACAGGTATGAACAGTGTATGTGCATGCAGGAGTCATATGTGAGTGAGAGAGAACCTGACACATTTAATTCAAAGATTTTCATACAATGATGATAGTGATTATGGTGGGGGGGGGGGGGGGGGCGCGGCCACGGGCATCGTAATAACGTTTATCGGCATGAGGGAACAACGCTGGCGTCAGAAATCAGCTGATCTATTTTAGTCCTTTCTGTCCTTGGGCCACCCCTCTTTCTCAATGGTTGGTGTACAGGTATGTGAACGCAACAGAGGTTATTGAACATGTATGTAAACACATACAGGGTTTGGTGTACAGGTATGTGAACACACACAGGGTTTGTTTGGTGTACATGTATGGAAACACACACAGGGTTTGTTTGGTGTACATGTATGGAAACACACACAGGGTTTGTTTGGTGTACATGTATGGAAACACACACAGGGATGGTTTGGTGTACAGGTATGGAAACACACACAGGGTTTGGCGTACAAGTATGGAAACACACACAGGGTTGGTTTGGTGTACAGGTATGGAAACACACACAGGGTTTGGTGTACATGTATGGAAACACACACAGGGTTTGGTGTACAGGTATGGACACACACACAGGGAAGGTTTGGTGTACAGGTATGGAAACACACAAAGGGTTTGGTCTACATGTATGTGAATAAATACAAGGATTGGTGTACATGTATGTAAATACATACAGGTTTTGGTGTACATGTATGTGAACACACACAATGGTTGGTGTACAGGTAGGTAAATTCACACTGTAGCTAATGTACGGATATATGTACACACACAGTGGATGCTGTACAAGTGGGCGTACACACACAGTGGTTGATGACACATGAGTGACTACCCACATATTAGCTAAAGTAGTCTCATAAAATATTCGTGTCGAGGAAGTGAAATATAATATTTTCAACGCAAGATATAGCAGTTAGAGGTGAGGAGGCTAGTGTAACTTGCTGTCACTCTACAACCCCCCCCCCCCCCACATGATTAATTGAGCCATGACCTATTTCTGTTTGGAAGCAAAGTCGCCGCCAGCGACTCACAGCTGATGGCTTTCGACAGGATCGGTGAACCAGAACCATCCAGATCCTACTCCACCTCTCCGTGGTGCCTCTAGTAACAGACTAACCTGTCCAGTCTGGTCAAGCTAGTAGGGATCGAAGAGGGAAGACAATCCGATACTCAAAAATAACATGCTGAAGTCGGATGTGTTGGGCCGAAAGGCGCAAATATCAGTTTTACTGCAACCCACAGCAGACACGTCCACTTAACATCCTCTTAAGGGCGGATGATGAGAAGGCGTATTCCTTTAGTCATCGTGTAGCGTTTGGGCCCTTGTTCACAGGCCAGCATGTAAAGCCAGGACGTTATGACTATTTAGCAGATGTTTACCAGCCACATTTAAACACGTGGAAATGACGATACTTTTCAGAGAAACAACGCAAACCTTCAATGGGCACCATTAACGTGTTTTATTTCTGGATACATTACGACTAACTCTCAATATTTATGTACCAAACTAGGGTTCAGCTTCTTCAAATGACCTCCCCGTTTGTTTATTTTACTGTCCACGATTTGCGTCAATATATCAAGAATGGCTCAATATATGCGTAGGGGCGTACCGTTGACACCCTAACTATGTAAAAATCTGATACACAGGATGCCTTTAGCTTTCTGAAAAGTTCTTCCTGCCAGCCCTATTATTTTAACAGATACCAATTTATGGTTTCCACAAAAAGTATTCGGTAAAATTAGCGCAAACCTTCGTGACATTAATCGAGAGCAGGGCGGTTTTAGTGGGAGTTTAAACCAAAATGACCACTCAGAAGTTGCCTTCAGGGCCTTCATCTTCAACCCCTGTGTTCTATTAAGTGTAACGTCAAATCTTGTAGATCTGAGGCGTGCGTCCTTTTAACTTTACATTTCACACTGATCACTGACGTCGGTATGGTAATTTGCGCCAGATTAAAGTCTTATTTCGCGTCGCTTCATTGCTCTTACTATTTTATTAATTAATAAAAATGAGTACTCTCTTTCTTTTACTTTTGACTGTTACTTGCCTTCAATACTCTAATTGTTGCTTATTGCATTACACAGAACTATATAACAGATCCTCCTTTGAGTGCGAGCGTTTCATGCTTACAGCCCATTCCTTGAATCTTTTATTTTAACAAATTAACGATTTTAATCAAGTTAAAATGATATTAGTGTAAGGCAAAAGATGTCATGTAGTTCTCCTGTTATATATATATATATATATATATATATATATATATATATGTTTGGGAGTGGCACACAATGTACTAGACCAGTGTATCCAAAGGTGTGTGAATCTGTGCTTCTCTTTAGGCAAAAGTAAATAGATAGAAAAGCAAGCGTCGGCGGAAGTAGAAGAATGAAGAGAAAAAAAATGTTTATATATTATGGTGATGTACAATATGTAGCCACATTTTGATATGAATATGTATCGGTGATGCTTACAATCTATCAATGCGTGCAATAATAAAAGAAAACTACAGAGACTGTCTTCCTAGTGATGTCCCCTACTCCACTATCGACTGTCTTCCTAATGATGTCCCCCATATCGACTGTCTTCCGTATGATGTCCCCCATATCGACTGTCTTCCTAATGATGTTCCCCACTCCACTATCGACTGTCTTCCTAGTGATGTTCCCCACTCCACTATCGACTGTCTTCCTAGTGATGTTCCCCACTCCACTATCGACTGTCTTCCTAATGATGTTCCCCACTCCACTATCGACTGTCTTCCTAATGATGTTCCCCACTCCACTATCGACTGTCTTCCTAATGATGTTCCCCACTCCACTATCGACTGTCTTCCTAATGATGTTCCCCACTCCACTATCGACTGTCTTCCTAATGATGTTCCCCACTCCACTATCGACTGTCTTCCTAATGATGTTCCCCACTCCACTATCGACTGTCTTCCTAGTGATGCACCCCATCTAGCTTTAATTCCAGACTCTGAATTTTATGAAAATAGAAACAGTTTTTCTTTATTAAAATATTCCTTCATTTATTATAATTTCAGCAATTATTTGCACACATTTCCAGAAATAGTGCCTGTCCGTAATAGGATGCGTTGTTGTAATAATGTACTCTCTGGGGATCAGCAGGGTTAAGTCATCTGTAAATAGGTAAATGCATATCTTGTCATTTTTCAGGTTGTAATCTGTAATAATGTGTTTGTGGATACGACATTTTATATAGGAGTTGTGAAATGAATCATGAATGCAGAGGTTATAAATGTGAAATATATATCACAGCAGGTTATAAATGAGAAACATATGAAAAATGGCGGGAGAAATTATTAAAGAAAATTCTTGATAATTTATGAAACAGTGTTGCATATCTGGCATATAAAAGAAATAAAACAAACGTCTCCTGCATTATCTATCATTCAACCATATCTGTTTCTCTCATAAAGTTTCGGCACATCACAGGCGTTCCCTCCAACCAGCAGTTTGTCATGGAGATGGGACCTGGGAAGATTAAGCCACAGCTTCTACTTTATTTTGTGAAATAGATAGACACGCACGTATCATTTGTCCTAATTACATATCCATTTGTCCACCTAATATTTTAGTTTATTTAGGTAAACTACCTTAAACATCGCTTGGAGATGATAAAGGCAGAGGGAATATATAAATGGATATATATATATATATATATATATATATATATATATATATATATATATATATATATATATATATATATATATATATATATATATATATATATCGTATACATTCGTGGTTGCTACTTTATATTTATCTGTCTCCATCTTCTGTGATATCTCTGATCATAAAGCGTTTAACCCTTACCGACCAGCTGAGTCAGTCGTAAGTTAAGGGCTTAACTAAAAACACACGTCTGGGGTCAGAGTGATCAAAACACAACACGAGCCCTAAATAAACGTTGCGTGAATACCAGACCCAAGGGTCGACCACGAAAAAGATGGATCGATGGAATATTAGAAGCACTAGGAAACATAACAGCAGCAGAGGCGAACAGAAGATCAAAAGACCGCAAATTATATCTCCCTTCGACGCTGAAAGGCAAACGAAGAAGGAAAGAAGAATATATATATATATATATATATATATATATATATATATATATATATATATATATATATATATACTTGGAGGGGAAAAAATAAGACAACAGTTTATTGGTGATGCACTGTTAAGTGAAAAGACAAAAGATATTGTAAAAGAAGATCTAGTAAAACCAACACTAGGTGTGAAGATCGTGTTTTACACTTACGCAGACATTTCATCAATATTTGTACATATAGAGTCGTACTGTAAGACATGCTAGAGACATTAGGAGGTTCTATGCAAAAATTAAAAGGCAATATAGACAAATAGTAGTTACTAGAATAAATAAGATTATACGGTATCAAATGAAGTTAAACTAACCGACACTGTCATATTATTAATAATATACATACCCCCATGCTGAGTTATGTGACTAAATGTACATGTTATTAATTTATAAATTGTGAGCACAAGTAACATTAATGTATAAATGTAGTTATTTATGTGTTTCAGCGGTGCTCTGGTTCAAGCGTTGTTCGACCTTTACGGCACCCAATGCAGCATTGACAGATTCCATAGTCCCTATATTCTGACACGTGCAGTATTTAATTTACATTTATTGGTGTATATATCTCGCACTGACTATTTTACCAGCGACCACAACGTTTTGTAGCCATGCTATTACTGTAATATTCTCTACAATACATGAAGCCTCCATTTTCTATCGACAATGAAAGGCCACAGACGCTGAGGAAAGTAACACAATTTCCACAAATTGAATGATATGGGCGTACTATTTATGAAGTATACAATAGCACTGGGCATCCCCATTCGTGGCATATTGTGCAATTATTGAATAACCTTCTCAAAGCTATTGAGTGCTTCGTCTATCTATCTTTCGTTCGCCTCAAGTATTGTCTATATCTGCAATGTCGTTTCTTGTATAAAATTTACAGGTTTTTTTTGTGTGGTTGTAATTCTTGCAGTGGACCATATAGTTTTGCATGTAGTGTTGTATATATGGACTAATGGGTTTTCCTCAGTTATTATATTCAGTACAGTCTTTAAGTATGCTGCAACAATTTGGGGCGTCACCGCACATGTACACGTGACAGAGGTGCAAATCTTGAATTTTGTGTACGTGTGAATATGGAGTCGATTGTCTTCTGTTCTGAGGTGAATACTAATTTGTTCCAATCTATCTACGTTATGGTAGGTGTCGTCTTGATCTGGAGGCTGTGGTCTTCTGATTGATTTGATTATCTGTTTCTTCTGATGGTATGTAACTGATGCATCTGGTTGTTTGCCTGCTGCGCCTTCCTTTGCCAGTCGGTCTTCTGTCTCATTTCTCGGTATTCAACGGTGAGATGGAATCTACTGCAGAACAACCTTGTGATACTTGCAGATTTCAGCCAACAAGGTTTGCAGATGTGAAAATTTTCTTGACTGCAGTTCCTGGAGTGCTGAGCTTGCATCTGTCAGAAACAAAAGGCTGTGGGCCAAGTTCAGAAGTTTTTCTATTGCCAACTTTATTGCTTGGATTTTTGCGATGTAATTGGTTGCTTCAAATATGTGATATATGGATTGCTCAATTTCTTTACCTCGTCAGTTAAAATTATTTAATTATACGTGGCAATAAAGATTTTCAATTGATACTTACAATAAGGGAATAAGATATTGGTAATTAATTCATAACAGTCATAAATAAATTGTTAGCGTCAGGATCAGTAACACTGGTGGAGTGGATCACTGATGGATTATATGTGGTGGAGTGGATCACTGATGGATTATATATGGTAGAGTGGATCACTGATGGATTATACGTGGTGGAGTTGATCAATGATGGATTATACATGGTGGGGTGGATCACTGATGGATTATACATAGTGAAGTGGATCACTGATGGATTATACATGGTGGAGTGTATCACTGATGTATTATACATGGCAGATTAAAAAAGCGGAGGCGGGCTCTGTACGCATGCAATGGGTAGAGTCGTTGCAGAAATCCAAAATACGTAAGGTCACCTATGTCTATGTCCCTGGACATGCGGGAGTACGGGAAATGAAAGAGTGGACAGGTTGGCTAGCTGTGCTGTCGTTGAGGACGGGCAACCAATGGATCGGGCGGACATCATCAATGTCCTCCGAGATGTGGGAAGAGCACAGGACTTCCGACAAACACAGATCCACGTCACTTCTTCGGATGATGGAAATGGGGGTTAAGATGGGCACAGCCAGAAATGAGAAACTTAGTGGACGTGTAAGAAGACTTATCAACCAACACAAAATTGGAGTCGTCAGTCGCTGGACACTGAGGGAATTGCTGAGGAGGGGATCTGAGCTCCTATGGACATGTTCGGAGTGCAATGATGATGACCCGCAAATAACTCAATAACATGGCAGAGTGGATCACTGATGGATTATACATGGCAGAGTAGATCACTGATGGATTATACGTGGTGGAGAGGATCACTGATGTATTATACATGGTGGAGTGGATCACTGATGTATTATACATGGTGGAGTGGACCACTGATGGATTATACATGGTGTGGATCACTGGTGGATTATATGTGAAGTGGAGCACTGATAGATTATATATGGTGGAGTCGGACACACAGTCACGTGGATGTAAGGCGACCTGGCGTGATACTGACTACGTCATCCATATGCGTTCATAGAACCAAGTCTGCACTACAGATAGAAGACACCCACACCCTCTTTATCAAGTTACACCAGCCGACTATCTGGCTTTAGCACCCAGGAAAGTGCATAGTCCAGAAAGATCACTTTTCTACTTTTAACTGCCAAGCGTTCAACGTATGCGAGTGCACACGGGACCTTCTGTTTTCCGTCGTTATCCAATTGGGCTACACATGGGATATCACTATCTAAAAACAGTGGGAGAGTAAAAGCATGAATCAACTATGGACAGATTCGAACAGATCATCTTCCTGTGCGTGCCCGGAACCTTCTTAACCAGAGCCCGACGACTGGACCACCATGTCCCTCTGATAGTTCATTTTATCAGGATGTTACTTACGCAAACTTTCAGGCTCACTGAGTATTAACAGGATTAGGACAGTGGCGGTCATGACCGAGAGGATCCGCATCTAAGGTCAAGTAGCAAAAGAGGTAAATAAACGGAATAATCTGTATACTACGTATTTGAACAAATGTGCTTGACCTGGGTATGTTGAGGGAAAGAAGAGAGATAGGAGGAAACTACTTCTGATAATCAGATTGTCTTTTGTCGCAAAGTTTTCTAGACAATTTACAGACCATGCACAAATGAAACAATTTTAAACACTGGCCATATTTTAATAGTTAAGCTAATATGGGTTTACTAGTTGTTATTGAGAGCCGCGATAGCTCAGTAGTTAGCGCACTGGACTACTAAGGAAGGACACGAGGTCGGGTTCGAATTGATCAACGGCTCCCAGGTTCACCCAGCCTTAAATGGGTACCGAATTTTTTTTTTCTGGGAAAAGTAAATTGGCACGGGCGTAATACCGATCACTTACCCCAGAATCATGCGCCGAAGGTCTACAAATTATCGTCACTAACTCCATATTCCATATACGCCACGTGGCGTGACTGGGCTCTTTACTTGTTATTATCTGCATTGTTTCTATCTTTACCTCCGCCCCGTGCACCACCGTCATTACCACATTTTTCTATCAAGTCTCAATCAACATTGACTGTAATATGTTTATATTAAAGCGCGGCGCAAGTTATTCTGGGCTTAAACAGCACAGACAAGACTCGTTTAGCTGATCTAACTTAACACACTGGAGATTTGAGAGAGTGAACTCATCTCATGTGTTCTATGTTCTGATATAACCGATCAAGGGATATAACCTCAACTTGAAAGATAATGTGCTTTAGTTGTCCTCAAATATGTTCATAGTACATCACGATACCTATACAGGACATGCACAATGTTGTCTGTGGAGGAGCACAGCAAACAACTGCACTCATTGGTTATTATTTTACACCAGGGGTTCTAAAACTTTCCTTCATAGTGGACCCCCGTTAAAAACGTTTTGTAGTCGAGGACGCCCATGATTCAATTTCAACTCAAGATTTAAATTCCAAATTTAAGATGTCTTTTTTCTTCTTCCTTTCAACAACCATGTGGAGCATAGGCCTTCAACAAACACTTTCACCAACCTTGTGGAGCATAGGCCTTCAACAAACACTTTCCAAGCCGTTCTGTTTCTAGTCATTCTTTTAAGATCAATCCATGTCTTCCCCATCATCTTCATTTGGGCTTCCATCTATCTTCCCAAAGAATTTGTCTTTTTTCCTTGGGAAATCCAAAAAGGACCTATCGTTTAAAACTCTCAGTTGGCTTCCGCAGTTTGTGTCCTATCAAGCGCCATTGTCTTCGCTGTATCTCTTTATCCACTGATATTTGACTGGTACTTTTCCATAATTCTATGTTAGTGATTTTGTCTTGTCATTTTCATAATTTTATTCTATGCAAATATTCATTTATGAAGGTTCCTGGATGGCGGATTTACTTTTTTCTTTCTTTACTTGTCCACGTTTCTGAAGTTTTTGCAGCTTATTTTTTTTTTTACAGTACAGGATAGTCAGCCCCATGATCCTCCAATTACAGGCCCCAGCAGCGTACACGAGCTTTTAAGAAAGGAAATATAAGATCTACTCAAGACTTATTCGATTTAAAATCACGAAGGACAAACACAGGAAGAAAAGCATTATCGATGGAAAAGGACGCAACAAGTTCAAACACTGCAGGGTAGAAAAAATTAGTAGGCGAATAATAACGATAGTTGCTGGAACGTTCAGCAGAACGGATATGGGAAAACCTCGACTGCAGTGAGTCCAAATTAACCCTACAGTACTCAACCGTGACCCAATTTGATGAGCTCATTAAATGATAAATATTTTACTCATTATCAACTCTTGCACATGCTAAACCAGGTTCGTTTATAGGCTACATCTAAATCTTCTCTTTATTTTCTCCAGACACATTTGTTAATACACTTTATTATTATTTTCCTTGCTTTATTTGAGTGAAGAAGAAACTACTACTCATTATTATTATTTTGAAGACAATCATTCAGTCTTCTTTTCCTGTATTCTGACTCGTCTTGTCCACCAAAAGAACTAATAAGTTCTGCTAGTCAATGTGGCTTATTGCAATCAGTTCAAGAAATTTAACATTACCACATATCAAGAATATTATAAAAAGCAACTAAAGGTTAACCTGCAACTATTAATATCATCATCATCAAGTACTGAGCCTGCTGGCGTAGGTGATTATGTCTCTCCACAACTTTCGATCACGATAGTTATTTATCATTTCTGTTGTTGACCTTCTGCCAAGCCATTCTCTTAAGCTGTCTGGTATATTTTCTCCTTGCTTCCCTCCATCTCTTCTAACCATCATGTTACAAACACAAAAGTTCACAAATAATTTTATGATGCTATCTAATTTAAATTGGAGTTTTAAGCTTTAAGGAATTAAGTAAAAGAATCAATAATAAAATTAATCAGAAGATTAATTAAAACGATTTATAATATTTGCAAACGCTAACAATAAGAGCAGAAGCAAAACAAATAAATTCTGAATGTGTGGTTCTTATAGGTTTGAAAGATTGTCAAGAGTCTAATTCATAATTGTTAAGTGTTATTGTTTGTCCCATATTAGTCAAGTTATCTATAGCTGTTCAAACCTGTTGATAATGCCCTGATTCTGTTATTTTGGATCTCAGGTGAGTTGTGGAGGTGACTCATATCATATATGATGGCTTTCTGTATAGTAACTTTAACAATGGCAGTCACCAAGTAATGTGCACTGACAGTTAACTAGTAATGTGCACTGACAATTAGCTTGTAATGTGCACTGGCAGCTTGTAATGTATACTGACAGTTAGCTAGCAATGTACACTGCCAGTTAGCTAGCAGTGTGTACTGACAGTTGACGAATAATGTGCACTGACAGTTAACAAGTAATGTGCACAGACAGTTAGCAAGTAATGTGCACTGATAGTCAACAAGTAATGTGCACTGACAGCTAACCTGCAAGAAGCACCAACAACTCACAATGAGCACTGACAGGATTTGTAATAAATTTTGCCAGCTAACTTTATTGTCCTTCCCTAACCTCTTTTGCCTTTAAATGCCATGGGAAAAATAGTGTTCCTGACAGTGTCCTTCAGTTCACCTCAAACATGGTGGCTTTGTGTGGCATCAGGTATTTTCTTGAGAGGTCATCTTCTACTTCTGATGTTGCATTCTGCTTATTGTGGAATATTGTCTGTAGCTAGTCCAAAACATTTTTTGTTGTTTTTGCATTTGCCAGCTTCCACCTCCAGTGAAGTTCAAGATACTAGGAAGTGAATTTTGCGTGCAAATCCGTTTTTCCTGGGGAGTGTGCACAGGGGTCTCTCGCAGCACAGACAGATATCTCCAGAGGTACTCATATCTTTTCAGATGTACTCATATTTTTTCCATCAATGAGTTAAATGAGTTAATTAACGTTTCAAGGTGGACCTCTCTGATGAGACCAGGAGTGGTTGTCACAGAGGTACTCATATTTTTCAATCAATGAGTTAATTAACGCTTCAAGGTGGGCCTCTCTGATGAGACCAGGAGTGGTTGTCACAGAGGTACTCATATTTTTCAATCAATGAGTTAATTAACATTTCAAGGTGGGCCTCTCTGGTGAGACCAGGAGTGGTTGCCACAGAGGAAATCATAAATAAAAATCCCATATGGTGCAGCCAGGATTTGAACTCACAACCTCTCTGTTTTGAGACAGGCTTCTAGCCTTGAGACCAACCAACGTACCTCTCCCCCAACATTTAATTTATTGATTCTGAATGAAGCTCAGGACTGGTGTTACAACTACTCTTTCCTTAACTTCTTATTTTGTCTCTTATTGCCACATTAAGTATTCGTCAAAGACATCTCATTATAAAAGCTGTGATCTTTGCCCATTAATGACCATATTTGGCAATTGTTGCACAGCATTAGCAGAAATACTAAATAGCACATTGCTCATATTTGTATCCATTGTCACTTTTCTTTTTTAATCATCATGTGCCATACCGGTTGGAGTTACATCAATATTTAATTTATTGAGCATAATGGTTATTTCCACATGCTTTACTCTGTCAAATGCTTTTGTGTAGTATATAAAGCACATATATAGATCTTTCTTGACCTCTACAGCTCTTTCTATCAATGTTCTCAGAATATATATATATATATATATATATATATATATATATATATATATATATATATATATATAGCATTATTGGTGCTCTTTTCTTCCACAAATCCACATTGTTCCTCATTTCTGGTTTTATTTGTTCCTTACACATCTCATGATGATTCTTAGTAATATCATAAGATTCACGAGACTAACAGTGTGATGATCTTCACAATCAATGGTGCCTGACCTCTCTGGTATGTATCCAGTGTTATGTATATCAATGAGTAGTTTAATACTTTATAATAATGGATTATATTTGCTTAACTATTTGGTTTGCTTTGTTGCATCTGTTCTTAATTTTAACCACATTTTTTTCATTTGCAGTTACAATACTTCCAAAATATTTGAACTCTTAGTTCCTTGCTTTCAATGATAATCTGGATTTTTCTCTTTTTTTTTCCTGCTTTTGATCATGACCACAGTCTTTCCGGTGTTTGCTATGGCCTGGTAAGAGCTCAAATAGTACATTGTATTGTAACAACCCGGGGTATTTATTTTCTTATGTTGTCTATATAAATAATAAATAACAGAACTGAAAGTACACATCCCTGTCCAACTCCCACCTTGGTAGTAAATACCTCTATGAACTTTTAACTACTTTGATACAGCTTCTGCATAGGCCGAGTAAGTGGGCACTGGCTCAATTTTGTTGGTAATAATCTCCACAGCTGTTGTATGTCTTCAATTTTCTTTGTGGACTAATGCAATGTTTAGTTCTTGCTCACACACATCCTTCTCTATTAGTTGCCTTCATCATCATCATCAAGTATCGGGCCTACTAGCGTAAGTGATCATGTCTCTCCACAATTTTGGATCTCAACAGATATTTATAATTTCTGTTGTTGACCTTCTGTCAAGCCATTCTCTTAAGCTGTCTGGTATTTTTTTTCTGTTTGCTTCCCTCTATCTCTTCGTCCTTCAATTTTCCCAGTGTTACAATATATTCCAGTTGTTCTCTTCTCATTACATGGCCAAAAAATTATGATTGTTTCTTCCTAATATTGGAAATTAGCTTTATTTTTGCTTTAACCTCTTTCACAATATTTTAATTACTCTTCTTAGCTGTCCATGGTATTCTCAACATTCTTCTGTAAAACCACATTTCTACAGACTCCAGTGATTTTCCTGTCTGTTGTCCTATTGTCCATGATTCACATCCATATGTTAAGACTGGCTCTATATAACATTTAACAACTCTATTAGTTGCCTTAGTCTTGTAAAAAACATAAACTTCAATTATGAAAACACATTAAAAGATATATCGGTGAAGTGTGAAGTGAGGACAAACTCAACATATATACTTATAATGATACAGTAATCAGTCAGAATAAATAATTCCAGGGAGCATATTATGTCCAGATACAACTAAAAACCATGTGACCCAATAGGCACAATTCTTTGAAGAAAAAATAAAAAAGAGATAAATTTAAAATAGAAGAATAATGATCGAGTGACATTAAGATGTGTTAATAAAGGGTTGTTAAACAATGTTTAACAGATAAGCAGCTGCAGTTAATTATCATTGTATGCACTTGGCATAGTGTATGCAGATTATTATATATTTTATACACTTGTGAGATCTGCAGCTTTCTATTTAGGCCAAGTATGTTGCACTGGTAGATGTTAACCCAGGCTATTGTCAGTCCTTTTGATATTATCTACCAATCTGCTGCTTGGTTACTCTGCAAAGATGGCACAAAATTGTTAGGCTGGTTAGGCCCATCCTCATGAGATGACAGAACTAGTTTATTTCTTCACTTTCTTTTCTTATGTACTTGATAGAGAATGTTACTCCAACTTTGAGGACCATAAAAACTAAATTTGGAATAAATGGAATACTAGATTCACTCAGAGGTATAACAGTTGAATAGGCCAATAGAGGAGCAAGAAAATGCTTGCCATTTCTTCGGTTGATACAAAGAGGCTAATGAAGAAAGAAAGAAAAAAAGAAAGAAAGAAAAAAAAAAAGAAAGAAAGAAAAATATTCAGGATCATGTCTGACAGTGTTAATGAGAGACAGCACAATTACACTATTTATTAATGGTTATTTTGTTGTTTTTCGTGTCTGCTTTCTGGCAACATTTGGTTTACTCCTGTGACTTGACCTCTAGCATCATATTCCAATTTCTGTATCCTGATCCAGACAGGTCTACAAAGACATTTCTACAAAGCACTTCCTCTTCTTACTAAAGTTGATATAGTAAACTGACATTTATCTATTAAAATTAAAGTGAGCTCTGTACATGTGAAACCTCAGTCCCCAAGACAGCATGGCAGGATTAATCTAGCTTTAGGGTTCCCATCTTCAAACATCAATGAAGTCTAGCGTTATCGTATGACTAGCTCAGTGGTTAGTGAACTGGACTACAAAGGACAAGGAGTAGGGTTCCATCCCAACCGATGGCTTCCAGGTTCACCCAGCCTTTAATGGGTGCCGGATTTCTCTGGGAAAGTAAAACAGCACGGGCATAATACCGACCACATTACTCCAAAAATCATGTGCTGAAGGTCTGTAAAATGTATGGTCACTAACACCATATTCCCTACACGCCACTTGGCGTGACAGGGGTACTTTACTTTTTATTATGGTATGACTAAATATTCTTGGTCATAAGAAAAAAATGAATGGTTTGGACATCTGACCAGAAAGAAATTCAACCAACCAGCGACTTGAGCATAATGCACGAAAACATCCAAGCTACAGAGCAAACTATTACAAAACATTAGTATTATTAAAACATGTCAAAGAATTATAAAGACTGGGAGTGATGTTAACTTAAGAAGGTAGAAGCACTAGATGTACAATAGAAGTGAGGTGCAGAATAGATAAGTAAAGTGTGAGACTCCAAATGGTGAGAAAGATATGCACATTTTTGTTAATGCTAATAACAGTCACCTAAAAATAGTTCAAGAATATAATTATCTTGGACAGACTATAACAAATGAGGGAAAATGTAAGACAGAAATAAACAAAAGAATAGGAATGGCAAAAAGTAATTTTAATGCCATAAAAAATATACATCTAACTAACATCAAAACGAATAACAACAGGGCAGGGCTAAAACTAAGAATAACAAAATGTTATATCTTCTCAACATTTCTATATGGTGCAGAAACATGGACATTTAACACAATTTTAAAAAAAACAACTGAAATTTTTTGGACATGTAAAGAGACATAATACCCTTCTAAAAATCTTCTTGGAAGGGAAGATACAAGGTAGACAAGGCAGAGTCAGACCAAGACTAATGTGGACTGATAACATCAAAAGGGAACTGGTGAACAACCTATGACAACATGAACCATCAAGACAAGAGACAGAGTAAAATGGTGTTCTATGGTAGCCAACCTTCAATGTAGAGACAGTATCTAATGGATGAATAAATCACAGCCAGAGGCAAAAATGCAAATTCTAATGCAACCTTCATTAAAGCATTAAGCTATAAACATCAGGTTCACTATGATAGATACCATCAAAATGAAATATGTCAAAACACATGACAAGAGTCAGCTTGAGAGACACAATTAGAAGTGAGGAACTAAGAAGACAGAGGCTACACCATTGTAAAATATACAAAGAAATAGCAAATTCAATGGTTTGGACACATAACAAGAGAGAAACAACTAAACACAACCTACACAGTTACATCAAATGTCATGAAAAAAAAAAAACTGAGAGGAAGTCCTTGAAAAAAAGATGGAAAGATATGTGAAAGATGGATAGATATGAAATACACTGTGAAACTTGACAGCAGATAAAGCCAAACAAAGTATAAAGTATAAAGGACTGCAAACTAACTCTCCCCTAAGCACTAAAGATAAATGAAGAAGGACGGCAAAAAAAAACAAAGAACTATGACATAGTTAAACCTCTAGTATAATAAAACTTGAGTATTCTGTCCATCACTTAAGTAAGCTAAATAAAATGTGGGTTTACAAAAGTTGTTGTCAAGCCTAAGATACTTTAGTAGCTAAAGAAATGCAATCATGTAGCTGTGAAAAAACAGGGGCTATTATTAATTGTACAGCTATAACATTAAAAAAAAACCATAGTAATCAACTCTATGAATACTCTTTGTTTGAATCTGCCAGAGATGATAAAAAAAAAACAAGTGTATTCTTTCCTCCTAGTTACAAAAACTTAATTGAAAGTTTCTTCACAAAAATATAGGCCTTCAGATTTTTCTTTATCAACTATTACAATTACTAATTAAGAACTTAATTTTTGTCACTTGTAATAAGTTTTTTTAAATCATACATATAGTCATGCTCTTTCATTTTTATAGATTCATAACATTTTGTAGACTTCATGTCATTTTCATTAACTGAAACCAACAACTACTGAATTAAATCAAACATCAACTTCTATGTTTTCAAAGTTATTTAGTAAACTTTAAATTTACTTCATAGTTTTATGTGAAATTCTTATGGTTTTAATTTGTTCATTGGAATGAATATCTTCACAGATACTCTATAAACAGAAGCAAACTTGATATACAAAAATATTTGTTGTGTACTCATTAAGTGTTTAATATAAATGAAGACAGATATTGAAATCACTAAATTATTAGTAAAAAAAAAAGTAAGGTACCACCGTCACGCCAAGTGGCATTTAGGAAATATGGTGTTAGTGACCATAAATTTTACAGACCCTCAGCACATGATTTTGGGGTAATGTGGTCAGTATTACGCCCGTGCCGCTTTACTTTCCCAGAAAAAAATCTGGTACCTATTAAAGGCTGGGTGAACCGGAATCCGTCGGTTGGGATCGAACCCTACCTCATCCTTTGTGGTCCAGTTCACTAACAACTGAGCTATCGTGGCTCCCACTAAATGTATTACTATCTCAAATATTTTTGTTCAAGGACTAATGGGGGTGGTTCAGTTTTCTGAAATTATTTTATGAAGTGCTTGCTGATATTTTATCATACTGTGTCTATACAAACTTTGCTAATTCCAACAACAAAATTAATTATTTACTATATTATATATATATTAATCATATTAATAATTTTATTAAAACAATTTTTTCTTTCTTTCTATGTAAAAAAAAATACTTTCAGCATATTCATATTACATATAATTATATAATAATATACGAAATAAAATCTAAATCTAAATCATTTTCTAAATATATTTTTTTGTTACACCTTTATTATGTCTTTATTACAATTAACCACTTAACAAAATTAACCCGTTAGGTAGTGGTTAGGTATTAGAACAGCTGGCTAGGGAAAAACGCGTAGAAAGTCTCAAGGCAACAAATAAACCATCTCAAGATACGACGACGGTTGTGTAATAATTTTTCACATCTTGCGCATATTCAAGTCAACAATTCATCATTCAATATAATAATACATCCATTAAAAAATAATATAAATGTTCTACAGCTTGTATGTATAACTATGTACAATTAAAATGAATATGTTACAGTTACGTATAACTTAAATGTATTCTATACTATATAATACTACTAAAGTAAAATGTTGTATGATGTACACTTATTTGGGCCAAAATCTCATATCGGATCGGACCATAGACCAAGGTCTGTGCTGAACTCAACTACTCAACTGTACCAATCTGGGTCAAATAGAAACCACTTACGAAATGTCCGTCAACTATGATAAATAAACTTTAATTAATGGAAATGTGTACTACAAACATTAGCCAACTTACCTTCTTTTGTCTTTTGCCATTTAGTTGTTAACCATATAATGATAAATGAACACTTGAATATTATAAAGAATTGGACAGGGCTATCCTTGTACACATCAAATGTTGCTTTTATGAATTGACTGACGTCATAATAGAAAGACTTCCGTTTCCTGTACTGTTTGTAAAAGATTAACGGGAAACGAAAGTTGAACTAATATTTTACTTTTCGAAAGTTTTACTACCAGACAGGGTTTGTGTTGGTGCTCTAGTTGTCAAATTTAGGGGAGGGGAGAATATCCAGATCCTTTACAACATAGCGTCGTCACTACTGAAGACCAACAGACTATGATATATTGCTACGTTGTGAAAACATGAGCTTAGAGCTCGCATTCGTTCTTGACATTGTCAGACATTGATAGAAACCGTAAGGAAAACTACTAGAATTTTAAAATTAAGCACGAGTAAGGTGGGAACAATGAAAATAATAGCAGCACAAAGAAGAAACAATAAGAGCAATATGTTGGAAAAAATGAAATCATATTACCAGAGCATGTAGAAGCAACGCAGAAAATTGATTAAAATCGCCCCATAGATCCACTCTTGAAAAGAAACCACAGCAATAGCCACTTCGATAATTCTGTTGAAAGGAAAGATAGAGATTTTCTATAATGGAAACTATCTTTTACATGAGAGAGACTGAGAGGAAGATATACCGCAAACTTATCGTATTATAATGCTATTCTAACAAATGACTTTGAAGCACTGGATAAAGGATACATTTTACAAAAATGTTTGGATGGAAGTGGCAGTCACCTTAAAACTAGACCTGATCATAGAAATGAAACATTCTACGGCAGAAGTATCAGCAGATGATGTATCCAAGAGAAAGAAATCGAACAGTGAATGAGCAGAGTAGGCGAGATTGAGGATACATGAATAAACATTTGTGATATAAATTATAATAATATGAATATCAAAAAGTCTAAAACTATGATCATAAACAAAGATAACTTTCTTTTAATGTAATTGTGTCTAGTGCTAGTGGGCGGTCACTCAGACAGTAGTAGTTAAGTAGATGGAAGTCTGTATTTCCTGTCCTGAGGTGCAGTATTGATATTCCGCCCCATCCATATACACTTCAATCTGACATGCATTAATGTTGTTCCTTACAAGAGTCAGTATTCCGTCCTTTTATCTGTTTATTCTGTCAGATCGGTAGCACTGGTATCCCCTAATCTTCAAGGCTATGTCGTTGTTTAGATGGGTTTCCTGCAAACAGCATATGCTTATTTGTTCTTCATGCAGGATATTTTCTAATTCTATCTTTTTACTGTACCCATCTCTTTTGGATGAAGAATACCCACAAGACCTATGGATCCGTGTGTACACAGATGATCAGCACAGAATGCAGTAAAGAATGGGGGAGCAGGTGCATATATAGAGTACCCAAATAACACTAGGGATATGAATAAAATAGCAACAGGGAAATATTGTCACAATTATGATGCAGAAATACAAGCAATAAAGTTGGCAATAGAAAAACTGCTGAACAGTAATCTTAGCCCACAGCCTGTAGTGTTTTTGACAGATGCAAGATCAGTACTCCAGGCACTACAATCCAGAAAATTACCACATCTGCAGACCTTATTGACTGAACTCTGCAAGCACCACAGGGTTGTCCTGCAGTGGATCCCGTCTCACTGTGGAATACCAGGAAATGAGAAAGCAGATCAGTTGGCAAAGGAAGGTTCAACAGGCACACAACTAGATACACCAGTTACATACCATCATAAGAAACAGATAATCAAATCAATCAGAGGACCACAAGCCCCAAATCAGGATGCCTTTCATAATATGAATAGATATGAACAAGTTATCATTATACGCCTATGAACAGGACACAATCGACTCCATAGTCACATGTATACAAAATTCAAGATCGGCACATCAACTACTTGTACATGTGGACAGGCACCCCAGACTGCTGAACACATACTTCAAGACTTCACTGAATATAGTAGACTGAGGAAAATCCATTGGCCCATAGATACAACACTACAGACAAAACTATATGGGCCACTGCAAGAATTACAAAAGACAGTAAAATTCATACAGGAAATGACATTGCTGATATAGACAATACTTCGAGCGAACGAAAGATAGGTAGATAGAAAGATAACACTCAAAACTTACAAGTTGGGCATCAAAGTTGAAGGAATAGACCTAGAGATAGTTCAGAGCTACAACTACCTTGGACATACTATAACCAGTGATGGAAAATGTAAAACTGAAATAAACAAAAGAATAGGAATGGCAAAAAGTAATTTTAATGCCATGAAAAATATACTAACATGAAAACAAATAACACCAGGCCTAAAACTAAGAATAACAAAATGTTATATCTTCTCAACATTTCTACACGATGCAGAAACATGGACATTAGACAAATAAACAGAATAGAACATTGAAGCCTTTGAAATGTAGATATATAGAAGAATAGGTAGAATTGGATGGGAAAAAAGTAAACAAACGATGAAGTCTTAAAACAATTAAAAATGAAAAGAGATCTACTAAATACAATTCAAACAAGACAAATTTTGGGGGCATGTTAAAAGACACAACAGCCTAATAAAAGTATTCTTGGAAGGGAAAATACAAGGTAAAAGAGGCATTGCAGACAATGACTAACACAGGCAAGTAAAATCAAAAGGTGAACGTCCGCCTATGACAAGCCACACCATCAAAGCAAGAGACAGCGTATTGGCGCTCCATGTTAGTCAACCTTCGATGCGGAGACGGCACTCAATGATGATGATGATGATTAATGATGATTTAAATAAAATGTGAAATTGATGTGCACATTCTGTTACATTACAAGTGAATAAACTAATTATGAAGTAGTCAAACATATGCAACAGAAAACTGATAGATCACTTAAAGTATAGCAGCAGATGGAAACAATCTCTACCAGATTGCAATGATGAAAAGTACAGACGCTGGAAGTGACCTTTAACTTGATGTGGATATAATAAAAACAAAGCTCAAGTAAAGGCAGGCTCAAAGATATTAACAGCAAAAACCTGAGAGGGCCGACCATCTAAGGGCAGAATCCCCCTACAGAAAAGACAATCTGCTGTTTTGCAGGAAGACGGGACAATCAAAGGCTAAGGAAAGCAAACCTGAATAAAATGCTGGCAGAAATCGGATGCACTGGGCCATTGGCGCAGAACACAGTGCAACATTCTAACATATACTCACATACGGGGCAACCGAATCACTTAAACAGACAGCTGCCTTCATAAGAAAGTCCGGAATCCCCCTCTGAATGAGCCATGATCGCAAAAGAAGAAGAAGAAAAAAGCAAAACGTGAGTAATGTAAACATTTGAAGAACATATGTACCCGAAATGCTCTATAACAGAGGTAAATATATGTTTACGAAATTAAGAGTTACTACATAAGGTATCAACTTGAAATTCTAGAAAAAATGTCATTCTTATAATACATATAGCAGAGAGAGAGAGAGAGAGAGAGAGAGAGAGAGAGAGAGAGAGAGAGAGAGAGAGAGAGAGAGAGAGAGAGAGAGAAAAAAAAAAAAACACATAATAATAGGACTAATAATAAAGAAAGTAAAATGTAAATTATGAGGGAAAAAAAAATACCAAACTCATAAATTCGGAAGTGTTAATGTTCATAGGCAAACGGTAGCGAGTGTATCGCATCAACCATCCGGTACCATTTGTAACATAGCTTTGATTTAAACGTGTATTGTCTTATTTTGGAACGTTTCGACATTAAAAGTAGAGGGGATTGGCTCGATACAGGTTCACCGCTATCTCAATATCTTCTATCTCGGCAGAGTGAGCAACCAGTAATGCCATCTAGACTGGAAGTTGGGGTGGGGGGCGCACACTCCTGGCAAGATCTGCTGACATTCATTGATTGCTTGATAAAGATCGTCTAATAACAGGAAGTGCAACATTAAAATAACATAAAAATACCATTTCTCATTTTGTCCGCCGGGCACTCCTACAGCCTTTCTCAAAAATCTTATCTCTGACTTGGGTAACTTCCTTTCTGTCTTGTTCTTCAAGTTTGTGTAGAGCCAGCTCTGGTACATGGAAGTGACAGTATCATGGACAATCGGACAACAGACAAGAAAATCTAATCTGGCTTTAAAGAATTTTGAGAACACCGTAGGCAGTTAAACATAGGACCTCCTAAAAGAGTTCAATGCTGACAGAAAACTTATTTCCAATAGCAGGAGGTAACAGTCGTAATTTTTTTTAGTTTGTAGTCAGAAAGAACCAGAAGGGGGCGTATAAATGTGAAGATTGAGAGAGGAAGAGAAGGAGGGAAACATGGGGACAAGATAGAAGTCAGTTTTAGTGAATGGCATTGTAATTGTAGGGAGTTTATAGCAGAAGTGATACACAATTGAAGACAGAAATTGATAGACGGTATCACCTTGTTAAGCAGACACGGTACATGATGATTGTTCAGTTCTTTTCTCAATTTCTTTTTTACTTACTTCAACTACATAAACATTTCTCTCTTCTAGACGTGACATTGTGTCTAAATGATGAGGATGTATTTACTTCAACAATATAAACATTTCTCTCTACAAGACATGACATTGTGTCTAAATGACCGGATGTATTTACTTCAACTACATAAACGTTTCTCTCTTCTAGACGTGTCATTGTGTCTAAATGGCCGGATGTATTTACTTCAACTATATAAACATTTATCTCTTCTAGACGTGGCATTGTGTCTAAATGACCGGATGCATTTACTTCAACTATATTAAAGTTTCTCTTCTAGACGTGGCATTGTGTCTAAATGACCGGATGTATTTACTTCAACTACATTAAAGTTTCTCTCTTCTAGACGTGACATTGTGTCTAAATGACTGGATGTATTTACTTCAACTATATTAAAGTTTCTCTCTTCTAGACGTGACATTGTGTCTAAATGACTGGATGTATTTACTTCAACTATATTAAAGTTTCTCTCTTCTAGACGTGTCATTGTGTCTAAATGACCAGTTGTATGTACTTCAACTACATTAAAGTTTCTCTCTTCTAGACGTGGCATTGTGTCTAAATGACCGAATGTATTTACTTCAACTATATAAACATTTCTCTCTTCTAGACGTGACGTTGTGTCTAAATGACCGGATGTATTTACTTCAACTATATACACATTTATCTCTTCTAGACGTGACATTCTGTCTAAATGACCGGATGTATTTACTTCAACTACATTAAAGTTTCTCTCTTCTAGACGTGACATTGTGTCTAAATGACTGGATGTATTTACTTCAACTATATAAACATTTCTCTCTTCTAGACGTGACATTGTGTCTAAATGACCGGATGTATTATTTCAACTATATAAACATTTCTCTCTTCTAGACGTGACATTGCGTCTAAATGACTGGATGTATTTACTACAACTACATTAAAGTTTTTCTCTTCTAGACGTGCATTGTGTCTAGATGATGAGGATGTATTTACTTCAACTACATAAACATTTCTCTCTTCTAGACGTGACATTGTGTCTAAATGACCGGATGTATTTACTTCAACTATATAAACATTTCTCTCTTCTAGACGTGACATTGTGTCTAAATGACTGGATGTATTTACTACAACTACATTAAAGTTTTCTCTTCTAGACGTGGCATTGTGTCTAGATGATGAGGATGTATTTACTTCAACTACATTAAAGTTTCTCTCTTCTAGACGTGTCATTGTGTCTAAATGACCGGATGTATTTACTTCAACTACATTAAAGTTTCTCTCTCTAGACGTGTCATTGTGTCTAAATGATGAGGATGTATTTACTTCAACTACATTAAAGTTTCTCTCTTCTAGACGTGGCATTGTGTCTAAATGACTGGATGTATTTACTTCAACTACATTCAAGTTTCTCTCTTCTAGACGTGACATTGTGTCTAAATGATGAGGATGTATTCACTTCAACTACATTCAAGTTTCTCTCTTCTAGATGTGACATTGTGTCTAAATGATGAGGATGTATTTACTTCAACTACATAAACATTTCTCTCTTCTAGACGTGACATTGTGTCTAAATGACCAGTTGTATTTACTTCAACTACATTAAAGTTTCTCTTCTAGACGTGTCATTGTGTCTAAATGACCGGATGTATTTACTTCAACTACATAAACATTTCTCTCTTCTAGACGTGACATTGTGTCTAAATGACTGGATGTATTTACTTCAACTATATTAAAGTTTCTCTCTTCTAGACGTGTCATTGTGTCTAAATGACTGGATGTATTTACTTCAACTACATTCAAGTTTCTCTCTTCTAGACGTGACATTGTGTCTAAATGATGAGGATGTATTCAACTACATTCAAGTTTCTCTCTTCTAGATGTGACATTGTGTCTAAATGATGAGGATGTATTTACTTCAACTACATAAACATTTCTCTCTTCTAGACGTGACATTGTGTCTAAATGACCAGTTGTATTTACTTCAACTACATTAAAGTTTCTCTTCTAGACGTGTCATTGTGTCTAAATGACCGGATGTATTTACTTCAACTACATAAACATTTCTCTCTTCTAGACGTGACATTGTGTCTAAATGACTGGATGTATTTACTTCAACTATATTAAAGTTTCTCTCTTCTAGACGTGTCATTGTGTCTAAATGACCGGATGTATTTACTTCAACTAAATTAAAGTTTCTCTCTTCTAGACGTGTCATTGTGTCTAAATGATGAGGATGTATTTACTTCAACTACATTAAAGTTTCTCTCTTCTAGACGTGGCATTGTGTCTAAATGACTGGATGTATTTACTTCAACTACATTCAAGTTTCTCTCTTCTAGACGTGACATTGTGTCTAAATGATGAGGACGTATTTACTTCAACTACATAAAAATTTCTCTCTTCTAGACGTGACCATTGTGTCTAAATGACCAGTTGTATTTACTTCAACTACATTAAAGTTTCTCTTCTAGACGTGTCATTGTGTCTAAATGACCGGATGTATTTACTTCAGCTACATAAACATTTCTCTCTTCTAGACGTGACATTCTCTCTAAATGACCGGATGTATTTACTTCAACTACATAAACATTTCTCTCTTCTAGACGTGACATTCTGTCTAAATGACCGGATGTATTTACTTCAACTACATAAACATTCTCTCTTCTAGACGTGACATTCTGTCTAAATGACCGGATGTATTTACTTCAACTACATAAACATTTCTCTCTTCTAGACGTGACATTCTGTCTAAATGACCGAATGTATTTACTTCAACTACATAAACATTTCTCTCTTCTAGACGTGACATTCTGTCTAAATGACGGTTGTTTTTACTTCATCTACATAAACATTTCTGTCTTCTAGACATAACATTGTACCTTTTATTTTTTTAACGTTATTCCAGAACTTATAATGACCATTATGTATCTTGTTTCTTATTTTCTTTTAACGCCTAGATCATCCCATCAAATAATTTTCTCTTGTCTACTTTATCATTAAATTTACTTACTTCTACATTATTCTTCTCACAAAGCCTTCACCTCTCTCATCCCTTTGTGACAGATCATGATTTCCAATGACATTATTATATTTTATTTCCATATATAATTAAATTATAACAGTGTTTAGATAAAATGTAATATTTATTTAAATACACCTTTCATCATTAAGTAGTATTTATACTGTCTTTTATGTTATCTTGTGTTTGTGATTACGTCTGTCAAATGTTGTAGAGCCTTGCTCTCATTCTGAGCAACATAATCATCTTGTTACTGATACCAAAACACACACACACGTTAATGTAATATTTTCTCTCTATTTTTCTGCACCCTTTTGATATTCTATTTATTTCAATACATGTTCGTTCCTTCTAGCTTGTATCCCCCTTGTTTCTGATTATTCTACTATCTCCGTCTCCAGTCTGTCCGGTCTCTACAAAAGATTATTATGTTTTCCCGTTAAGATTTAAGGTTTCCTATACCTATTTATAGATCACTCGTTCTTGTTTTCAGATATCCCGGATCATATAGCCACCATCCAAATTTGGATATCGGTCTCACGCACCACGTGGTTCCGCGTTATTTTTGGCAATTCTTGGAACGATTACCTTTCTTGTGCTTATTTACAGTATTTTTCTCACGGAACTAGACTGAACTCGCAACTGCTCTTAATTTTACGTCTTTGAAGACGTGCGTGGTCATGTTTCAATAGCTCCTACACCCTCCCCCCCCCCCCCCCCCCAGTGACCAGTAACATTCTTCTATAGCGTGTTCCCAACTGTTTGACGAGTATATCTCAGCAATTGTGAAGTAAAAATTGCTGAAAATACATACATGTATTTATATTTATATTTATATCATCGTCAACCATCTGTCACTTTACTTTTCCCCTCAGACAGATAATTAGGAAAACAATTTTCTTCTTCGAGATATAGAAATGTATCATAATCCAGGCTTGGTTACTATATATGAGTTTTACAGACCATATTGTGGTAGCCAATGCAAAGACGATCACAGGCCACAGAGATGGCATTTCTCAGAAGAATGTTGAAAGTTCCATGAACAGCAAAAAGACAAATGAGTAAATTCTCAAAGAGAATACAAAACGGGAGCTCTAAAAAACACCAGATAGAGACAATTAACATTTTTCACATACATCATGAGAAAAGGAAAGATGAAAAACTTCTTTACAACTGGTAAAATACAGGGAAAGAGAGATAACAGACGACAAAGAGAGATAATTGTAGATGCTTGGTGTCATGGCATGGAAAACAGTCAACAACAGAATTGATACGATGCACTGTGGATAGAAGATTGTGGAAGGACATGATCGCCTACGCCAACAGGTATGGCACATGATGATAGTAATGAATGTGGTAGCAACCACCCTACCGTTAAATATGTGCATTTCAGGTTTCTCTTAAGAATATACTGAACGAACTTGCACCGATTGAACGTACGTTTTTAGACGTGTGACACGAATGTTTCACTTATGCCAGCCATTTTACCCGTTTAGCTTTTTACTGGTTGATAATTTACGAGTCTAGCGTCTCACTAATCGTCGGTCTTCTAGTTTAGGGATGGGTATCCCAGAACGGTTGATCCTGCATCATTCATTAAAAAAAAATGTAACGTACCCCCGTCACGCCAAGTGTCGTATAGGGAATATGGTGTTAGTGACCATATATTTTACAGACCTTCAGCACATGATTTTTGGGGTAATATGGTTGGTATTACGTCCGTGCCGCTTTACTTTCCCAGAAAAAAATCCGGTACCCATTAAAGGAACCGGAGCCGTCGGTTGTGATCGAACCATACCTCTTGTCCTTTGTAGTCCAGTTCACTAACCACTGAGGTATCGCGGCTCCCTCGTATCATAGTTTCTTAATTCAACAACAACTTCCACAGTGTGTGACATGTGCTGTGCGTAAACAACATGAGTGTTGTCACACAAATAACGAATCATTTTGGGGACATGTGGGCAGACGGAACAAAAATCTACAAATAAACAACAAATTACAGATCAGTAACCAAATTACAGAACAATAGACATATTAAAGTAGGATGGAACCCACACTACTCGACGCAAAGCCTTGCCACGACAGACCAGCATTTCAATACACCATCAGGTAAGCAACCTGTTATTTATTTGTCTTGAGCCCCGCATACGGGTGACTAGTGAGTGGAGAAACATCAGGATCATGGCTCTAACTTCAGGGACCATCGTTGAGGGCGGCGGTTGTCTTTTATCAGGAGGCAGCATCACCTTTTCTCACTAACCTTCAAACACATACACATACACATACACACACACATAGAGACAAACACACATAAACACACACACATATACAGACAATCACACACACAAAGACAATCACACACAAAGACACCGAGAAGCAAAGAGTTGTTGTTCTACTCTTTGAAGCAACTTGTTTGTTTGTTGCGAGGATCATCATCACTGCACACCGGGTGAACCCACAGGTGCACTGGCATCCCCCTTTGAAAATATCGAGAAAATCCAAGGAGAATCCTGGCCCACGTGCACGAACTCCGTAACACGACCTGGGATCCACAGTGTGGATTTGTTTGTGCTGACAATTTTGCCCGTGCGGGGGCCATATTTATGGCTCACTTTTTCGATTTGACTGTCAAGAGTTCTTTAATGTGTGCACGTGCACACGGGACCTCCTATTTATTGCCGTTATCAGAGAGGGCTAGACGTTGGATCTGACTACCCAAGGGATCGGGGGAGGGTAACGTCATAAAGAAACCACACATTACTTTTTCGTATTTTGTAAAAAATCACCACTGCTTTTGGTGAGCTTTGAACCATGGTCCTTTCTGTCCTGAAGCCGAAGTCGTACCTCTAGAAAACCCAGCCCCCATATACAATATTTTGAAAATCATCATATTAATAAAACGCCATTGACAACCCCCCTCCCCGACATCTACCATCAGAAATATGAGGGGTTAAGGCAAAGAAATGCGAATTAATGCATAAAAATGTGAAGCTGCAGTAAAGCTAAATATGAGGGAGAATTTAAAAAAAATAGAAACAAATGGTATGGTAAAAGCTTTACGTGAAATCTGTGTCGTCTACTAATCACGTAAAGCTTTTACCATACCATTTTATATATATATATATATATATATATATATATATATATATATATATATATATATATACATGTATATATATATATATATATATATATATATATATATATATATATATATATATATATATATATTTAAATTCTCCAGCAGAAATAGGATCAGGCTCTAATGAGAGAATCAACTTTCGATTCTTTACTTTTGTAGAAGACACAAGTTTTCTCTCCTGTAATGAGATCCCCATCGATTGTCCTCTTATTTTGAACACTAAAGTGTTTTGGCAGTGTTTTCAACTTTCAACAAGTCTATTGATAGGGGACCTAGGTGGGAAAACCAGACGACTAGGCTACCGACGTTCGGACAACCCGTGTTCGATTCCTGTTGGAAACAGTGTGAATTGTACTCGTGGTTGGAAACAAAAAATACCCCCGCGGTCGACCAAGCCGCTGGTAGAAATGGGTACCAGGGTAGCACCCTGGGAAGGTGAGGAATGCCGCCTCGCATCGCGAGTTTCGATGCTTGAAGCGACACTATCCAGAAGCCTCCGAACACTTCTAAAAAGGCGGCCGAGCACATATGGGTGAAAACTCCCGACAACAGCGAGCTAGAGGAATTGACAGAGGGATTCATCTTAATTTATTGATGCGGAGGCAAGGCGACTGACTGCAACAGAATTGGAAGCTGCCAGCGACTCATAGCTGATGACTTAGGCTCGGATCGGTGAACTAGAACCATTCAGACCCTGCTCCACCTCTTCGCGGTGCCACTAGTTAAAACTAACCAACCTAGTCTGGCTAAGCGGGTAGGGATTGAAGAGGGAAGGAAAACCAGTACTCAAAAATGTCATGTTGAAGTCGGATGTAGTCGCAAATAAAACACAACGCTACTACGCTAACTTAACGTCCTTTTAAAGACGGGTGACAAAGAGTCAATTCCTTTAGTATTTATAGAACGGCTGAAACAAGAAAGAAAATTAACTGACACGAAAAGTAAGCTTTTTTAACATTTAGCATTCTTTCTTTTTCTCATGTTCCCAACCTCATTTTTTTCAAAATGATAGCAGCAACATTTATTAAAATAGAATTATTTTACTCTCTCTCTCTCTCTCTCTCTGCGCGCCCCCCCCCCCTCCTTTTCCCCCCCCCCCCCTTCTCTCTATTACCTAAGGTCATTTTCATTTTTTTTCTGAAAATCTGAATTCGATACTAACTAGATGTTTGAAGTATAGAGGTACTTAACAAAAAAGGAAACATTGTATTAGGAGAATGAACAAAGACAACAAATAATAAATAAGTGTTTTGATTTAAATTGTTCTGTTGAATGAGGTTTTATTCGCTCCCTTGGTAGCCTTTGTAGCACTGAAACTGAGTTGTTGACGAATTTCTCAATTCTTCAGTTTCGTGCAATGACGGTAAAGAGGGGATACAAATATTGAGAACAGAAAAGACACAACTTTCGATCTCGACAGTTATTTATCATTTCTGCTGTTGATCTTCTGCCAAACTATTCTCTTAAGCTGTCTGGTATCTTTTCTCTTTGCTTCTCTCTATCTCTTCGTCCCTCAATTTTCCCAGTTGTCACAATATATTCCAGTTGTTCTCTTCTCATTACATTGCCAAAAATGATGATTGTTTTTTCTTAATATTGGAAATTAGCTCTCTTTTCACTTTGGCCTCATTCAGAACGTTTTCATTACGCTTCTTAGTTGTCCATAGTATGCTCAACATTCTTCTGTAAAACCACATTTCTACAAACTCCAATGATTTTCTTGTCTGTTGTTCTCTTGTCCATGATTCACATCCATATTTTAAGACTGGCTCTACATAACATTTAGGAACTCTTTTATCTTGTTTTTATTGTCAAAATGGATTGCACAGTATCTTCCTCATTTTTTGGATAGCTGCTTTTGCCTGAACCATTCTGCATCTCACCTCTTTTGTACATCTACCGTCTGAGGTTAACAAAGTTCCCAAATATTAAATTCATTTACCTGTTTTAATATTGTTGTAGGTGAAACTTTGTAGTCAAAGTCTAGCGGAGCCAACCGTAAACAAACCGACGGAGCAACAGAAAACCACCGTCGTAATTTCTTTGCACAATCATGACAAGAAATTACCGCCCATAAATTGTCTACATTGTGGAAGGAAATCTGGTTAAGATTCTTAGAACACGAGGACCACTCAAATCCGAACGTAATAAGCTAGGGTGGACATCAGTAGCGGTTACGTCAGTACGCTGAAACGTACGTCATTTGTGAAGTGGTGTCACAGCCGGTTACGTGTAAGGTTGGGGACCGGAAGTTTCAAGTTTCAAGGGGAGGAAGGGAATTTTTAAAACTGCTGTCAATAGTTGAACTTTTCTTTCTTTCTTTCTTCCTTTTTTCTTTCTTTCTTTCTTTCTTTCTTTCTTTCTTTCTTTCTTTCTTTCTTTCTTTCTTTCTTTCTTTCTTTCTTTCTTTCTTTCTTTCTTCTTTCTTTCTTTTCTTTCTTTCTTTCTTTCTTTCTTTCTTCCTTCCTCACTCCCTCCCTCCCCCATTCCTTCCCTCCCCCATTCCTTCTCTCCCCCATTCCTTCCTTCCTTCCTTCCTACACCTCTATAATGATTATTGAGTTATTGAGTTATTTGCGGGTCATCATCATTGCACTCCGAACATGTCCATAGGTGCTCAGATCCCCTCCTCAGCAATTCCCTCAGTGTCCAGCGACTGAAGACTCCAGTTCTATGTTGGTTGATAAGTCTTCTTACACGGCCACTAAGTGTCTCATTTCTGGCTGCCCAACTTACTTCCCATTTCCATCATCCGAAGAAGTGACGTGGATCTGTGTTTGTCGAAGTCCTGTGCTCTTCCCACCTCTCGGAGGGCATTGATGATGTCCGCCCGATCCATTGGTTGCCCGTCCTCATCGACAGCGCAGCTAGCCAACCTGTTCGCCCTTTCATTTCCCCGTACTCCCGCATGTCCAGGGACATAGACAAAGGTGACCTTACGTATTTTGGATTTCTACAACGACTCTACCCATTGCATGCGTATAGAGCCCGCCTCCACTTTTTTAATCATGCTCATCGAATCACTCAGTATACAAGCGTGGGTGTAGTCTTGTGACTCTAACCATTTGAATGTCTTGGTCACTGCCATCGCCTCCATTGTCATGCTACTCGTGGTCACGACGTATGCACCACTGTCGTTGTAGACTATTCTGCCTGCCGAGCGTGCTGTAAATGCCCATGCACTTCTTTCGTGTCGCCTTACAGATCCGTCTGTATAGATGACTGCATCTTTCTCATCGGTGTTATCTCAGATGAGACCGTTGACCTCAGCATTAACCACGACCGGATTCTGTTCCCTACTTTTCCTGTTGAGTGTGACAATACACGAGAACGTCCCCTTGAATGACGTAGGCACCGGTATCCACTCCTCAACAACGCTGATATTGGTATATAATGATTATTTAACTTTATTCTTTTATCACCATCATCATCATCATCATCATCATCATCATCATCATAATCATTGAGTGCCGTCTCCGCATCGAAGGTTGGCTACCATGGAGCACCATTCCACTCTCTCTGTTGCTTGATGGTGTAGATTGTCATAGGCTGACTTGTCCATCCTTTGATGTTACTCGTCCATGTTAGTTCTGGTCAGCCTCTGCCTCTTTTACCTTGTATTTTCCCTTCCAATATTATATTTCCCTTTCAATATTTCCTTTCTTATATTCCTCTTTTAGTAGGCTGTTGTGTCTTTTAACATGGCCCAACAATTTCATTTGTCTTGTTCTAATTGTGTTTAGTAGTTCTCTTTTCATTTTTAGTTGTTTTAAAACTTCATCGTTTGTTTTCTTTTCTTTCCATCCAATTCTACCTATTCTTCTATAAATCCACATTTCAAAGGCTTCAATTTTCTGTCAAGTTTAATTTTTTTATTTTTAAATTAGCAAAAATAATGGCATAGATTACTAAGAAGTCAACACATCCCCGGAAGTGAAGCTTAAAATGATTACACCCAATCTGTGCGATCTCAACATAATGCCCGTACAATGAGTACAGACATTTGCTTGTGTGAGCTGGGAATAAACACTGGCGGTAAGAAGAAGAAGGTGAATGCTTTATATAGCAAATAATACGAATATGGGGAAAGGGGGGGGGGGGGCTGGGTGGTCTAAGACATCGGCTTCTGATCAAGGAGGTCCCTGGTTTTAATTCGACTAGTGAAAATAAAGAAAATTTCATCTGTGGTTTCTTCGTGCCTTTGTCTCTGGAGATTCGATGTCGCGCGCTCTCGGATAATAGACAGAAAAAAAAATAGATGCCCCGGGTGCACTAGCGCACGTTAAAGAACCATTGGAAGTTAAAAATTGAAAAGGGCCAAAAATGGTCTCTGTCCGAACAAAATTATTAAGACATATCTAAACACACAGATGGATCCCGGCCGTGCTACAAAATTCATGCACGTGGGTCAAACAGTATTCTCCTCGGAGATTTTCGATATTTCGAGGGGAAATAGAAACACCTGTGTATTAGTCCAGTGTGAATTAAGAATGATCATAACATAACAATAAGAAATACGAAGACTGCTAACATTCAATTAGAAAGTTTTCAAACCAAACGATGCTACACATGAAAACACCAACCAAAAATATGATTCAACTTTTATATAGACAAGTAACAAGGAGACCGAATTAAATATACAAATGAAAATAGAAACTTCATCGACCCCACTCATTTAGAAAACAGATGGGAAAATCAAAAAGACAAAAATAAAATTCTGCACAGAGTTATCAGAAAAGAAGGGCCAGTCATGGGTAAAAGAAAATAAACAAGATCTGCAAGAACAAATAATACAACGTCCCATGCGGACAGCAATGACTGCTTGTGTGGTATGCTTGAACAAAAGCCAATACGATGATATCGAACAACACGCAGTTAAGGAATTTTGTTTAGTTTAATTAGCAGGTAAGGAGCCGCGATAGCACAGTGGTTATTGAACTGGGCTACAAGGAGCAAGAGGTCGGGTTCAATCCTGATCGATGGCTTCCGGGTTCACCCAACCTTAAATGAGTACCGGACTTTTTTCTGGGAAAGCGGTATGGGTGTAATACCGATCACATTACCCCAAGAATCATGTGCCGAAGATCTAAAAAAATTATGGTCACTAACACCATATTCCCTATACGTCACTTGGTGTAACAGGGCTCTTTACTTTACGTAACAGACAATCCACATTGCAAATCGATCCATGAGTGCTCAGATAAATAAGTACCTCAAAGCGAAGCAAGTAACGACACCAGTATAGTGTTGGTTGACAAGTATTCTTTGACTTCCTGCTCAGATAAATAAGTAGCTCAACGCGAAGCAAGTAACGACACCAGTATAGTGTTGGTTGACAAGTATTCTTTGACTTCCTGCTCAGATAAATAAGTAGCTCAACGCGAAGCAAGTAACACCAGTATAGTGTTGGTTGACAAGTCTTCTTTGACTTCCTGCTCAGATAAATAAGTAGCTCAACGCGAAGCAAGTAACGACACCAGTATAGTGTTGGTTGACAAGTCTTCTTTCACTTCCTGCGTAGCTCTCCTATCTGGCATCTCCAACAAAACACGATATCCGTGCAGTTCGTTCATGGTTTAAAAATTAAAATAATTTTATGAGTTTGTCTTTCGTCTAACGACCCTGACGATGTTAAGAAAATCATCGTGGCACATTGCTTTTCTGCACTCATCATCAGCCAAATTGGCAAGCCTGTCAACACACTTATTACCTTTTATATCGGCGTACTCTGGTACGAAAATGAATCAGTTTTTGTCAGACTAGACATACACAGAGACTGTAATCATTGCAGTCAAGCATATCCAGTTGCCATCTTTGTGAACGTACCCACTGAGTCACTGAGGAAACACGCACACGTGCAAGTATTCACAGCACTAACTGTTCTCGATTTAACACATTTGTCGAACAATATCCGTAGTTTATCACACCCAAGATTTTCCTTTCTTTAGCTTGCTGGCTTTTGTCGTCACAAATTCATTCAGTTGATTTTGTATGTCTGGACTGATTCGGAGGTAGGCCCGTACTCGGCATTAAAAAAAATAGATTGTATGCCATGGAAAGAAAGTCATGTAGGCGACGCACGTTGAATTTAATATCTCAAGCATGATTCGCATTGCCTTTTTCCGTGTCCTTTTCAGCCGTTCCATTTGTGTATTGCTAAGAGTCAGGATCGCCAGCACATACTAAATCACAGACAGGATCAGATCTGGTATAAAATAACAGGATAGAGGATACATTTGTATTACAACCATGACCCCAATCGCAGACAAGCTCTTTCTGGCTATCAAAACCACTTGGTCTCTACATGCTTCTTAAAAGCAAGACTCTGATTAAACCACACTCATAGTTATCTCATTGCATGAATTTCCTCCACAACCTCTGAACACAGACTCACATTTGGCGTTGACATGTTGATTATGCCATTATTCAATATGAGCAATGTCACCGCTGCATTTTTTGAGTTGACTAGTATCCCTGCTTCATCCCACTACTAGCATATTCGATCAAGCTATGTCTGAAGTTCTCCTGCAACACTCTCTCTGTCTCCAGTCCTGCCATAGCTTTACACCAATACACAATTAGTGTAAGATTATCCTGGAATAACAATTGGAGGTCATAATATAAATAATCTAAGGTATGCTGATGATATAGTCTTAATCGCTGAGAGTGAAAATGAGTTACAAGAAATGTTGGACATTATAGTGAAAGAAAGCAAAAATAAAGGACTCAGCCTTAATAGCAAAAAGACAGAAGTAATGGTAACAACAAAGAAAAATACATCACCTCAGTGCAAAATAAAGGCAAGTGGAACAATATTAAAACAGGTAAATGAATTTAAATATTTGGGAACTTTGTTAACCTCAGACGGAAGATGTTCAAAAGAGGTGAGATGCAGAATGGCTGAGGCAAAAGCAACTTTCCAGAAAAAAATGAGGAAGATACTATACAATCCATTTTTGACAATAGGAACAAGAAAAAGAGTTCTTAAATGTTATGTAGAGCCAGTCTTAACATATGGATGTGAATCATGGACAATAGGACAACAGACAAGAAAATCAATGGAGTCTGTAGAAATGTGATTTTACAGAAGAATGTTAGTTGGGATTTTTATTTATGATTTCTCTCTGCGGCAACCACCCCTGATCTCAGCAGCGAGATCCGGCTTGAAACGTCAGTTACTCATCTTCGGAAAAAACATGAGTACCTCCGAAGTCGGAGTTATCTGCCTGTGCGGCGAGGGACCCCTGTGCACACGGCTGCGAGGGAAGAATTGATTAACAAGAAAAATTCAGTTCCTAGTCTCTAGGGACTCCGTCAAAGATGAAAGCTGGCGAACGCAACAACGACAACAACAACAACAACAACAACAACAACAACAACAACAACAACAAGAATGTTGAGAATACCACGGACAGCTAAGAAGAGTAATGAAAATGTTCTGAAAGAGGTCAAAGCAAAAAGAGAGATAATTTCCAATATTACGAAGAAACAATAATAATTTTTTGGCCATGTAATGAGAAGAGAACAACTGGAATATATTGTAGCAACTGGAAAAATTGAGGGACGAAGAGATAGAGGGAAGCAAAGAGAAAAAATAACAGACAGCTTAAGAGAATGGCTTGGCAGAAGGTAAACAACAGAAATGATAAATAACTGTCGAGATCTAAAGTCGTGGAGAGACATGATCACCTGCGTCAGCAGGCCCGGTACATGATGATGATGATGTAAGATTATGGCCTGGCCCGACTTAAGATTTTCTATTTTGTGATCCTTATGGTGTATGCGTTGAACAACACTGGAGATAATGGTGAACACATATGTAGACCGGGTTGTTGGTTCACAGGTCTATGTACCACAAATAAATACCATTTTTTGTTAGTAGTAAAATAAAGTACCCCGTCACGCCAAGTGGCGCATAGGAAATATGGTGTTAGTGACCATACATTGTACAGACCTTCGGCGCATGATTTTTGGGGTAATGTGGTCGATGTTACGCCCGTGCCGCTTTATTTTCCCAGAAAAAAATCCGGTACCCATTAAAGGCTGGGTGAACCGGAAGCCGTCGATTGGGATCGAACCCTACCTCTTGTCTTTTGTAATAACCTATAAACGCACCATGAGGGAGTTAAAGAGTTTAATTACGTGTTTTGATAGAACAGATACATAGTTCCCAAACAAACAGATAAACCTGAACAACACGTTGTCGGAACAAAAGATGTACCGAAAAGACCCGCAAATTTGGCAACAAAATATCAAAACACTGAATCATCATTAAGTACCGAACCTACTGGCGTAGGTGATCATGTCTCTCCACAACTTTCGATCTCGGCAGCTATTTATCATTTCTGTTGTTGACCTTCTGCCAAGCCATTCTCTTAAGCTGTCTGTTATTTTTTCTCTTTGCTTCCCTCTATCTCTTCGTCCCTCAATTTTTCCAGTTGTTACAATATATTCCAGTTGTTATCTTCTCATTACATGGTCAAATAATGATGATTGTTTCTTCCTAATATTGGAAATTAGCTATCTTTTTGCTTTGACCTCTCTCAGAACATCTTCATTACTCATCTTAGCTGTCTATGGTATTCTCAACATTCTTCTGTGAAACCACATTTCTACAGACTCCAGTGATTTTCTTGTCTGTTGTGCTATTGTCCATGATTCGCATCCATATGTTAAGACTGGCTTTACATAACATTTAAGAACTCTTTTTCTTGTTTCTAATGTCAAAAATGAATTGCATAGTATCTTCCTCATTTTTTGGAAAGCTGCTTTTGCCTGAGCCATTCTGCATCTCACCTCTTTTGTACATCTTCCGTCTGAGATGAACAAAGTTCCCAAATATTTAAATTTATTTACCTGTTTTAATATTGTTCAACTTGTCTTTATTTTGCACAAAACAATGCATTTTTTTTAAAACAATGAAATTTAAACAATGAATATGTGATCTCAAATTGTTGACCAGGGGAATTAACATACATATTTGTTACTATCTTCCTCACCTCACGGCAATTATTTCCCTTTACAATTTACTAGACCATCAATGAGTGGTAACCCGATATACCAATTGTGTGTGTGTGTGTGTATATAAATATATTATGGATGTTGAGAATACCGCCGATAACTATAAAAGAGACACGAGAATGTTCTAAAAGAAGCCAAAGCTAAACAAAAGCTTGTTTACAACATCAGGAGGAAACAATTATCTTTATCTTTGGTCATATCGTGAGAAAAGAACAGATGAAATATATTGTGACAACAGGAAACATTTAGGGAAGGAGATACAATGGTAATCAGAGAGAAATGATACAATACAATTTAAGGTAAGGGTTTCGTAGAAAGTCAACAACATAATCAGAGCTGTATAGATAGTTTTGGAGAGACGTGAGTGATCATCTACGCCTTGGCACTGTACTTGATGACACGCGCGCGCATACATATATACACAACTACACATCATAAACACAAATACACTCGAGTATATTATCCAACTAAATCATACAAGTTTATACGAACTTGGTCTTGACCTTGACCTTCCCTGCGCCGCTAGACGTCGCATAGGTCTAGTAGTGTGTGTCGCCATCTAATTGAATTAAAAATACTTTAAAAATGGGAAGAAGTAAACAAACCAATATATGCCTGCTTCATAGACTACACCAAAGCTTTTGATAGAGCACACCACAAACAACTTATAAGATGACATGGACATATGACTAATATGTAATCTATACTGGGAGCAAACAGCAATAATAACATATAACTAAGAGAACTCTACACCCATTGATATTAAAAGAGTAACACAGGAATGCATCCTATCACCAAGCTTTTTCAATTTATACACTGAGCAAATCTTTAAAAACATCACAGAGATGCCAGGCCTACACGTTAATGGAAAGATAATCAATAACTTAAGATATGCTGACGATACCGTACCACTAGCAGAAAATCCTAAAGATCTACAACAATTACTTAATGAAATAAACACGACAAGTAAAAAATATGGACTAGATATGAATATCAAAAAGACTAAAACTATGATCATAAACAAAGAAAATACTCAAAACCCACAAGTGGATATAAAAATTTAAGTAATAAATCTGGAGACAGTTCAGAACTACAACTACCTTGGACATACTATAACCAGTGATGGAAAATGTACAACTGAAATAAACAAAAGAATAGACTGGTAAACAATAATTTTAATGTCATGAAGAACATACTAACATCAAAACAAATAACACCAGGGTTAAAACTAAGAATAGCAAAATGTTATGTCTTCTCAACATTCATATATGGTGCCGAAACATGGACATTAGACACGAAAACAGAACAAAGTATTGAAGCCTTTGAAATGTGGATCTATAGAAGAATAGGTAGAATTGGATGGAAGGAAAAGAAAACGAACGATGAAGTCTTAAAACAACTAAAAATGAAAAGAGAACTTCTAAACACAATTATAACAAGACAAATGCGACTTTTGGTCCATGTTAAAAGGCACAACAGCCTACTAAAAGTAATCCTGTAGGGGAAAATACAAGGTAAAAGAGGCAGGGGCAGACCACGACTAACATGGACAAACCAACCTATGACAACCTGCACCATCAAAGCAAGAGACAGAGCAGAATGGCGCTCCATGGTAGCCAACCTTCGTTACGGAGATGGCACTCAATGATGATGATGATGAAATAATGGGAGCCGCAATTGTTTAGTGGTTAGTGAACTGGACTACAAAGGACAAGAGGTAGGGTTCGATCCTGACCAACGGCTTTCAGGTTCACCCAGCCTTAAGTGGGTACCGGATTTTTTTCTGGGAAAGTAAAGCAGCACGGGCGTGATACCGACCACATTACCCCAAAAACCAAATGCCGAAGGTCTGTAAAAATTATGGTCACTAACACCATATTCCCTATACGCCACTTGGTGTGTCGGGGCTCTTTACTTTACTTTTTATACTGAAATAATTACTGATGCAACACGATTAGCTTTCTCAGACCGTCTAAATAACAGTGCTTGTCTTTCTTACTACGATCAGTTCACATATTTGCGATTCTCTGGTGTTTTATTAATTAACTTGTTGCTTGCAATATCCTGTAGAAACCGATTAGAGGCTAAACCAGGTGTCTGTGGGGTTGTGGAGGAGAGAGAGTAAGCAGAGTCCTCCATGGTTGATGGCGGCCTGGACAAGCTGATCTTCAGCGCCCTCTTTGAGAATAATTACACAGTTTCACAAGGAAAAGACTTGATGTGGCCCGAAGCACAAGGTGTGCCACAGGCAACTGCCGTTAGTGCCGGTACCTTGAGTCGGCATTGAGAGTAAGATAGGGCAGTCAAGTTTATAAAATATCTATAACACTGGACCATATCTACCTATAAGTAGGAGGGAAGATCAATCGGGGTTTGCAGAAGATTTATAAACCTTACCAGTCGGATAGATATTTGGGGAATCATCTGAGGAGGAGGTTTGTTTACAACACTCGGAAAAAAATAACAAATATTCAACAACAGAAAAAAACAAAGAACAATATCTGGTCCCAAGCAGGATCGAACCCGCACTCCATGGTACAGCGCCTTGCCACGAAAAGCCAAACGCTAGGGAACACTGCCAACTCAGCTAACTAGATGGAGTACGCGTTCGATCCAGCTTCGGACCAGATATTGTTCTTTATTTTTGATATTTGTATTGTTTATTATTTATTTTTTCCCGAGTGCATAAACATACCCCCCCCCCCTATGATTCGCTGAATTATCGTTTCCCTCTATAATAATATTAATTTATTATTATTTGTCTCCTAGATATTTGGGATAGATCTACGTCACGGTGAAGCACACAGTTTGCAGAGTGACACGTGATAAGCATTAATAAATCAACTGTATCCATTCTACGGTCAAGTCGAATTGATGTTATCGTTCCTCTGGCTTGAGTGGAGAATGGACTAAATAATGAGACCGACGTTTCGCAATTACCACTTACTGGAGATAGATACAAATATAAAGTGTATTTTGTGTTAATTGTCCCTTACTGGAGATAGATACAAATATAAAGTGTATTTTGTGTTAATTGTCCCATACTGGAGATAGATACAAATATAAAGTGTATTTTGTGTTAATTGTCCCATACTGGAGATAGATACAAATATAAAGTGTATTTTGTGTTAATTGTCCCTTACTGGAGATAGATACAAATATAAAGTGTTTTTTTGTGTGTTAATTGTCCCTTACTGGAGATAGATACAAATATAAAGTGTATTTTGTGTTAATTGTCCCTTACTGGAGATAGATACAAATATAAAATGTATATTGTGTTAATTGTCCCTTACTGGAGATAGATACAAATATAAAGTGTATTTTGTGTTAATTGTCCCTTACTGGAGATAGGTACAAATATAAAGTGTATTTTGTGTTAATTGTCCCTTACTGGAGATAGGTACAAATATAAAATGTATATTGTGTTAATTGTCCCTTACTGGAGAAAGGTACAAATATAAAATGTATATTGTGTTAATTGTCCCTTACTGAAGATATGTACAAATATAAATGTATATTGTGTTAATTGTCCCTTACTGGAGATAGGTACAAATATAAATGTATATTGTGTTAATTGTCCCTTACTGAAGATATGTACAAATATAAATGTATATTGTGTTAATTGTCCCTTACTGGAGATAGGTACAAATATAAAATATATATTGTGTTAATTGTCCCTTACTGAAGATATGTACAAATATAAATGTATATTGTGTTAATTGTCCCTTACTGGAGATAGGTACAAATATAAAATATATATTGTATTAAGTATCCCTTAATGGAGATAGGTCACCTTGAGAGAAAAGATCTTATTAGAGGATTTTACTTTCGCCCTGAGATAAGAGATCTGGTTAGAGGATTTTACTCTAATCAAATCTTAAATGAATACTGGAGATTCTTTTTTTCTTGAAAACATGGACGGTCTGGAGTAGTGCTGACTTTATTACTCAAGAAAGCGACGCTAGTCACAAAAAATATGGACACTTCACACTAAATGTAAAGAAAGAAGGAAAATGAGTAGAATCATTCTTGTAGGCACTTGAGGACTCGTAATAATCTCATCAACCATATCTATCGCCACTCTAACAGGAAATACGATTTATACAATACAAAATACAAACAACACGCAACAAATAAAGCTCAAGAAAAGCGTAAAAGTCAGGGAATATAAATTGTGAGTTTTATTTCAGTGTCATCAAATAGTTTCCATTAATGTAACATGTAATTTAATTTATTTACATATGAAAACACGAATAGACTTGGTGTGAAGAGTGGGCAAATACATAAAATAATGTTTAAAATGACTGACGTTAATAATAGCTGCAAGCATTTTTTTAAAACAACAAATGGGTAAAAAGAGAAGGAAAACAAATATAGAAACCTCTCCCAGAAATGAAATAGAAAACACTTAATACAAATCTGATGGCATGAATTAAAGTGAACGTTTTAACACATTATCGATGTTAATTAAAAATTATTTTTTTTTTTTAGAAAAAACAATTAAAAAAAACAATTACCATTTGGGAAATGAAAGTGAAGATTTGTCTTAATGAAACGAAGCAGTTGACTTAACAAACAATGGAAGCTTCTATAACATTGCATTTATTGAATAAAAAAAGTAATGAAATATTTACGGTAATTAATTACAAAGTAAAAAATTTAGTGAAAGTAAAGGTTCCCTTCAGGCGTTTGTGGAATATGGTGGTAGTGGCGATATGTTTCCATGAACCAATGACATATGTTTGGCTGATGTGGTCGGTATCACGTCAGGCCGCCTTTATTTTCATGAGAGCTCTCAGATACCAATTTGTAAAGGCTGGGGTCAGCTCCAGAGCCTTGTAGGTTCAAAATACAATTCTGCCACTTCTAGGAATCAAACCCAGGTCCTTCTGATCAGGAAGTTAGCACACTAATCACTCAGTCCTTAGGCTTCAAACAATTTAGTGGAACTGCTTATAATATTATCTTTCTGAAATTAAATGTCTGTTGGGATGTTCACGAATTCCCTCCATACATTTCGGTATCTCCATCTGTTTTGTGTCAGTTCGGTAAATTATCTGTTAACTGCATGCACTAGATTAAGATCAGAAATGAAGAACTGAGAGAAAAAAAAAGCTAGGAATAACTCCCGCCATAGAATATATAAAGAAAAAACAGATAAAATTGTTTAGCCATGTGACAGGGTAGAAAGATCAAGACACTACGCAAAGATCCTTCAATAAATGTTGCGAGAACACCAGACCTATGGGCCGACCAAGAAAAAGATGGATTGACGGAATATTAGAGACACTAGGAAAAATAACAGCAGCACATAACAGAAGACCAAAAGACCGCAGATTATATCTCCCCTCGATGCTGAAAAGCAAATGAGGAAGGAAAGATGAAAAAGAAATGTGCACTAGACAGTACAATGTGCAACTGCCAAATTACGTTTTCTCCCCACTGCCCTGGAGAGCAAAAGGCAGATTTAAAAAAAGCAAACTGGATGAGACTTTTAAATTAATAAGCAGCAAAGACAGTTGTAAAGTAGGCAACAAAAGACACGAGTAAACTATCGGTGCACTTTTCTCTTCTATGTTACAGACTTTTATTCATAAATAAACATGAATTAATATTTAAACACGTAAAACACATATCAAATATAGCACAGCAAATATTGCACTTGTTAAACAAACGGGAATTGCTAGAGTATCGCGATTATTAAGCAAAAGTAAAACGCTACAACATTGCACTCCTTAGAAAAAAAATGCTACAAATAAACATTTGTTTACTAACAAGTAAAACGCTACAAACATTTCACTTATTAAGCAAAAGTAAAAAGCTACAAACATTGCACTCGTTAAAAAATAGAATGCTACAAACATTGCACTTATTATATACAAACGCAAAACTCTAAAAAAAAGTACGTTTATACAAAAATAAAACGCTACAAACATTGCACTCATTATACACAAGTATAACGCTATAAATATTACACTTATTATACAAAAGTAAAACGCTACAAACATTGCACTCATTATACAAAAGTAAAACGCTACAAACATTACACTTATTATACACAAGTAAAACGCTACAAACATTGCACTCATTATACAAAAGTAAAACGCTACAAACATTACACTCATTATACAAAAGTAAAACGCTACAAACATTACACTTATTATACAAAAGTAAAACGCTACAAACATTGCACTCATTATACAAAAGTAAAACGCTACAAACATTGCACTGACTAAAAATGTAAAGCGCTACAAACATTGCGTTCATTAAAAAAGTAAAACGCTAAAAACGTTGCACTTATTACAAAAAGTGTAACGCTACAAACATTGCGCTCACTAAGAAAGTAAAACGCTACAAACATTGCACTTATTTATAAAAGTAAAACGCTACAAACATTGCACTTATTTATAAAAGTAAAACGCTACAAACATTGCACGTATTGTTCAAAAGTAAAACGCTACAAACATTGCACGTATTGTTCAAAAGTAAAAAGCTACAAACATTGCACGTATTGTTCAAAAGTAAAAAGCTACAAACATTGCACGTATTGTTCAAAAGTAAAAAGCTACAAACATTGCACGTATTGTTCAAAAGTAAAAAGCTACAACCACTGTACTTATTAATCAAAAAGTTAACACTACATATCATTGCAATAAATAAAAGTAAGTCTTACATCATAAAACATTGCACTAATTAATTATTACACTGACACCCACAAGTTATTAAGTAAAAAATGCAGCACTACAAAACATGTCAATAAATAAATGACAATATATTACACCAAAATTGAAGTATTAATAATACACGGCATAACAAGAGGACAAGTTATGACGTTTAGGAACCAAACATAACACAGCAAGCCAACAATTAAATACAATTACTGTATACAGTTTGACTATGGAGCTTAATTTTGAAAGAAGGAAAGGACGGGGCTCATGTTGAGTTGGAAAGGAAGGGAAAGGGGGGGTGGGGTGGATTTATTAGTTTTTGTATAAAAAGGGAGGGTAGTGACAGCTGAATTTTATTGAAGATGGGTAGGAAGGGAAATGATTGGTGGTGGTGTAGTATGTGATATTTTAGAGTGATAACTGGAGGGATAACAAAACTACTATTAGATAATGAGATAAATGAAAGAGCTTTATTCATATCTTTGGTCCTGAATGAAATAGTAGGGCATCCGGAAGGGAACGATAACTCTCGTGACTAATGGAATGTTCCAGGGAAAGTGATGTAGAAAATAAACATCAATGAACATAAACGACATAATAAAATATAAAATCTCTCCCCCACACACACACACCCCTTTCCCCCAGCCATGTTGATATTATTTTTTATCGTCTGCGTTCACCTGAATGTTACCCCACCTCATCGTCCGACAAAAAGACGTTTTAAGTGGGCGTCAGCGCGTTGTGTCCTAGTCTACGATACGCCATGCTATATTTGCGTCTTTCGGCCCGACACGGACTTCCAGGATCTAACACATCAACTAAATGAGTAATGCAAACCATCACCTTACAGTGCAAACAAATCTGCAAAAAAAAAAAAACCAGCATGGACATAGAAGCGGGGTACAAGTGGTGGGGTGTAATATACACTCTTACAAAGTATGGCTACAGCATTACAATAAGAGACATAACAAAATAATGACGCTTCGGCCTACTTGCAACCTTCTTCAGAAAAACAAGAACACAAACCGACAGCGAAATAAAGATACAGACTACACGTTCTAGAATAACCAGACCTAGTGGATCAAGGAGAAATACAAATGAAATAGAAAATAGAATGAAATGAGATGAGAAGACAAACCAAAGAGAAATGTACCATCTTGAAAGTGAAATACTTAATTAAAAAATGAAATGCAATGAAATACTTAGCCTGAAAACCAACACAGGAGCTCCGATCAGCAGAAACGTAACAGAGTTTCTCAACTAATGAAGGATTCATTAAGGACAAGACAAAGAGTGGGCTGACAGTAGAACAGCATATTGATAGTCTGTAAAACATAAAGTGACAGATTTGAAAGAAGTATCATGTGCCTTCTTTAATATTATGTAGAGCCATTCTTAACATATGGATGTGAATCATGAACAATAGGACAACAGACAAGAAAATCACTTGAGGTTGTAGAAATGTGGTTTTAGAGAAGGATATTGAGAATATTACGGATAGCTAAGAAGAGAAATGAAAACGTTCTGATAGAGGCAAAAGCAAAATAAAAAAAAGAGCTAATATCCAATATTAGGAAGAAACAATAATCGTTATTTAGCCATGTTACAATAAGGGAACAGCTTGACTATATTGTAACAACTTGGAAAATTGAGTGACGAAGAGATAGAGGGAAGCAAAGAGAAAAGATACCAGACATATTTAAGAGAATGGCTTGGCAGAAGGTCAGCAATATAAATGATAAAAAATTATCGAAATCGAAAGTTGTGGAGAGACATGATCACCTATGCCAGCAGGCATGCTACTTGAAGATGACGATCATGTGCCTCCAAACGTTCTGTTTCTTTAGTTGTTGATCAATTCATATGTTAATTTCCTTCAATGCTATTTTGTTAACGTATTCCATATATTTTCCCTTTGCATTACTCTACATTTTCCTATATAATTTATTTGGTTGTTTCACTCTTATCAAGGTGTCCCCTTTTCTTTAAAAAAAAATATTGTTATCACCTGATGTTTGTATTAAGCATTCTTTACGTCTTGACTTCTCTTAGATTGTCCTCTTTACTATTTCTTCCTGTCCATAGTATTCGCAATATTCTTCTGTACAAACACATTTCTGTTGCCTCCAAAGATCCATCCATCCATCCATCCATCCATCCATCCATCCATCCATCCATCCATCCATCCATCCATCCATCCATCCATCCATCCATCCATCCATCCACCCATCCATCCACCCACCCACCCAAGCCACCCACCCACCCACCCCACCCCACCCATCCATCCATCCATCCATCCATCCATCCATCCATCCATCCATCCATCCATCTATCTATCTATCTATCTATCTATCTATCTATCTATCTATCTATCTATCTATCTATCTATCTATCTATCTATCTATCTATCTATCTATCTATCTATCTATCTATCTATCTATCTATCTATCTATCTATCTATCTATCTATCTATCTATCTATCTATCTATCTATCTATCTATCTATCTATCTATCTATCTATCTATCTATCTATCTATCTATCTATCTATCTATCTATCTATCTATCTATCTATCTATCTATCTATCTATCTATCTATCTATCTATCTATCTATCTATCTATCTATCTATCTATCTTATCTGTCTATCTGTCTGTCTGTCTGTCTATCTATCTATCCATCTATCCATCCACCCATCCAACCATCCATCCACCCACCCACCCACCCACCCACCTACCCACCTACCCTCTACCAACCTACATACCTATCTATCTATCTATCTATCTATCTATCTATCTATCTATCTATCTATCTATCTATCTATCTATCTATCTATCTATCTATCTATCTATCTATCTATCTATCTATCTATCTATCTATCTATCTATCTATCTATCTATCTATCTATCTATCTATCTATCTATCTATCTATCTATCTATCTATCTATCTATCTATCTATCTATCTATCTATCTATCTATCTATCTATCTATCTATCTTATCTGTCTATCTGTCTGTCTGTCTGTCTATCTATCTATCCATCTATCCATCCACCCATCCAACCATCCATCCACCCACCCACCCACCCACCCACCTACCCACCTACCCTCTACCAACCTACATACCTATCTATCTATCTATCTATCTATCTATCTATCTATCTATCTATCTATCTATCTATCTATCTATCTATCTATCTATCTATCTATCTATCTATCTATCTATCTATCTATCTATCTATCTATCTATCTATCTATCTATCTATCTATCTATCTATCTATCTATCTATCTATCTATCTATCTATCTATCTATCTATCTATCTATCTATCTATCTATCTATCTATCTATCTATCTATCTATCTATCTGTCTGTCTGTCTGTCTGTCTGTCTGTCTATCTATCTTCCTGCATGCCTGCCGACTGCCTGCTATCTGCCTGAGTGCCTGCCTATCTAACTGCTGCCTACCTGTCTGTCCCCCTGCCTGCCTGTCTCTCTGTCTGGCTGCCTGCTTGCCTGTCTGTCTATTGCCCTTTGGAACCGAAGACGACAAATATAATCTTCAGGTCCGTCAATCTTTGCTATCATGTGTCGGACCGACCTTGCCATGATCTCCCTTATATCTCTCCACATATACCTGTTTCGGCGAGCCTTTCAACCTCATCAAGGGAGTTCAATCCTGTTGTTGTTTTTTTCTCTCCTCATTGTTATTTTTACTCTTTTTTTTAGGTCAGCCTCTTTTGTATGCACCCTTTGTGTTAAATTTGTAGGCTTGCTTTGAAGTTCTCTTATTGTCTCTTCTCAATCTAACTTGGACGTTAAAAAAACAAGAAACAATTTTTTTGTTCGAAAATCTCGCAACAAGACAGAATACATGTAACAGAAAAATGGACGGAGATCATCTTCAATAATAGTTGTGTTTCATGAAGGATAATGCACGTTGACAGATTCAGTTGATAACATATCATGACAACCAAGAAAGACAACCAAATATATAGAAACTATTCTACCGCAAGCACAGGGGGAAACTGAAACAGACGGCACTGATGTAATGTAAGTTGGAAACTTCGTGGGACATCGGTTGTAAGTATAAACAAATAAATAAGTGAACGTCTTCATCAATTATTCTAGGTCTGTTGTTATTATTCATCATCAAGTACCATGCTTACCGGCGTAGGTGATCATGTCTATCCACAACTTTCGATCTCGACAGTTATTCATTCTTACTGTTGTTGACCTTCTGCCAAACCGTTCTCTTAAGCTGCCTAGTATATTTTCTCGTTGCTTCCCTCTACCTCTTCGTCCCTCGTTTTTTCCACTTGTTACAATATATTCCAGCTGTTCCCTTCTCACCGCATGGCCAAAAAATGATGATTGTTTCTTCCTAATATTGGAAATTAACTCTCTTTTTGCTTTGGCTTCTTTCAGAACGTTTTCATTTTCTTCTTAGCTGTCCATGATATCCTCAACATTATTCTGTAAAACCACATTTCTACAGCCTCAAGTGATTGTCTTGTCTGTTGCCCTATTGTCCATGATTCACATCCATATGTTAAGACTAGCTCTACATAACATGTTAAGAACTCATTTTCTTGTTTCTATTGTCAAAAATGGATTGCATAGTATCTTCCTAATTTTTGGAAAGCTGCTTTTGTCTGAGCCATTCTGCATCTCACCTTTGTTGTACACCTACAATCTGAGATTAACGTTGTTCCCAAATATTTAAATTCATTTAAAAGTAAAGTACCCCTGTCACGCCAAGTGACGTATAGGGAAATATGGTGTTAGTGACCCTATATTTTACAGACCTTCAGCACATGATTTTTGGGGTAATGTGGTCGGTATTACGCCCGTGCTGCTTTACTTTCCCAGGAAAAAATCTGGTACCCATTTAAGGCAGGGTGAACTTGGAAGCCGTCGGTTGGGATCGAACTCTACCCCTTGTCCTTTGTAGTCCAGTTAACTAACCACTGAGCTATCGCGGCACTTGTTGTAATATTTTTTGGGTTGGGGGGGGGGCTGGGGCATATTAGGAAGGTTAAATACGAACGTACTGTTGTCTATCCTAAGCTAATTTCTCTAGCCAACTTCAAGTAAAGCCAGTTCTTTCCGTTTTTTATCGACAATTCATGGACATGTCGCTAACTTATAGTCTTCGTAGTTTTCTTGTTCCGTTGCCTTCAAGTCATCTCATGCAGAATTTGATTACAGGGTTATGTTGGTATGATAGAGATAAGAACGATATCATGGCGTGAGACTAGTCAGCCCCCAATACTCATGTCTTCCTGTTTTACAAGGTCTTCATCGGTGTCACGGAGTTCGTGCATTTGGTGAAACCATCTTCAGTGCTTTCGCTAGGACAGAGCAGCGGTACTATACCCTAGGAGGGGATGTGAGCCCTATGGGGTTATCGATGTGCAATGAAGATAATCTGTCGGCTAAATCAAAGACTATATCCAGTTTTCTATGAAGGAGTAAATGCCTTAACAGTCCCTCCCTCCCTCTCTCTCTCTCTCTCTATATATATATATATATATATATATATATATATATATATATATATATATATATATAACATCCTTCCGTTCCTTCCTTCCGTTCCTTCCTTCCTTCCTTTCTCTTTCCCTCGTTTTAAGACATCACCACACTATTTGGACCAGGCCTATAATGTACCCATCTGTTTCATGATGTCACAGAAAGATCTCAGAACAGAACTCCGCAACACCGGCGAGGGCGTCTCTCTTCAAATAAACTCCAGAAGTTGGTTTATCATTTTTAAAGACAGTAGCCCATTGACCTTGTTTAAATTTGACCATGAAGCGGCATACAACCTATAGATTATGAGTAACCAAACTTATATTTACGTACACAACTTACACACGGTATGTTTAATATTTTTCATAAATGTGACATAAAGTGAAATCATATAAAAGTGATGAAATTGATCAGATTATGCAAATAAATAAACAAAACTTAAAAGAAAAAAAAAATAATGAACTTCAAAAAGGAAGAAATAAAACATCGAGAAAATTAACATATCAGTAATGAAATGACTTAATAACATATATAATGTATATTCCAGATGACATAAATAATGTATCATACAGATAACATAAATAATGTATATTACAGATAACATAAATAATGTATAATACAGATAACATAAATAATGTATAATACAGATAACATGTTGATGATACTTGATGATGTTAGATAGGACACTTTGTTGCAAACTGTTGTGGGATGAATACAAGTGTGAAGAGGTGGACACGTGTTAGTTTCTCACAATGAACATTTAGGAAACAAACACGTAAGTTCATCAAACTACGAACACGCAGAGACAGTGTATCATCAGATATCTTTCTGTTTTTTTTCCAAGATCGGTGCATTACTGATTAATGACATTTTGTCATTTCTCTTTCTATTTCTTTTGTTATCTGTCTGTCTGTCTGTTTGTCTGTCTGTCTAATCTATTTTCTTATTTTTTTCCTCTTTCTATTCTTCCGGCTACGCTTATCCTTATACTATACTACTACTACTACTACTACTACTACTACTACTACTACTACTACTACTACTACTACTACTATTATAACTAGTATTATCATTTTCCTTACTACTGTTACCTTTCTTGCAACAACAACATTTGCCACAACTATTAATACCACTATTATTATTTCTTGTTTTCTCCTCCACCACCACATCATCCACCACCTCATTCTAGTATAGCTTCCTCCACCACCACCTCCTCCACCACCTCATTCTAGTATAGCTTTCTCCACACCACCTCCTCCACCACTGTTCATTTTCCTGATGTACACAACAACCTGAACATCTTCACGACAACAATGGCCAGAATAAAACAACTTCCGTCACCAATAGTTTTCCCTGTTGGTTGTTCCATACGGACTTTCTCCCCTCACTTTAGTGAATCATTTCTGGGAAAAGGTATGTTTGCAACATTCCGGGAAAACAACAATTCAAAGGCTAAGAATGACGTCCGCCATAGAATATATCAAGAAACATCAGATACAATGGTTTGGCCACTTGATAAGGCAGAGAGATTAAAACACATCATAACGAGCACTTAATGAACGTCGCGAGAACACTAGACCAAAGAGCCGACCACGAAAATGATGGATTGACGGAATATTAGTAACATAAAAAAAAATAACAGCAGCAGAGGCAAATAGAAGTGCAGAAGACCGCAAATTATATCTCCCCTCGACGCTGAACGTCAAATGAGGAAGGAAAGAAGGAAAAAAATATTCACAACAATATAAATAGTGAAAATATAATCAACAACAGTAAAAAAAACCAAAAACAAATAACAATAGGCAAACCGAAGCAATATCGAACCCGCTCTCCTCGAAGCAGTTGTCTTGCCATGATAAACATACGCTAGAGTACACGGCCAACAAAACAACCTCGGGGCAAGGCGCTGTGTGGTGAAGTATGGATTCGATACTGCTTCGGGCTGTCTATTGTTACTTGTTTGCTTTCTTTTGTTAATTATTTTTGAAATTTGTTTCTGAGTGTAGTAAACATACCTCGTCCCCTGAAATGATTCGCATAACTGTCGCCTCGGAAGTTTCTCGCTATAAAAATATTCATTTATTATTTGCTCACTTTACACAGAGCACTTCTATTATAAAAGGCCAAAATATTAATGCAATCGTTAATCTATAAAACATACAAATTAATCTTCGTCTAAATTCGTAAAACTAAAAACAGTATCCTATATTCATACATTATATTATTTTTGCAGTAGCCAGTTTTTTTTGCCTGAGGAAAGTAAATAAAAAAAAATCATATTAAATAGATGTCTTAGATCCAAATTTGGATTGCAGCCAAACAATACAAAGAAATGTCAGACTACGGACTTTGAAATTAAATCACTTAACTCTATGTGGAAATTCTGGGCACATGTGCTGCCATGAGCAAACAAACCATTCCCATTAACTTACAACGTGCGTCATATGTTTGTAGTGAAGGTCAAACAGTGATTTTTGTACTCGAAGTTTGGAAACAGAACTTGTAACGTGAATTATAACTTTGAAAATTGTTATCGTTGATGAGGATTGAGCAAAGTAGATTGTTAAGCATGTTCGGTTATTTGTTAGGTAGATTAGTGCGAAACAATTAATTGGTTAGCCTAGAATAGGGCAAAGTAACATTTCAACTCGTTGATATAAATATTATATTGATTTACTAGACACGTAATGATTGATCAAATTAAAATACAAAATGTTTAAATGTTTTGATTCTGTGTTTGGACAGAAAGGAAATATCAGCTACTACCACTCACTGACTGTCTTTCTGCTGTGATATTAAAATAAACGAAAACTTCACCGTGCTATCCAAAATAGGTAGAGGAATATAGAAACTATTCTCTAAAATAGACAGAGGAATGCAGTAGCTTTGTCTAAAATAGGTAGAGAAATGCAGCAACCTTATTCAGAATAGTTAGAGCAATGCGGCAACTTTATCCAGAATAGGCAGAGAAATTCGGCAACTTTATCCAAAATAGGTAGAGAAATGCAACAATTTTTTTTATCCAAAATAGGTATAGAAATGCAACAATTTTATCCAGAATAGGTAGAGAAATTCGGCAACTTTATCCAAAATAGGTAGAGAAATGCAACAATTTTTTTTATCCAAAATAGGTAGAGAAATGCAATAATTTTATCCAGAATAGGTAGAGAAATGCGGCAACTTTATCCAAAATAGGTAGAGAAATGCAACCATTTTTTTAATCCAAAATAGGTAGAGAAATGCAACAATTTTATCCAGAATAGGTAGAGAAATGCAACAAATTTTATCCAAAATATGTAGAGAAATGCAACAATTTTGTCCAGAATAGGTAGAGAAATGCGGCAACTTTATCCAAAATAGGCAGAGAAATGCAACAAATTTTATCCAAAATAGGTAGAGAAATGCAACAATTTTATCCAAAATAGATAGAGAAATGCAACAATTTGCATCCAAAATAGGTAGAGAAATGCGGCAACTTTATCCAAAATAGGCAGAGAAATGCGGCAACTTTATCCAAAATAGGCAGAGAAATGCGGCAACTTTATCCAAAATAGGCAGAGAAATGCGGCAACTTTATCCAAAATAGGCAGAGAAATGCGGCAACTTTATCCAAAATAGGTAGAGAAATGCGGCAACTTTATCCAAAATAGGTAGAGAAATGCGGCAACTTTATCCAAAATAGGCAGAGAAATGCACCAAATTTTATCCAAAATAGGTATAGAAATGCAACAATTTTATCCAAAACAGGTCGAGAAATGCAGCAATTTTGGTGTCCTTCGCGACAGATGGCGCAAATATGACGCTGATATTTTTGTGTAAATCTACACTCTATTTTGGCGGTGTGGTACATTTAATTCTATTGTCATTTACAAAATAAAATAAGCAAATTTTCATAATCACTTTCTCGGGTATTGCTGTGCTGTTTTTTTTTTTTTTTAATTTTTGCTCCCTATGATCTGATGCCAGACTTTCCCAGTTTATTTCACTGATAGAGAATTCACCCAAGAAAGCCTTGTTCGCATCATTATATCACAATGTTGATATAGCCCTTGGTCTCTTTCCGTCCCTAAATTCGCTATACAATAATTGCTTGGGAATACGATTGCTTTCCATTCTTCCCATCTGGCCCAACCACCTTATTTGTTTTGTATTATTCTAGTTACTCTTTTTTTAATTTCGTATTCACACAATAAAAAAAAGGTGTTAATTCATTCACTTTCCTCTTGGACCGAAGACCGCACATAGAGCGGAAGTCATAGTTCTCCATCATCCTCCTCATCATCCTCCTCATCATCATCATCGTCATCATCATCATCATCATCATCATCATCATCATCATCATGTGCCATGCCGGTTGGCGCAGGCGGTCATGTTCTTCCACAATCTTCTATCTACAGTGCATAGTATCAGTTCTGTTGTTGACTGCTTCCCATGCCATGACATCAAGCTATACAGTATTTTCTCTCTTTGTCGTTCGCGATCTCTCTTTCCTTTTATTTTGCTAGTTGTAACCAAGTATTCCAACCTTCCTCTTCTCATGATGTGCCCGAAAAATGTTGTTCATAGTTCTCCACGACTGACAATTTGCTGCTAGTCCTCGTAGTTCTTGATTGTTTCTTAGTCTCATGTTTGAGCCTTGCATCGTAATTATGCTGCTTAGCGGTTCTCTGGGTCTGATTGTTTTCTTTTACCACAATGTTTCCACAAGACTATCTGGTGGGAAAGTCTTTATTCATTCATTTTCAGCACATGATCCATGTATTTCCAACTCCTTCTTATAAAGCTCGACACGTATTCTTGTCTAGAATCGTCTCTTATCTGTTCTTTTGAAATGTTTTCTTTACGCTTATGTTTGAGATCATACGTAAACATTTGTTTTCAAAGACATATAATTTCATATTCAATGTCCTGGTGGACTTCCAACTTTCACATCCATATGTTAGTGTTGCTATCACACAGGAGTTGAACAGACTAAGTAAAAAAGTAAAGTACCCCCGTCACGCCAAGTGGCGTATAGGAAATATGGTGTTAGTGATCCTATATTTTACAGACCTTCGGCACATGATTTTTGGGGTAATGTGATCGGTATTACTCCCGTGCTGCTTTACTTTCCCAGAAAAAAATCCGGTACCCATTTAAGGCTGGGTGAACCCGGAAGCCGTCGGTTGGGATCGAACCCTACCCCTTGTACTTTGTAGTCCAGTTCACTAACCACTGTGAACAGATTAAGATTTGTTCATTTACTGAGAACTTTGAAACTTCACATGTTCATCAGTTTGTAGAAAAAATGTGATGCTAGTGCGTTGCGTGATACGATTCCTGAGGTTATGTCCCATCTCTGGACATTTTGCTGCCTAAATAGATAAACATTGTAATCTATTGGTAAAATATCATTGTTAATTTTTAAAGCGGAAGCCTTGTTGATAGTATCTAGGCCTTTCGTTTGTTCGTGTTGGTCTGGAGGCCTGTTTGATCAGAAATGTTGTGGAGTCGTTCTAATTTTGCTTGAGAATCAGGGTGTGTTAAGCTCAAGAGTGCCACAAAGTCAAGATCTACAAAGTCAAGAGTGCCACAAAGTCAAGATCTACAAAGTCAAGATCTACCAAGTCAAGAGTGCCACAAAGTCAAGATCTACAAAGTCAAGATCTACAAAGTCAGGATCTACAAAGTCAAGATCTACAAAGTCAAGATCTACAAAGTCAAGATCTACAAAGTCAAGATCTACCAAGAATGTATAATAAATCAACGTAATGCCTAATTGTCTGTCTTCTGTTGATTTTCGCATGACTCAAGCAATTGCAATTTCGAATAAAAGTGGCGATATGACACATACTTGTTTCACATGTTCCCACTGAGAATTAAACAGTTATACAACATCGTAAAGTTGAGCTTACGGGTACTTGGCGTAAACCAGCATTTTGATTGAATAACTAGGAAACGATTATAGCGATAGTAACACAAGGAATTAACAACAACATAGAGATAGAGTAAGAAGAAGTGTGTATTGTTGAGCTTCAATGAATCAATTAGCATCTCAATCAAACGGTCAAAATTTGTATCTTCTGTTTTGAAATAATTGGAGGAGTTTCATTTCAGCTCATGGAGAACAAACATTGTGGACTAAATTAAAGTAGAGCATTGGTTAGTTGGTTCGTCTATAGAGGAGAAGAGGACTATATAGGGGTAGAGGTCTAAATGTGAAATGAGGTCTATAGAGGTGGAGAGGTCTATAGAGATGGAGAGGTCTATAGAGGTGAAGAGGTCTATAGAGGAGAAGAGGTCTATAGAGGAGAAAAGGTCTATGGAGGGGAAGAGGTCTACAGAGGAGAAAAGGTCTATGGAGGGGAAGTGGTCTATAGAGGAGAAAAGGTCTATGGAGGGGAAGTGGTCTATAGAGGAGGAAAGGTCTATAGAGGAGAAGAGGTCTATAGAGGAGGAAAGGTCTATGGAGGGGAAGAGGTCTATAGAGGAGAAAAGGTCTATGGAGGGAAAGAGGTCTATAGAGAAGAGATCTATGGAGGGGAAGAGATCTATGGAGGGGAAGAGGTCTATAGAGGAGAAGAGGTCTATGGAGGGGATGAGGTCTATAGAGGAGAAGAGGTCTATGGAGGGGATGAGGTCTATAGAGGAGAAGAGGTCTATGGAGGGGATGAGGTCTATAGAGGAGAAGAGGTCTATGGAGGGGATGAGGTCTATAGAGAAGAGATCTATGGAGGGGAAGAGGTCTATGGAGGAGATGAGGTCTATGGAGGGGAAGAGGTCTATAGAGGAGAAGAGGTCTATGGAGGGGATGAGGTCTATAGAGGAGAAGAGGTCTATGGAGGGGAAGAGGTCTATAGAGGAGAAGAGGTCTATGGAGGGGAAGAGGTCTATGGAGGAGAAGAGGTCTATGGAGGGGAAGAGGTCTATGGAGGAGAAGAGGTCTATGGAAGAGATGAGGTCTATAGAGGAGACGAATTCCATAGAGGGGAATAGGTCTATATAAGAGAAGAGTTTTATAGAGGACACGTGGTATGAAGACGAGAAGAGGTCTATAGAGGAGGAGAGGTCACACTCTCGATTGATGGTTTGCAGGTCCAGCCGACCTACCAGAGTGTTTTTGCTGAGGAACAAAATACTAGATTGGTGTAATGCTGACCACGTTTTTTGAATTGTATCGATGGTAAAAACAAAAAAACAAAAAATCCAACTCAGTGGCGTAGCGTGGATTGCCAGAGCCGGGGCAAGGCTAGTATTGCGTTCTATAACCGGCCATTTAAAATGTATTATTGCTACTTATATTGTTGCAATTTTACACGCCTAAAAGTTTTTCACACCGGGCAACCGTCCCCAGGCAGTTCTCCCACTCTCCCCCCCCAACCCCGCCTTAAGCTACGCCACTGCTAAAACTATATTCTCTATAAACCACAGGTGATACGTGGTACGGTTCTTTCTATTCTTATTCTTCTTTCACTTAAATTTGCGGTGATTAATTTTAATACTAAACACAGTCCAAAAAAGTCAAACGAAATCAAAGATGAAACGAACGTTGTAGCTATGAGAAGGCATAACAAACACTGGGCACACATAGAACAACATGTCCTCCAGAAAGACAAATCTTAGTTCTTGTTGGTGGAAGTAACACTTTGGTTGTTGGAGAAATTGTAAGAGTTATCTTGATGGCAAGCAGGACAAAAGTAATGGTTTGGAATGTTGGGTAAGAAAGTAGATGGCTGTGTACACGAGGGAATGTTGCATGACTTGGCGGCGTGAATGTCGTATCGATTGTTATGTTGATGTATGTTTGGATTATGTTGACCATTATTAAAAGAGCTGGTATGTCCGACTTGGACGGGAGTATGACATCTGTCTGAATGTCCGCGGCTGTAGGCCGGTGGTTTGATGTTCGGATGACCGTTGTTTGATCGCTCTGTGATGTACCGTGTGGCTGGTTCTGTAGCTGATCTTGGCATGTACAGCTCGCTGGTGTTATGGTTAGCTTGGTGGTGATGAGCTTGGCTTGCAGCGAAAGTACGCACAGAAGAATTCTGAAACATCGGGTGCTCACTGGGTGCTGGTAATAGGGGGCGGTGAGAATAGTTCGTGGGGGCTGGGGTGTAGCAATCACCGGATGCACTGACCCTTGAAGAATTCAGAAGATGGTGGTTATGGATAGATGGTTCACAAGAACGAGGCAAGGCACCGTTATGTTCAACGTATTTTGGTAATTTTGGTATTAGCATATTATCTGAGAGCTCATCTCCGTTAAATCCTGTTTCTGCTACATCTCTTTTATCAACAACTTCAGACATCTGTTGTAACTTATTAGTAACACCATTTGGTGAGACGTGATAGGGTACACCACTCTGGTGCGCGTCAATGGTTTCTGGAAACGATTGGATTATTTCCCCTGTTTGGTCTTCATCTTCGTTTTCTGTTTGCTGGAAATCATCATCTTCGTTATCATCTATTGTATCATAGACAGCTGAGTATGAATGAGAATAGTATTGATCAGTTGGACTCGTCGTTCCCATCAATGGGCGGCATGATGAACAGTTTGGGCAGTTCCAGTTTGCATCGCACAAAGGGTGACAGGATCTTGGTGGATGTGGAAGGCCTCTGTGTCGGAAAGGGGGATGAAACATGTCGTCTCCTTGAATCTGAGGAATGATTTGTATAGGCAGATTAAATCATTATTGTTGACAAATAGAACAGGGCAAAATTAATGAGCATGTCGTTGAGTCTACCTGGTTTGATGTGTGTTAGAGTTTTTATTACATAAAAAAAAGAATTTTGGTTTCGAACTCGCATTTACTATTTTTGAAGAGCGAGCTACTAACCCTCTCGCTGCTTATTTTGTTTTTCCAAATAAAGAGTTGAATTAAGGAATTTGGACTAAAAAAACAAATAAAATAAATATATTATTAATAAATAAAAAGAACAAGAAACTAACCAAAATGTGTTCGTCTGTGGCTGCAATTATATTTCAATTACGAGAGAAACGTTGCAAAAGCAACTAGGCAGCTAAGATATAAATAAGATAATATTGCAAGGAAACAACATGGATTAAGTGACAACTAAATAATAAAACAGAATATTTATTGAACACACAAAAAATAGGAAGAAAGTCGTTGATAAATCTTGTTAGGACAGGAAATATTGAGAATAAAGGATGTTGAGAAAGACACTAATCGTAAACAGAATGGCAAGGTGATGCTATGCTAAAGAGAATAACAAAGTGATGCTATGCTAAAGAGAATAACAAAGTGATGTGCTAAAGAGAATAACAAAGTGATGCTATGCTAAAGAGAATAGCAATGTGATGTGCTAAAGAGAATAACAAAGTGATGCTATGCTAAAGAGAATAGCAAAGTGATGTGCTAAAGAGAATAACAAAGTGATGTGCTAAAGAGAATAACAAAGTGATGCTATGCTAAAGAGAATAACAAAGTGATGTGCTAAAGAGAATAACAAAGTGATGCTATGCTAAAGAGAATAACAAAGTGATGCTATGCTAAAGAGAATAACAAAGTGATGCTATGCTAAAGAGAATAACAAAGTGATGTGCTAAAGAGAATAACAAAGTGATGTGCTAAAGAGAATAACAAAGTGATGTGCTAAAGAGAATAACAAAGTGATGCTATGCTAAAGAGAATAACAAAGTGATGTGCTAAAGAGAATAACAAAGTGATGCTATGCTAAAGAGAATAACAAAGTGATGCTATGCTAAAGAGAATAGCAAAGAGATGCTATGCTAAAGAGAATAACAAAGTGATGTGCTAAAGAGAATAACAAAGTGATGCTATGCTAAAGAGAATAACAAAGTGATGTGCTAAAGAGAATAACAAAGTGATGTGCTAAAGAGAATAACAAAGTGATGCTATGCTAAAGAGAATAACAAAGTGATGCTATGATAATCAGAATGAGAAGTTTTGAAAAGTGGAAATTATGGATGGTCAGTTTGGCATATTATAGCATGTAGAATTGAATAATTATGTTCACAAATGAATATATTTTTGTTTAGGTAAATAATTTCCAATAGTAAACAGTGAAAGTAGCCAATATATTGCCTGTCACGTCATTAGCTTGGGCAGGAGGAACAGGCAGGATGTTTGTGTTGATATTTGTCAATAATTTTCAACAGATCAATGGATAAAGTGTTCAGCAGAACGCCAGACAATTATCCTTTTCAAATAAAATCCTTTGGAGCCAATATTCCGAGACAAGACATATTTCAAAAGCTAAACCGCGTCGCTTTAAAGGAAAAAAAAAACTCATCGAAGCTGAGAGTCGACACAAACCACCTAGTTAGTTATATAGTTGGCGACAGTTTTAACCACTTATTATCCTGGGTACCCATCCATACAGTAAAGATAAGTAATTAAATAACCACCTCTTTCACTTTCAGCTTTCAACCAAGTACATAATACTTTTCAACGCTTGAAACATGCCGTTGTAAACTGCATCATATAAAAAAAAAAACATTGAAAACAATCTGAGACTGGTGAGCCGTGAGGTAAATCTGTGCAGGCACAATAACAATATGAGATGGAAGACGCCATTCAGAAGTTAATAATAGTTACCCTATAGATCATGCGAAGTCAGCATGCTATTTAAAACCAATCTTGATCTATGGAAGCGCAACACGGGCAACAAATGAACAATGAAATCGACAAATGAATTTTTGGACTTCCGAAACAGTCAAAAAGACCAAGAAACATTCTTAATGAAGAGGAAATTAAAAGAAAGCCCGTGGCATGCCACAGAGAGGAAAAAAAAACACCCATATTATTCTTAAATGGACGTTCTATGGTCTTAGAAAAAATGAAATGCCTTGTGAGTTCGTGTAAAATACATGGAAAGAGAGACAAAGGATGACAGAGATGATTATTGACTGTCTAGCGTTTTAGCGAAGCAGACAAACAGCATCGGGATTGATACCGTGGACAAGAGTTTGTGCAATGGCTAAGATAACATTTGTCCGCCTGCACGGCGTTCGATGAAAAACGATTCCACGCTCAACCCGTACAAAGTTAAAGTGACATGTAATGGTATCTCATTAACACAACTGTCGCTGGTTTGGTCTGATGTGGGCGGAAGTTTGGCGGTGAAGTGTAGAGCCTCTATTTATCTTGGACACAAAGTTTGAGGAAGCGCCGCGGGAAAGTGCACTCATTCTGTCATCAATTGCAACAGGTGGAACCAGAGTTACCTGTAAGCTAAATCAGTTACAGGGCCACAAAATCCGAGAGGCAGTGGCCTCAATAATTTTATTTTCAAAATGTTTGTTTCAGTCTATTTTCATACGGGTGTATAATTTCAAGTATAGTGATACTTTCGGGTGTTTATTTTTAAGAACTGGGGAAAAATTGGGGGGGGGGGGGCGCGCTCATAATTTCATTTAGCTTAAGGCCTCACCAAGTCTGAAACCAGCACTGCCAATAGGTCATGTATCCATCATCATTATTGCGTGCCGTCTTGAAAGTTGGTTACTATAGAGCACCATTCCGCTCTGTCTCTTGCTTAGGTAGTGTAGGTTGTCATAGGATGATTTGTCTCTTGCTTCGGTAGTGTAGGTTGTCATAGGATGATTTGTCTCTTGCTTCGGTAGTGTAGGTTGTCATAGGATGATTTGTCTCTTGCTTCGATAGTGTAGGTTGTCATAGGATGATTTGTCTCTTGCTTCGGTAGTGTAGGTTGTCATAGGCTGATTTGTCTCTTGTTTCGGTAGTGTATTTTGTCATAGGATGATTTGTCTCTTGCTTCGATAGTGTAGGTTGTCATAGGATGATTTGTCTCTTGCTTCGATAGTGTAGGTTGTCATAGGATGATTTGTTTCTTGCTTCGATAGTGTAGGTTGTCAAAGGATGATTTGTCTCTTGCTTCGATAGTGTAGGTTGTCATAGGATGATTTGTCTCTTGCTTCGATAGTGTAGGTTGTCAAAGGATGATTTGTCTCTTGCTTCGATAGTGTAGGTTGTCATAGGCTGATTTGTCTCTTGCTTCGATAGTGTAGGTTGTCATAGGCTGATTTGTCTCTTGCTTCGATAGTGTAGGTTGTCATAGGATGATTTGTCTCTTGCTTCGATAGTGTAGGTTGTTATAGGATGATTTGTCTCTTGCTTCGATAGTGTAGGTTGTCATAGGATGATTTGTCTCTTGCTTCGATAGTGTAGGTTGTCATAGGCTGATTTGTCTCTTGCTTCGATAGTGTAGGTTGTCATAGGCTGATTTGTCTCTTGCTTCGATAGTGTAGGTTGCCTTAGGCTGATTTGTCTCTTGCTTCGATAGTGTAGGTTGTCATAGGATGATTTGTCTCTTGCTTCAATAGTGTAGGTTGCCATAGGCTGATTTGTCTCTTGCTTCGGTAGTGTAGGTTGCCATAGGCTGATTTGTCTCTTGCTTCGGTAGTGTAGGTTGCCATAGGCTGATTTGTCTCTTGCTTCGATAGTGTAGGTTGCCATAGGCTGATTTGTCTCTTGCTTCCATAGTGTAGGTTACCATAGGCTGATTTGTCTTTTGCTTCGATAGTGTAGGTTACCATAGGCTGATTTGTCTCTTGCTTCCATAGTGCAGGTTGTCATAGGCTGATTTGTCCATCTTTTGATGTTACGTGTCCATGTTAGTCTTGGTCTGCCTCTGCCACTTTTTTTCTCCTTCCAAGATTACTTTTAGTAGTTTCCAGTAATAATAGATCCAGGCCACTTGACCCACAAATGACATGTTATTATTAGCTTAGGGATGAATAGAACAGTGTGGTTTTGTTAGCGATTAAGGAACGAACAATGCCATACATCATAAGATCTTTAGTAGAAAAAAACCATAGAGGAGAAAACAGATCTATACCTATGTTTCATAGATTATACCAACGCATTTGACAGAGTAAACTATCAAGAAATAATCACAATTTTAGAAAACATGAACGTAGACAGCAAAGATCTAAGAATAATAAAGAACATGTACTGACAACAAACAGCGGCCATAAGAACTGGAAACCAATTGGAAATGTTTCAAGAAATAAAACAGGATATTAGGCAAGGTTGTGTGCTGTCACTAGATTTGTTTAATATTTATAGTGAGATTTTAAAGATCTATAAGAGGCATGCTTGGAATAACAATTGGAGGTCATAATATAAATAATCTAATGTATGCTGATGATACAGTCTTAATCGTTAAGAGTGAAAATGAGTTACAAGAAATATTAAACATTATTGTGAAAGAAAACAAAAGTAAAGTACTTAGCCTTAATAGCAAAAAGGCAGAAGTAATGGTAACAACAAAGAAAAAGACATCACCTCAGTGCAAAATAAATACAAGTGGAACAATATTAAAACAGGTAAATGAATTTAAATATTTGGGAACTTTGTTAACCTCAGACGGAAGATGTACAACAAAGGTGAGATGCAGAATGGCTCAGGCAAAAGCAGCTTTCCAAAAAATGAGGAAGATACTATGCAATTCATTTTTGACAATAGAAACAAGAAAAAAAGTTATTAAATGTTATGTAGTCAGTCTTGACATATGGATGTTAATCATGGACTATAGGACAACATACAAGAAAATCAATGGAGTCTGTAAAAATGTGGTTTTACAGAAGAATGTTGAGAATACCATGGACAGCTGAGAAGAGTAATGAAAACGTTCTGAAAGAGGCCAAAGCAAAATGAGAGCTAATTTCCAATATTAAGAAGAAACAATCATCATTTTTGACAATGTAATGAGAAGAGAACAACTGGAATATATTGTAACAACTGGAAAAAATTGAGGGACAAAGAGACAGAGGGAAGCAAAGAGAAAAAATAACAGACAGCTTAAGAGAATGGCTTGGCAGAAGGTCAACAACAGAAATGATAAATAATTATCGAGATCGAAAATTGTGGAGAGACATGATCACCTACGCCAGCAGGCATGGTACTTGATGATGATGAAAGGTCTTCTAGTTGTTCGTCTTGAACATTTGACTCGTAATTCATATTCCGTCTTCGATAGGGTTAGGTACCCGATATCATGTTCCATGAGATCAGTGGCCACTGAAATACCAATTTTATCTACTATGTAGGTTTTCAGTTAGGAGCTTTTGTACCTAAAGAAAGCACCCTACGTCAAAGCTACTGCGAACCCCCATTTGCTCCATAGATGCTACAGGGAACCTAAAATACTCTATGAATGCTATAGTCAACCCCAAATATTATATAACTGCAACATTGAACCAAGTGCATTGTAAGTGCGATCGTAAACCCGCAATGCTCTATTGATACTACGATTTGCGTTCAAATACTGTATAAATGCTACAGTATATCCAAATGCTGTATAAATGCTACAGTATATCCAAATACTGTATAAATGCTACAGTATATCCAAATGCTGTATAAATGCTACAGTATATCCAAATACTGTACAAATGCTACAGTATATCCAAATGCTGTATAAATGCTACAGTATATCCAAATGCTGTATAAATGCTACAGTATTTCCAAATGCTGTATAAATGCTACAGTATATTCAAATACTGTATAAATGCTACAGTATATTCAAATACTGTATAAATGCTACAGTATATTCAAATACTGTATAAATGCTACAGTATATTCAAATACTGTATAAATGCTACAGTATATTCAAATACTGTATAAATGCTACAGTATTTCCAAATGCTGTATAAATGCTGCAACGAACTCCAAATCCTCTGTGAACATTACAGCAAACATAAAATATTCATAAAACGTTATAGAATACATACATTTATGAAAATAAAAACAAAACCCCAGTACTTTATGAAAATAAAAACAGAACACCAAATACTCTATGAAAATAAAAACAAAACCCAAATACTCTATGAAAATAAAAACAAAACCCCAAATACTCTATGAAAATAAAAAACAAAACCTCAAATACTCTATGAAAATAAAAACAAAACCCCAAATACTCTATGAAAATAAAAACAAAACCTCAAATACTCTATGAAAATAAAAACAAAACCCCAAATACTCTATGAAAATAAAAACAAAACCGCAAATACTCTATGAAAATAAAAACAAAACCCCAAATAATCTATGAAAATAAAAACAAAACCTCAAATACTCTATGAAAATAAAAACAAAACCTCAAATACTCTATGAAAATAAAAACAAAACCGCAAATACTCTATGAAAATAAAAACAAAACCCCAAATACTCTATGAAAATAAAAACAAAACCTCAAATACTCTATGAAAATAAAAACAAAACCGCAAATACTCTATGAAAATAAAAACAAAACCCCAAATACTCTTTGAAAATAAAAACAAAACCTCAAATACTCTATGAAAATAAAAACAAAACCCCAAATACTCTATGAAAATAAAAACAAAACCCCAAATACTCTATGAAAATAAAAACAAAACCGCAAATACTCTATGAAAATAAAAATCGAACCATAAATATTTGATAATGCTAAGAGAAAAAACCGGCTATAACCAATCTTTGTCACAGCAGACAACCACGTGTATCATCCACGTTTCACGGGTTCAGTTTCCAAAGTGTAAGAAAGAAAACTGTGGCATCAAAATGTAATCTTCATCTCTACATATCACATATCACACGTATAGCTGAACTACTGGTGACAAGCAAACCAACAACAAATATCTACCCCAAGACAGACCTACCTCAAGATTAGAGAACTCTGCACAGTTGGCGGCGTCACTGATTGACGTGCTCAGTTGTAGCTGTTGTCTGGAAGGACGCGTAGCTGCCATCTTATGTCGGACACGGTGCCTGGCAAATTGACATAAGAAGAAATGAAATACCCCAATCGCTATGTGAAATATGCAAACATAACACTAGCAAATCTCTTGAAAGAGTTTACAAGGAAAATTTCGTGAAAAATTTTCTTTCTTTCTTTTATTTTTTAACTTAAATTTGATTCAAAGAATAAATAAATTCGTGGTTGATGTTAAAGTAGCGGTATACCCATGTATTTCGTATCGATCTGCCGAATCACTTGGGATGTTAGATATATCCTCTCTGTTACATATAAGGGATGCACTGTGTTCATAAAACATCATCATCATCAGCATCATCATCATCATCATCATTATCATTATTTTATTATCATCATTATCATCATCATCATCATCAATCGTTATCATCAATCATCATCATCATTATCATCATTATCATCATCATCATCATCATCATCATCATCATCAATCATCATCAATCATCATTATCATTATCATTATTATCATCATTATTATCATCATCATCATCATCATCAATCAACATCATCAATCATTATCGTTATCATCAGCTTCTTAGTGGAATAGAACTCACTGATATAAACATCATCTTCTTTCTCTCTCGTTCTTTTTCTTTTCACTCATCATCATTATTTTAGTTGTTTTCCACCCTCCTCACCTCCATCTTCTTCCTCCTCACTTCCTTCTCCTTCTTATCGTTTCTCTCACTCAACCCTATATCGTCATTGTTTCGTTTTTAAACTCACGCAACAATCTAACACCTCTCTGTTTAATGCCGACGTCATCAGCCAGCATGTTTGCATGAGTGCATTCGTCTGCTGTTCAAGTGGCAGCGATTTAAAGACACACGTTGCCTCTGGCACAGTAAAGTAATTGTATTTCGTGATTAGTTGGAGACACTTGTAGTAAGATCATTGAAAATGGGAAGGCAACAGCGCATACTACTTGTTCAAGTAGAACAGCCTAAAACAATTTATGGTGCTACACACTAAATTATGTACGCGCTGATCGTACATGAGCTGGCCTGCAAGGAAGAGGGAATGCAGCAATGGGGAATTAACATTGTGGATTTCGAAGATACTGACTTAAAGCCTGATATCTTTGGAGTTACCTGCTTGAAGAGTTACCCTTCTTGAATACATTAAAGATTCACAGTGTATTTTGGACGTTTAGGAAAGCTAATACCTTTACAGAGCCCACGATAGCTCAGTGGTCAGTGATCTGGACTACAATCGGGTTCGTTCCTGATCAACGGCCTCCAGGTTCACCCATCTTAAATGAGTACCCAATTTTTTTTTCTTGGAAAGTAAAGCAGTTTAGGCGTAACACCGACCACATAACCCAAAAATCACGTGCCGAAGGTCTATACAAATTATGGTCACTAACACCACGTTCCCAATACACCACTTGTGACGGGGTGTTTTACGTTTTTTTTACTTGTTTAATACCTTCACACGTTGTAGATAAATGTGAGAAAAATGAACATTTGAACGGCTACATATTTGAAGTGAACATTAATGAAATGATATCTTGATAATCATATTTTAGAGGCGAATGAAGTCTTCATTTTCAGCAATTGTGTAACATCAGAACCAATCGCGTGTAAAATAATCTGTAAAATAGCATCTGTGATAAAGCTAGAGGTAAAGGTAAAGTATGAGACTTGAATCGGTGTCTTAGCACGCGAGATTTGACCCATATGTGCTCGGCCGCCTATCCAGAAGTGTTCGGAGACTTCTGGGCAGTGTCGCTTCAAGCATTGAATCTTTTGATGCGTGGCGGCGTTCCTCACCTTCCCAGAGTACTACCCTGGGTACCTATTTATGCCAGCGGCTGGGTCGACTGCGGGGTAATTAGTTTCGAACCACGAGTACAATTCACACTGAGCAACCGTGATATAAGTAACATAATCACAACCAACTATTTCAAGCAAAACAATCAGCCTTTTCTGCAATTTAAAAACATGGATTGTAATATATACAATTTGAAAGAAAAATGTAAATATTAAATCAGCTATTTCTGTAACGGGAGCGTCAATAGGGTTGATAAGACGCTGAAATAATCACAATAGATATTTGAATATTTTGTTATGGACATAAACTTTCGAGACGAGATCTATCTCTATCTATTGACCTTTCGAGCCGTAACCGGCCCATAGGGCGTAGATCAAGATACACCTTCTCCTATATGATTTTTTTTTGTTTGTTCTAGCAGTTTTCTTTTAAAGATATTTTATCAAATCTCGCCATCTGTCTCTGTTCTGTGCAAGCAGTTCTATCTCATTGAGGGAGCCGATTCCTGCTGCTCTTGCCTCTCTCATCAATGTTCTTCTCAGTGTCTCCCTGGGTCTTCCTCTTTTTCTCTTACCTGTTGTTTCCCATATGAGGGCTTGCTTTGCTATTCGGTTATTATCTCTTCTCATCACATGTCCAACATATGACCATCGTCTTTTCTTTATTACTGAAGATATTTGTGGTTGATTGGCCACTAATATCTTAGACGAGAATTCGAGACGAGATACAAAAATAAATTCACAAGGACACTGGTAGTTTGACATCACTCGGAAAAATCCATAAACAACATGAGAAAACACAGAGAACGATTGATATACCGAAAGAAGTTTTGATCCTTTTCCCATCGACGTCACGCCATGCCACTAGAGAGACCTGCACTGCACCACAATGCCAGCTAGTTATCTCCCCTCCCCAAATGAATTTAGCTTGATAGGTCATGCATGCACACAGTCCTCACGTGACTAGAACATTGGACTGCACATCCATTCAGGAATTAATTATTATTAATTATTTATATCTAGATTCGGAAACTTCCTTCTGTTATTAATATTCATTTATTTGTTATGATTGTGATCAGTCTGACCAATTGGAACCTACTCCACGTCTTGTCATGTTCCTTGTTGTGTATTTACAATATAAATATTTATGTACATTTATTTATGGGTGGAGCTTGTAATTGCCAATAGGAAACTCAGAATACAGCTGTCTATAAATTAATTCCTGAATCGGTGTTACATCACAGATGACATAATCTGAGGTTACACGAGGAAAAAAAAAGCAGACAAAAACCAAAGAAATGAACAGAACAATGATGTAATCCAATGGTCTAGTGACGATGATGTTCATGAATTAACTCTCAGTGAATTATCCTTCTTTTTTTAGGGAATATCGATCTGGCAATGTTCTGAAGTGCAGGTCTTTTTAGTGCAAGGCGCGGTGTGTCGATGGACACAGATTCAAATCCTTGTTCGGGCTGTTTATTGTCCTCTGTGTTTTCTGGTTATTTTTTTCTGTGTGGAATTTTGCGAGTCCACAAGAAAAACTCGTGTCCTCAATAACGCTCTGTCTTGGGGATACGACCTGGTTTTTATGAACGAGGGCTGAAACGCGGCTTTGCGCACTCCAGTCCACTTAGCTGTTAAAGGAATGGGTACCTGTTGGTTGGGAAAAATAGTAGTAGCGGCGAGGCCCCCTCATACTCTATATTTCATTCCACCCCCACCCCCCCCCTCCACACCCCGAACTATGTTATAGGACTATTTTTTTAAATGTTAAATTATGAAATTAAAACATAAAAGTAAAGTAAAGTACCCCCATCACGCCAAGTGGTGTATAAGGAATATGGTGTTAGTAACCATACATTTTACAGACTTCGGCACACGATTTTTGGGCTAATGTGGTCGGTATTACGCCCGTGTAGCGTTATTTTCCCAGAAAAAAATCCGGTACTCGTTAAAGGCTGGGTGAATCGGAAGCCGTCGGATGGGATCGAACCCTACGACTTGTCCTTTGTAGTCCAGTTCACTAACCACTGAGCTATCGCGACTCCCAGAAATTAGAACATAACCATAAATAATTATCATCATCAAACCGAAAGTCCTTTGCAGAACCTTATATTCATCACATCCCGGCAGAAGAAAATCTATAGCTAGTCAGATCTCCCGATTCTTCTGTTGATATTTTCAAGGTCTCATTGATGTCTTGAAACCACCTGCTTCATGATCTGCCCATCAAGCGTTGTCGTGGAACCATGCCTTCCGTTATTATTCTCTTAAGATTTGATGTGACCATAGTATTTAAATTTCCTCTGCAGAATGATGTTTATAACCCAGTTCTTGTTAATGTTTATGACTATTAATATGTCTTTATTGCTCTTTTCCATTATTCATGATTTATAGGGAGTCTGCAACCAGTAATTTGCTGTTGCTTTCTGATTGGTTCTGGTCACCTTAAACCGTAGGTCCTGAGTCTGCTACCAGGCTGTTCCAGTTCCTAGGACCGTTGTCAACTGAGTCGATCTTCCCTTTCTGCCAATAGCTAATAGAATCATGACAATTACGGAGATAAATGAGACACATAATATGTACAAAGATCGATATGGAAATAACTGACACATATAATATTTACCAAGATCATTATGGAAATATCACAAACATATAATATGTACGAAGATCATTATAGAAATAACTGAGACACATCTCTCTCTGCGATCAGGGACATATAATATGTACCAAAATGACTATGCAAATAACTGAGACATATAATATGTACCAAAATGACTATGCAAATAACTGAGACATATAATATATACAAGTAAGCCGCGATAGCTCAGTGCTCAGGGAACTGGATTACAAAGGACAAGAGGTAGGGTTCGATTCCAACAGACAGCTTCCGGGTTCACCCAGCCTTAAATGGGTATCGAATTTTTTTCTGGGAAAGTAAAGCGGCACGGGCGTAATACCGACCACATTACCCAAAAAGTCATGTGCTGAAGGTCTGTAAAATTGATGGTCACTAACACCATATTCCCAATATGCTACTTGGCGAGACGGGGGCTCTTTACTTTTTGTTTTTACTATAATATTTTCCACGATCAGCTCCACACATCATCCTCCAGCGATTAAAGAAAATCCAGGAAAATGTAGACCTAGAAGACAATGGATTAAAGAAATATCAAGCGTCAGTGTGAGCTCGAAACAAAGGACGCACTAACAGACTTTTGACTTCAATAATTCCATTTTACCTGTGACGCTGATGTACAGTAGAGGCGGAGGAAAGTGAAAAGTAAAGTAATGAATCTTCTTCTACCTTTTTTAGCTCCCTGTGGAGCATAGGTCTTCAACAAACATTTTCCAAGTCATTCTGTTTTTTGCCATTCTTTTAAGATCATTCCATGTCTTCCCCTTCATCTTCATCTCTGCTTCTATCTGTCTTCTCCAAGAATTCCTTGGTCTTCCTCTTTGTCTTTTCCCCTGGGGATTCCAAAAAAGGGCCTGTTGCGTAATACTCTCAGTTGGCTTTGAAACTTCCAAAGTAATGAATGCGGTAGATAAAATCGGAAGTACAAAGTCAGTAATGTAAGAAGTAGATCTCAGGACAAAATCGACTCCAAAGTCACATGTACACAAAATTTAAGATTAGGAACTCAGCCACATGTACATGTGAACAAGTGCCCTGGAATGATGAACACATATGTGAAGACTATTAAACATAGTCGACAGGAAAACCCATCGGCCCATAGATACATCACCACAGGTACAACTATATTGGCCTCTACAAATAACCGGTAACTGTACACAAGAAACGATAATGTAGAACAACACAATACTTCAGGGGAACAAAATATAGAAATGTAGGACATAGAATCTTGTATATTTGATATCTTTTGCAACTTCAGGAATGGCAAATGTAGTCTGACAGCATTTTATAACGACGTGTATCTATTACAGGACCGACTTATCACAATGTTAAGCCATTTGTTTTGTATGAAATGAATAATATTCATCTTTATTATATTATCTTCCCAAATTATGATAGTCAGGTACATATTAAATGCTTGATTGGCTGGACCGTTTACTGAATCGAAAAATTAATAAATGTGTGTGAAGAAGTGATCCCACAAATATTTGCGGCCTGATGACTGTCTGTTGTTTATAAATCACCATGGTTACGAGTTTTTTCACGAAATATTCTTTCTGTAGTGAAACAATGATAGCTTGTCTTTGTGGTGACATGCCTTGCATGACATGCGCAGTACACAATGTTTACATCTTAGTTATGGGACTAAATGTCTTCTACTTCTACTTTTTTCCTTTTATCATTATCATCATCATCATCATCTTCTTCTTCTTCTTTATTTCAACATTAGTTATAGGGCTAAATGTCTTCTACTTTCTACTTTTTTCCCTTTTATCATCATCATCATCATCATCATCATCATCATCATCATCATCATCATCATCATCATCATCATCATCATCATCTTCTTCTTCTTCTTCTTTATTTCACCATTAGTTATAGGTATATATGGTTGTTATTTGTCAGCATAAAAAGGAAAGAGAGATCGCGGACGACACATGGCATGGAAAACAGTCAACAACAGAACTGATACGATGTACTGTAGATAGAAGATTGTGGAAGGACATGATCGCCTACGCCTACCTTTATGGCATATAATGATGATGATTGGTCAACATGTATCGTGACGCAATGCAAAGAAAACACAAACAGATTCTCTCTCCCCTGCACGCCTAAACAACAATTTGTGAATCATCATCATCATGATCATCATCATCATCATCATCATCATGATCATCATCATCATCATCATCATCATCATCATCATCATCATCATCATCATCATCATCATCATCATCTAGTTGTATGTTCTTTGCAGATATCTGATGAAATCTTTGTTTCTAGCCAGAACTCCCATTTCTTTGTTACATGATTTCTTGACAGTTTACATACAATCCGAATCTTGCGGTTCTTCTTTCCTTCCTCATTTGTCTTTCCGCGATTTTTTTTTTTTTTTACATCGTGCGACCTCGCCAGATGGCCCTGAATGAAGCCATGTAGAAATCTGTTAACTTAATTATGTAAATACCTTCTACAGTATTTGTTGTCTTAGCCTATGGTCGACCCGTTTTGCACTGTCAGTAAAACTGATACCTACTAATTTAGAATGCTTTTTTTCCAGGCTAGAAGAAACTGTCCATATTGTCGACTCTAACGTTGTACCTATAAAACATACTGAAGAGAATTTTTTTTTAATTTGAAAACTAAGATCCGACTTCCGGTTGTCTAAGATGGCGGTTCGTTTTAATTTCGGAGTGTGGGTTATGTGATGAAAGTGATCTAAGAAGTGTTTCTAACGGAGATATATTTTTAAAAAAGTTGTGTAAAGTTTTCTGTTCAAAGAGGAGAACAAAATCAGATAAGTACTTTTACAATAGTAAGTAAGTAAGTAAGTAAAGAACCCCCGTTACGCCAAGTGGCGTATAGTATAGGGAATATGGTGTTAGTGACCATCATTTTTATAGACATTCAGCGCATGCTTTTTGGGGTAATGTGGTCGGTATTACACCTACGCCGCTTTACTTTCCCACAAAAAAATCCGGTAGCCATTTAAGGCTGGATGAACCCGGAAGCCGTCGATCAGGAACTCGACCTCTTGTCCTTAGTAGTCCTGTTCACTAACCACTGAGCTATCGCGGCTCCCTACTTTTAAAATGTAACCATCTAAAAATTTATAATTAAACCGTAAATTATTGCACGTGGCACCTAGCGGTCTAGCACGTGGGGAAACATCCCCGGCTACCCCCAACGTGTATTTTTAAGTTAAGCCCTTAACTTACGACTGACTCAGAGAGTCGGTAAGGGATAAACGTTTTATCCTCAAAGAAAACAGTTTGCTGTTGCTTTTTGATTAGTTCTGACTTCTTACCAACTTTGGTCCCTACTATGCCCAGAGCCCTATACCACAGCTGTCGCAACTCTTCCCAATTTTTCACTTTTTTTTTTTACTAGATCAGTTCTTAACCCATTCTGGCAGCATATGTCTGTACTATTCAATTTTATATAGCTGACTATATTTTAGTGTTATTTTCAATAAGAACATAAATAAAGTAAACACTAAAATAAATATTGTATAAAGTTCAATTGCAATATCTATAATAACTAATAAATATACAGTAACATTAAAAGGTGTTTATACTTGTTTAGAATGTATATGAATCTTACTGGAACAATTTTGGTTAACTCGGTAATAATTTCATAACAGAGATAGGAATGTTTTTTATAACATAAAATCATAGGAACATATAAGAAATATAAAGATGAAGTTTCACTGCACTAGTACTTTTATTTTGAAATTGCTGGTAACAAGCTGTATTGCCTGCTTTTGAAGCCTTCACCAGCTCCTTCAATATTAAAAAGCCCAAAATTGTACGGGGTATATGGTATTAGTGGCCACATCTTTCAATGATCAACATAACCTTCAGCGGTGATATGGTCAGTATTACGCCATACCGCTGCACTTCCTCAGAGAATCTGGACCTTGCAGGGCTGAGTGAAATTTGGAGCCGACGATCAAGATCAAACTCGACCACTTATCTTTAATAATCTAGGTCACTAACCAGTAAGCTACCGTGATTCATTTTCCTCCATTCCAGTACCCATTTTTTTTTCTTCTAGCTCGATTGAGCTCCTACTGTCACTCACTTAAGAAAATATCACAAATAGTGTTTATGAAAATGACGACAGTCAAAGACTCCACGAAGGACAGATGCAAACAGTTTTGACTGCTAACTTGAGCGTTAGTGGAAAGCGATGAAAGACAGCATCTGGGGTGTTACAGTTTTGTGAACAATACAAGACTAAATAAAGAACCAACGTTTCTACTGAAAGGTGTTCAACTGTGACGAAAACAAAATAAACAGAATACAAATCCTTAATTTGAAAATAAGAAAAAAAGAAACAGTGGTAGGAAAACATCTAAGCTAAACACTAATCATATGTAGTATGTACTTTCATTATGACGTTTCATGACCTGATCTTCGAAACAAAGGCCAGTAAAACATGTCCAGAAACAAAGGTCATCAAAAACACGTCCAGAAACAAATGTCATCAAAAACAGGTCCAGAAACAAAGGTCATCAAATTAAGGTTCAGAAACAAAGGTAAGTAAAAACAGGTCCAGAAACAAAGGTCAGTAAAAACAGGTCCAGAAACAAAGGTAAGTAAAAACAGGCCCAGAAACAAAGGCCAGTAAAACATGTCCAGAAACAAAGGTCATCAAAAACACGTCCAGAAACAAATGTCATCAAAAACAGGTCCAGAAACAAAGGTCATCAAATTAAGGTTCAGAAACAAAGGTAAGTAAAAACAGGTCCAGAAACAAAGGTCAGTAAAAACAGGTCCAGAAACAAAGGTAAGTAAAATCAGGCCCAGAAACAAAGGTAAGTAAAAACAGGTCCAGAAACAAAGGTCATCAAAAACAGGTCCAGAAACAAAGGTCATCAAATTAAGGTTCAGAAACAAAGGTCATCAAATTAAGGTTCAGAAACAAAGGTAAGTAAAAACAGGTCCAGAAACAAAGGTCAGTAAAAACAGGTCCAGAAACAAAGGTAAGTATAAACAGGTCCAGAAACAAAGGTAAGTAAAACAGGTCCAGAAACAAAGGTAAGTAAAAACAGGTCCAGAAACAAAGGTCATCAAAAACAGGTCCAGAAAAAAAGGTCATCAAATTAAGGTTCAGAAATAAAGGTAAGTAAAAACAGGTCCAGAAACAAAGGTAAGTAAAAACAGGTCCAGAAACAAAGGTCAGTAAAAACAGGTTCAGAAACAAAGGTCATCAAATTAAGGTTCAGAAACAAAGGTAAGTAAAAACAGGTCCAGAAACAAAGGTCAGTAAAGACAGGTTCAGAAACGAAGGTCATCAAATTAAGGCCCAGAAACAAAGGTAAGAAAAACAGGTCCAGAAACAAAGGTCAGTAAAAACAGGTTCAGAAACAAAGGTCATCAAATTAAGGTTCAGAAACAAAGGTAAGTAAAAACAGGTCCAGAAACAAAGGTCATCAAAAACAGGTCCAGAAACAAAGGTCATCAAATTAAGGTTCAGAAACAAAGGTCAGTAAAAACAGGTCCAGAAACAAAGGTAGGTAAAAACAGGTCCAGAAACAAAGGTAAGTAAAAACAGGTCCAGAAGCAAAGGTCAGTAAAAACAGGTCCAGAAACAAAGGTCAGTAAAAACAGGTCCAGAAACAAAGGTAAGTAAAAACAGGTCCAGAAACAAAGGTAGGTAAAAACAGGTTCAGAAACAAAGGTAAGTAAAAACAGGTCCAGAAGCAAAGGTCAGTAAAAACAGGTCCAGAAACAAAGGTCAGTAAAAACAGGTCCAGAAACAAAGGTAAGTAAAAACAGGTCCAGAAACAAAGGTCAGTAAAAACAGGTCCAGAAACAAATGTAAGTAAAAACAGGTCCAGAAACAAAGGTAAGTAAAAACAGGTTCAGAAACAAAGGTCAGTAAAAACAGGTCCAGAAACAAAGGTAAGTAAAAACAGGTCCAGAAACAAAGGTCAGTAAAAACAGGTCCAGAAACAAAGGTAAGTAAAACAGGTCCAGAAACAAAGGTAAGTAAAAACAGGTCCAGAAACAAAGGTCAGTAAAAACAGGTCCAGAAACAAAGGTCAGTAAAAACAGGTCCAGAAACAAAGGTAAGTAAAAACAGGTCCAGAAACAAAGGTAAGTAAAAACAGGTCCAGAAACAAAGGTAAGTAAAAACAGGTCCAGAAACAAAGGTAAGTAAAAACAGGTCCAGAAACAAAGGTAAGTAAAAACAGGTCCAGAAACAAAGGTAAGTAAAAACAGGTCCAGAAACAAAGGTCAGTAAAAACAGGTCCAGAAACAAAGGTAAGTATAAACAGGTCCAGAAACAAAGGTAAGTAAAAACAGGTCCAGAAACAAAGGTAAGTAAAAACAGGTCCAGAAACAAAGGTCATCAAAAACAGGTCCAGAAACAAAGGTCATCAAATTAAGGTTCAGAAACAAAGGTAAGTAAAAACAGGTCCAGAAACAAAGGTCAGTAAAAACAGGTCCAGAAACAAAGGTCAGTAAAAACAGGTTCAGAAACAAAGGTCATCAAATTAAGGTTCAGAAACAAAGGTAAGTAAAAACAGGTCCAGAAACAAAGGTCAGTAAAGACAGGTTCAGAAACGAAGGTCATCAAATTAAGGCCCAGAAACAAAGGTAAGAAAAAACAGGTCCAGAAACA